>VZTE01002090.1:1950787-2074726 GCA_013397775.1 Eulacestoma nigropectus
GCGGGGCAAAAGAATAAAATTAAGAAGAGGAAAAGGAAAAGAAATAGAAAAACAGAAGAAAGAAAAAACAAGGAAAAGAAGGAATAGATGGGAAAAAGAAATGGAATAAAAGGAAAAAGAAAAAAGAAAGAGGAGAAAGGAAAACAGGAAAATTAAAAAAAGGAAAAGGAAAAAAAGAAAATGGAAAAAATGAAAAGGAAAAAATTAAAAAGGAAAAGGAAAATGAGTGATGAAACTGATCAAGGAACTACATGATCTTCTATGTTAGCACAAATGTCAGCTGTAGCTCCTAGGTAATGCTAAACTGAATTTCAAAGATAGAAACTGCCCTGTCCTCTAACCCTTAGCTTTTCTGGTCAAAGCTGAACCTCCTCTGTCTTCCCTGGGCAGGGAACCATGGTGACTGCTGATGCGCTCAGCTGGTACCCAACACAATGCAGAAGGCGGGACAGCTACACAATGATGGTCATGGTTTATCTGTTCTTTGGACACTTGCAGGTTCTGATGCAGCAAGAAGCACTATGCCTCAGGTCTGTACTCGTCAGCAAGTTTAAACAAATCTACATTGTATTGAATGAGTACATCCCTATGGAGCAAGCGCTGAAAATGAGCATTTACTGACTTTCTAAGCATTGACTAAGTGAAACAGGGATGGAAGGTTACATCCACTAACGAGTGTCTGACTTGTCCTTTCTTGTAAAGGCTAGTAAACTTAATGATTTCATATTTTTGCCTGTTCTTTTCTGATGTTCCGTTCATACTAAACCACTCATTCATTGTATGTTCCTATCAGCAGTAAATGACCCTGTAAAGAGAACGGCAATCTGAAGGAAAAGCTGTAGCATTTCAATATTGTTTCACCTCCTGCTTGCTGTCTGTCATGGGTTTCACACAGTGAGTTCTGCATCAGTTGAACAACCTGAAGCACAATTTGACTTTCACCTTAATTTTTTGTACTAAATTCCTAAGCAGGTCTTGTATATCAGTTCACTGTATCAGAAACTATATTACTGATTTTCTCCACTGACGATAAAACAGCAATTCTTTGCTTTAAACCTACAAAAGGAAAGGGAATTCTTTTCAATAAGCCAAATAATCCTGGATTAGATTGGATCAGACCTTTGCTGTTTTACTCAGAGTGATTTAAAATTATATTCACTGTATAACCAATAACCTACTTAGAAAATTAGGATTACATGATTTTATAATCAGAGATTTGTGGTTTTCTATATAAAAATTACTCTCAAATCTTGACATTTTATTCTTCCGTAGGATAAGTCTAGCTCTATGGAGATCACAGAAAAAAAACCAGGTTAATTCACAGTGTTTAGACTATGTATGTGTGGATAATGCTCCTGGCTGCCAATCCATTTTAAAAGGAGGAGAAAAGATACAAAGGCTGCTTTACTGTTGTTGAGGTTGGACAAAAGAACAGTACAGAGACAGAACAGCTCCTTCACAGCTAAAGACCATTCTCAATTCTCTATCTCTCTTGTTCTTATCTCCCTCTCAGGTTACTGCATTTTCTGTTCCCCTCATGCCATTGCAGTAGTGCTGAGGACAAGTGAGATAATGCTTGGCCCAAATCCAGGCAATCATTTTGGAGTAATTAGTTTAGGTACTGCACACCCAGCCCATACTTTTTTTTTCAGGTAGGTATCAAGTTGCTTACATTACCTGATTACCTGCCTGTATATGGATGGCCAGCCCCAAGGTGCAGGTAAAGCTCGTCCCCAGGTACCAAGTGAGGGTTTAATTGAATGTATCAGTTTGTTCTGGGAAATTTGGCTCTGCTGCAATGACTTATTTTTCTTCATGCTGCTGCGTGCAATCTACCTTTTGCAGTTCAGCCCTTTTGACACTTTTAGCCCAAGAACATAATCTATGTTGTGATGACCTTGGAGCTGCTGTTAATTCTGACGTTGTTTTTTTTGTTCCTCCATTTATGTGGAGACCTGGGAAAGAGCAGTGTGCATTTTTAGGGCTGAGCAATTTTTCAGCCTGAGAAACTCTGGGCACAAGCAGCTGGGTGTGCACTTTTCAGGTGGATGCTAGGATTTTTAAAAGTACATGAACTTCATATCCCCTGTCTTCCCACTGATTTCACAGAAGTTCCGCAGCTGTGTGTCAGAAACACACTTTTAGTTCTCACACAGGAAACACTGGATAGAGACAGAGGATGTCTGACATTAGCATGCCCTATATGCTGATGGCTTCCTTGCTCAGGCAACATTTCCACACCTTTTATTCCTTTCCTGCCCCATCCAGTGATTCCTGATCAACCCTTTGCCATGCCTCCTCACGCATCTCTCTAGCCCAAGGTCTCTCTGACCCAAACTCCTTTGCTGAGTGTACTTTGAGCAGCAGTAATGTCTTGCCCATGACTCTTTGGCTACGCGCCTGCTCCCTGACCATGGGGACCCTTCAAAGGGCAGGAAAGATCTATGTCTCCACCTTGTCCTTACCTCACCTCTCTGCTACAAATGTGAGCGAGGGTGCAGCTCTATGCCAGCTGTGCAGGTAGCCTCGGGCTATGGATATATTTCCACCAGGAATTGGTGCAAGGCTGCTAACAGCTTCACAAAGACAAGAAAAGAGCTAAAGAGCTGTTGGATGCTAAAGGCTTCCAGCCAACACTAGCCTGGATCAGATACAGATTGGCAGCCTTGAGGTTCATGGTTCCAATTTCCCATTACCAATTCCCCTGAGCTGTTCAATCTCCCATGGTGAAAACTCTAATTTAGGAGAGATCCTGTAGGGCTGCCTTGTTCTTTTCCTCTTTGCTTTGTTTCCAATTTTTAGCAGCAAGTCCATGAATTCTTGCAGCCAGATGCCCACTGGCTCTCAGGTGAATGTAAGCAGGCGTCCCGAGAATAGTTCAGCTCAAGACCTAAAGCTGCAGTCACCATTTATATTCATAGAAATCAGACCAAATAACAGTATTCTAGTCCCATTTCACCTAGCTGATTAGCTTTGCAACCAGTGCGTGAAAGAATTTGAACTCGGCGGCTACTCAGAACTCTGAATAGCATAACCCAAGCAACGGGAATAAAAGAGTGGAAAGACAATTGTGTTCCTTTATACACCTGATTGCAAAGAAAAAGATCAAATATATTTTCAGTTAGAGTTTGGTTAAAATTTGGGCAAAGAGATTCAAGCCATTTTTGCAAGAAAAGGTAACTATGTGCATACAGTATTGTTCAAGAGGGATGTTGATAATTCAGCGTTACTTGATTTCTTTAGAAGAAGGCCAGGTTCTGAGCTGGCATGAACAGATTATTTCCTTCAAAGTTGGCAGAGCTGTGATGACTGCAACAGCTGAAAGTCTTGCTCTGCACTGCGTCAGTGCTATTATAATTACTGTTTTCATCCAGTAAAACTAAGTAGATCAACATGGTCACGGCTGGCTCCAAGTTTTTCAGCAGCGTATCAGAAACTGGATGTCACTCTCCTGTGGACAAGAGTCTAGGAACAGGCTCCTTCTGCCAGTGGAGGCAGCAGGAGAAGAATGGCATGAGAGATGGGGGAGCTGGGCTTCCTGCTGCCCTTGCAGCAATCGAGGGAATAAAGGGTGTGAGCCCAGGCAGCCTCTCTAAAACATCATCCCCATTACCTATAGACCAGCACCAACTGGATGAGAGCACATTAAGATCACAGAGGTGCCTTTGTCCCATGCTGGGTTTTCTGGGCTCTCTTTATAGCTGAGCCAAATTGGTGAAGCAGGCTCCTGGTATTACATGCAAGCCCTCAATTTTGCTCATTTTTCTAGTAAAATAGATGCTGATAGTTTCTCTGTTCGTCTCCTTTTTGAGCTCTTTCAGTTTTCTTAAGAATCCATACAAATGCATTTGACGGATGCATTTTCTGGAAAAATGTTAGAAAGGTAAATAATGTATTTACTTGTTTTTCAGATAAAAACTTGTTTTTCAGTTGTACTGTATCTGTAGCACAATTAAGAAACATCAAGATGAGTGCATGGTCAACGAAGAAATCTAGAAAAGCTCAAAGAAATGTGGAAGTGTGGATCACTTTGCCCTCTAATCCAATACACGGCATGAGGGCAAGTTAAATTAGAAAGGTAAGACCAGGATTTGTAGTTTAAATAAACAGAATGAGCAGTGGATAATCCAAATTTTGCCACTGATGTTAAGAAAACCAGCAATATTTTTTTTCTCACCAAAAACAGTGTTAGCCCATGGGGAAGATATACTTCTTGACAAATAATCTGAATGCAACAAAGGTATAATCTAGACATTATTTTAGATACTTACAACATTAATATTAATGGCACATGGGTGGAATTAATAATTACAAGCAGTTTTCCAACTACTTGTAAGGATATAGTATCATGACTGAATTTGGTTTTGCGGCAAATTTGACAGTCTAGAACATTATATTACATTTTATGTTTTTGTTAACCTACTAGTCAATGGAGAGATTAGAAAGGAATGTAAAAGTCATCAGACCAAAGGTCTGACAAACTATTCGTCTTGACACCCTGTAAAGATAATTCTCAGCCATCTAAGATGGATATTGAAGAGGTTCTAGCAGATAAACAGACTGGCAGTAAAAAACTCTAGAGAAACATTGATTTCCCATCATTTCTAAAGAAACAATGGATTACAGAGAGCAACTAGTTACACAGGTGTACAATCTTCAGTACATTATTTCAATCTCACTGTTGCCCCTGAGAAGAATGAATTCTGTTATTCCACATTAAGGGAAGTCACAGAGAAGTGTAGGTTTGGTCAGGAAAGAGATAAATAAAGCCAAAATTTTGTATTTTAAAACCAGACACAAAAATACATTAGAAGTTTTCCTGTTGGCTGAAAATGTTCAGAACAAATTTGAAAGAGAAAAGAACTGCGAATAGACAGACACACTCCGAGGCACTATTAATCACTGATATCTTCATGATCAGCTGGACTGCAGCTGCACCTTATACCTGGAGATATACTGTGCAGCATTAGGAGCTGTATGGATGAAAAATTGTCACCTTGTTGCAGTTCTTTCTGTGTGCTTTTCATTTGCTGGAAAAAAAGAACCTCACAGTAACTCGCTTATGGTCCATATTTTGAAAATGGGATGGGGAAGGACCGCCTGTCACCTCCTGCCCATTTGCTGTGTTAAAGCAAAAGCAGCAGCTTCATAATGCATTATCTACTGCACTCCTGTCTCCACTCACTCATCAGCATCCACATCCCATATAGCTCATGCAGGGAGTATGAAGGGACTCCCTTTAAGCCAAATTTTAGAATGTAATCTGCTCATATTTAAAAAAAAATAGATTTTTTTTTTTCATCTGAATGTATGCAGTAGGGAGTTTTTGGCCACTTTTCAGTTTCTGTTCAGTTTTAAAAAGTTTGGAATTAATCAGCAAACCTAGGGAAAAGCAAAATTAGGATGCTCTGGAGCTAACTCAATCATCACTTTGACAACGAAGCAGTGCCTGCTCTGACAGCTTCCTACGCCTTCTGTCCTAAATACTTTATCGACTGCATTTTCCTCAAGAAAGTCATCTCATTTCATCAGTCCAATATAAACATGACTCCTCTCCTCCTTCTTAGGTCAGAGGGAAGTATTTAACATGCTGGAACTCACCAGCACTAATTACTTTATTCTTGACAACAAAAATTTTGACAGCAGAGAGAAATGGAGGAATCTTGTGAGTGTTTGGAGTCATTAAATGTACACCTGGGCACCTTCATATCTACTATTACCAATTAACAAAATCCTGGCAGAGTACTGAGGAAACTTGCAATCCAATTCTGTAAATACTCATCCACGTGGGAAGGGCTGCACAGCTGAGTGGCCTCAGTGATTTTACTGCCAATACCCATGTGCATTAAAAGTTCCCTACGTGCTTAAGCGCTTGCAGGAATCCTAATCTTTTCCTGTGCTGTTCTTAAGTGTCTGATATGAAGAACAGTTCTGAGACATTTCATCGCTTGTCAGATTTTTGTAAATTATCCTAAGTTTTCATTATTCCAGTAGTTTCCATGTTTACATGTAGACACAGCAGATAGGTCATGGTATTTGACTTTACACTTCTTTTTTAATTAGTTTTGCTGACCGGGGACCCACTGTTGTTGAAACAGATGTTGCAGCCCAATAATAGCTCTCAGCTGCCAAGAGCAAACTGTGGAACTCAGCCCTCACCATGCAGAACAAATGAGTGCAATAAGGGGCCCATGAGCTCCAGACGACAGGAACACTCCAAAATATGTATGTTTACCAGCTCTATCTGAAGGCACACAAAATTTCAAACATACTTCTCTTTCTCATGTAAAATATAACAAATGAGGAACTATTTCTCAAAAATGCACATAACCCCACAGAATAAATGCATTCTTTGTTCCTTTGTCTTGCATATTTGTTTAACTACCTTAATTTGGCTTTGAGTCATGTGCAACACAGATCAGACAGGCTCTTCCAGACTTGAGAAGATCTAGTGAAACTCAACCTGAGGACTCAAATAAAGCTTCCAACCAGTCATGTCTGGTTCAGACAGGCACAGAGGGAAACTAAACGCTTGCTCTCTATGGCAAAAATTAATTAGCTCCCATATGAACAAACTTTGGTTTTTCTTTAGAAGGACTGAGGTATCAGCCAAAGCGACAATGATCCCAAATCAATATCCTCTCCTGTATGCTAACCAGACTCCCTTTTTTTCTGTCTTACATATTAAGTTATTACTGCCCGGCCCAGTGTTTCTTTGTAACCTGCCTAAGTCTTTTATGCTGTCTTTCACCTAAGAGTTATTGAATACTATTAACCCTTCTTCTGTATTACTCATTTCGTAACATTAATAAAAATATTAGGTAGATCAGGCACAGTGTTGATCTCTGGACATGTCTTCGTACCTATTTGTCTTTCAACAAGAGCATTACTATCTTTCTTAGGTTGAATGGCTGAATGGTATATTAATTTGTTCTTAAACATATTGGTATTGTAGAAATAATGCATTTCTGTAAAGATTTCTAACACATCTGCAAAAGTAGGACTGTCAGTAGGCATGGCTATTTAATAACAGGAGAAAGCAGTCTTGAAAAGCAGTGATGCTCATGCAGTGCTGGTGGAGAGAAGAGTAGGCAACAGCTTATGGTATAACATAGCGTAAAATTCCAAAACAAACCAAGAACCCGTAATTCATATGGTTACAAAAATCACATCCACACAAATTCTCAGGTATGGTTACTGTATGGTTCAACTTAGGAAACTGTTCATTTTTTATTATTTTAATTTATTTTGAATGTCACTGTAATTCATCCTAAAAATTTTTCTGGGATCTCAGCATTATTGTTTAAAACTATCAGAAGTGTTTAAAGCAGATAAACATCAGAGTGAAGAAAAGCAACCCAACACAGACAGGGATAAAGGCATAAAGTGATAAATCCATCTTCCCATCATCTCTTCCCACCTCACCCCTTGTGCCTATGTAACCGCACCATGAATGGCTGCTTCCAAAGGATTTAGGCAGACCAGCAGCCTACCCTGGCTCACCCAAGGAACACCCAGTCTCTGAGGACAGCATGAAGGGAGCACCAGCACAGACAGCCAAAGGAATCATTCATGGGGACAGCCTTTCTCTGCCAGGGTGTCCTTGGTGCTCAGCAACCACAGGAACGAGCTAATGAGAACTCAACTGAATGAGTCTTCTATTTTCTCACATGCTCCGTAGCTGAAACACAGTGGCAGTAATATTTGTATATCCACTAGATCTGTGAGATCCTGATTTTAATGGGCATTTGTGGGCACAGTAAAAGCAATATGGAAAGAGAAGGATTTACAACAAATATTGGCTCAGGAACATTTCTCTAACACATATACAATATATAATTCTGTCTAGTAAAGCAAGTACCTCATAGATTAAACAGCTTGTTCAGTCCTGGTCTGGACAAAGCACAGTAGACCATGGAAGCCACAGCGTTTCTGCTCTTCCTGACAAACACAGTTTTCCCTACTTACAGTGATTGAGAATGCTGCTCCAAAGATCATTTCCCAACCTCACTGTTTTGATCATGTTACAGTTGTCTCTCTTTGCCTCTCTGCCTCATCAAACATAAGCTAGTAGGCTTAATTTCACAGCCCACTCATCTTGGAGTCAGCACCGAGAGCTCAACTCTCCCCTAATCCCTCTGTTTTTAATATTTTCATTTGTAAGCAACTGTATCTGTGTGACTCCTGACGTTGGGAAGTGTTTGCTGTAAACATCCACAAAGTCAGCTGTTTTTTAGGCCTTTTCTTAAAACTCCTTTGCTCTTGTGCTTATGGCAGAAACCAGTGAGACTTCTGATGGTTTGAGACCTCTGCTTATCTATCTGACAGACCCTGCCTCCACTTGTACTCCCTCTGCAGTACGTTTATCCCATGGTTCTTTGACTCGATACAACAGTCTTACATTGGTGACAAAGCCAACCAAGGGTGCTCCTGCTTTACCCCAGACTTAAGCAGGAATGAGCTCCAGGTAGTCAAACAATGTACTGTTTCCCACTTGTAGTAGCTTCCCAGGCAGTAGGAGCCTACGACTCTCTACAAGCCAGATCTCTTTCAGGTAGCCCTATCTGTATTTCCCAAAGCATGACGCCGTCCCTTGAGAGGGTAATGGCATTTAGACAACATTTTGAGATGCTGGCATGGAAACAATCCCCACTCTATATTGTCGAATGGAAAGCTTTGAAATGAACTGTGGAACTTTCCACTCATGCAACAATTTTCTCCACTGTTATACAAAAAGGAGCAAACTGTTTTTGCTTGGGAAAGTCTGCATACGTATATCCCCCAAAAGAAAAAGAGTGAGAGGAAGAAAGGAAAATGAAGGAAAGAAGAAGGTGGGAGAGAGGGAAGGAGGTAAAGAAAGAAAAAGAGGAATTAAGGGTATCTTGCACATATCAATGGCAGGAAAGCATCTGGGTCATGTCTATAGCAGAGAGAATAAGGATCACATTCCCAGAGACACAGAAATGTTACTCTTAAGACAGAAAATATGATTAATTTTTCTGTCCTTAAAGGAAAGGTATCATTTGGCTTCCCTGCCAGCAAAGTAGACAAACTGAATTGCAGACGTGTAGGTAGCAATACAGTTTTCTTCTCCACTATTATTTTGCTGATGGTTGCTGAGCATGTGTGGCAGCTGACTCTTGGAGCATCCCAGCAGATTGGCTGCAGACTCCTGGAGTGGGCAAGCACAGAGGGATCATCATTGCATGCCAAGGTAGAGTGTTGGACTGTCATGCAGAGTAGTTTAACACTGTAATCTTAGTCTACCAATAATTGGCCTACTGCTGGGCAAGTCTGACACAGATATCTGCCTCTGCAGGCACATTTCTTCAGTTTAAAAAGTGGTAAAGGATGTCAAAGGGAATGTAATGTAGCAAGATGAGAATGGAAATCAGTGTAAAATATGAACGCAATACATACTTGCTCATTTTTGCTTTTCTTTAACACACATCTGCAGCAACTTTTAAAGGTATGTACCTTGTTTCTGCATGTGTGCTTTTAAGTGCAATATATGCTCTTTACATGCATGCACTGAGCAGTTAACTTAAAAATCCATGCATTCTTGTGTGTCTTGCCTATTAAAAGTGGTTTAGAAATGAACTAAGCTTTCCTGCTTTAAGTGTAAGACAGTAACAAACTGAAGGCAATTATGAAGAATTCTCCTTTATTGGCAAACTATTCTCTTAATGTCTTCCTTAAGGCTTTTGTTTTTGGAGGGTCTTTTTTTTTCCTTCTTGTGGAGCATCTGGAGGAGGTCAGCCCTGGAGCCAGATTTCAGCCTGGAGAGTAGTGCAAGGCTGTTCCAGGAAGGCAGTTCCCCTGTTCCTCAGAGATTTGTCTACATAATTCTCTGCTACAGCTAGGTGTGCAGTCAGGCATTTTTATCATTCTTCCCTAGCACTGTATTACAGAACTTCTGCATTTTTTTATTTTGAAATCTATCCTGTTTCCCTGGTGCTCTTCCATTCCCAGTTGCTGGCATTCATGAACACATGTAAAAAAATCCAGGAGATATTTTCAAGGACACTTGTTTTTCTTCCCCAAACTGCACTCTCACAATTGTAAAACCTGCCTTTTCCCTTCTGGCTCTGCCATGATTTCACAATACATAAGGAAAACAGTGATATAAAAGTGTCTTTTCATTCCAGCATTTTTTTTGCACTGCATGCCATGGCCAGCCAGAACAAAAGCCAGAATTTTGAGTTTTTCCACCAGAAGCAAGCTCCAAGATCACTCTAAATTGCAGAGAGGGACTGAGCAGGAAGAAAGCCAACATTTCAACTGGAGGTGAAATCCCTCAGTTAGGTTAGAGGGGCATTTCCTTCAGGAATTTTGGTGAAGGTTATCTTGTAGGCATAACAACAAGGAAATGAAACGGATCATCAAGACTAAGGTGGCAAAAGGTCCTGCACTTTGGATCCCAGCAATCCTAGGCAGAGCTATAGACTGGAACAGAATGGAAGGAAGGTGGAATGAAATGGAAGGTGGCCCAGTGGAAAAAGACCTGGACGTGCTGGTTGGCAGTGGCGGCACATGAGCCAGCTATGTGCCTGGGAGGCCAAGAAGGCCAAAGGCATCCAAAGGTTTGTATCAGTAACATTGTGGCCAGCAGGATCTGGGCAATGGTTGTCACTCTGTACTCAGCACTTCTGAGGCCACTCCTCAAGTGCTGTGCCCAGCTTTGGGCCCCTCACTACAAGGAAGACATGAAGGTGCTGGAGCATGTCCAGTGAATGACAACAAAGCCTGGTGAAGGATCTAGAGAGTAAGTCTTATAAGGAGAATCTGAGGGAGCTGGGGTTGTTCAGCTTGGAGAAAAGGAGGCTCAGGGGAGACCTTATCACTCTCTACAATGCCTGAAAGGAGGCTGCAGGGGCGTTACCTCTTCTCCCAGGTAACAAGTGATGGGATGAGAGGAAATGGCCTCAAGCTGCACCAGGGGAGGTTCAGGTTGGACATCAGGAACAATTGCTTCACTAAAAGGGTTGATTAAGCATTGGAACAAGCTGTCCAGAAAGGTGGTGGAGTCACCACCCCTGGAAGTGTTCAAGAAAGGCTGGACATGATGCAGTTAAGTTGAGATGGTGGTTCTTAGTCAAAGGTTGGGCTCAGTGAACGTGGAGGTCTTTTCCAGACTTAAAGATTCTATGATTCTACACTATTCTAAGAAAATTCTACAGGATTTCCACCCACCCCCAGCCCCCCTCCTCCAGTGTCCATCAAGGAAATGTTTTTATAAATCAGCTCTTTTTTCTTATTAGAAGTGACTTGATCTATAGAACATGTAGGCCTGGGGCAATGCAGAGTTATGTGAAAGTTGATATTAGAAAGCAAGGAAAAGAGAGAATGAAAAGCAAGATGAGGGAAGTAGATAGGATGCCAACTGTTTGTGTGGTATGCTCAATGGAAGCCAATGGGTCTTTCAACATTTATCTAAACCATTTTTATTGGATTTTCGAATGAATTTAAACAAGCCATGTTTTGTTTTGGGGAAGGCACAGTGAACTCACTGTCTCCATCATACCAGGAGAATTAATCATAATTAAAATTTAAACAAGATGGTCTCATATTAATTCTTGAAGAAATGATGCGCAGTTTTCCCTTCCGAAAATGGAAGTGTCGTACCCATGTCTATAGATAAGTTTCTGTTGCACAGAAACACAACACGGCAAAGTTGCTTCCTTTTTCTCTACTACAGATCTCCCAAAACAGCCTGTCCAGCAGAACCACAGCCATCATCTTGCATTTTGGTCGTGCTGTTTTGTCCACAGAGGGAGAGTCACAATCAGGTATTGCCTTGCACAGGCACACCATGTGGGGAATAATGCCATTAATCAATAATGCCATCCAGGAAAGAGCTCAGAATAAAATATTACAAGAGGGTCCAAACCTCACCCAAGAGGAGGTTTCAGTGTGCTGTCTGCTGCCCTGGGCTGCCCTCTGAAGGCTGAAGCTAAATCCACAGCCCCGGATGAAAAGCACTGGTCTGGCCCTGAGCACACTACTTGGAATGCAACTCCAAAGTTTTGCTGCTGGGGAACACTGGGCAAACAAAACAAAGAGAGTGACATTTGCAAAGGTTGTCAAGAAAAAAAAAAGATAGCCTGAGGGGGACTGTATGTGGGGCAGCTGCTCCCTGCCCCTATGTTAACAAAAACCCTGCAACTCCTAAGAAAACTGAAGTATCAAAAACTGTGTCTGACGTACACTTTTTAAAAAGTGATTGTAGATATTGTGAAAACAAGGGTTACTTTAAAGAAAATGTTGGCACTTTATTAGTAAGTTAAGGTGCACCATTCTGCTTTTTGCCTGCTTGAGGCGAAGAACAAGTTGGCACTTTGTAAGAAGATGTGACCTGTGTTGCCCTGGCGCTGTCCTTCCCTATGGCTGCACTGCAGAGGAACATCAACCACCCTACAGCAGGTACAGGCCTCTCTGTCCCTACCTACCTGAACCCATCTATAGCAAGGCTTTGTATACACTTACTGTGCTTACTCATCGTGATCATTCATAGTTTCCTCCATTCATGTTTCTCCTTATTCACATTTGTGAAAATTAAACATTTCAGCAACAGTTTGCTCATCATGATGAGGGGAAACAAAAGCACATATGTTTCAGTAGATAACACACAGGCTTATCCCCAGCCCACATTGCTGACCAGCTATTCTACGCTATTAGAAACATGATTGAAACCATTAGTCCAATTTTAATGAACTCCATGTGCAACTTGAGTTTTGTTCTCCTAGAAAAAAATGTCTGTCATATAATCGTACACAACATAATTGAGATAAATCCCAGTTTGGGCCATTTCTCAAATTTTTGGTTTAAGAGAATCCTTTCTTAAAAGACATTTGTGAAAAATAAACACAATTACATATACATTATTGGTACTGCTTATTGCTTCCAGTAGACATTAGGAAATGTGTGTGCATGTGTGCAGCATTAGGAAATGTGTGTTCATTTACGCAGCGATGCTCACAGCTACAGTGAATTATGGCATGTTACAGCCTCAAGTGTACTCCGAACCCAACTGCTTTCTCAGCCTAATTTCCTAAGGAAATGAGTCATATCAACATGAGATATTTCAGTAACTTCTGAACCCTTTGGCCTACTTCAGCTAAATTTGACAAAGGTGATAGAGACCTCAAAGGTAGCAAAGCTCCCAGTGGTGTGGAAAAACAGGTGACAGGCTAAAAGGAAAAACCTCTTAATACCCTCATCCTGGATATGCTGAAGCATGACCTTGCTCCATGTTAGACTTCAGAGCATCCACGAGGGAGCCTAAATCCTGGGTGAGGTGCCCAGTCTATTGGAAAACCCACCCTGAGTTTTGCAAACTACCTGCTTTTGTTTAAAAATAAACGATCAGCTATCTTCTGGTGTTCTCTGTAACAAAGCCTTTTTTTCTCTCCGTTAGTTTATCTGCCAAAATAAGATTTCTACAGTTTACTTGAACCTCTTTTGCACAGCATGTAGGATTAAACTAGTGCTTCTGTTTCTGCACTGTGTAGATGAAACTAAGGTGCAGAGAGGTTAAATGTGCCCCCTTGAAGTTTTTAACGGTTGACACAGAAACCAGATCACAAGCCAGTGATGTCTCTTCTTCCTAGTACAAGGATTTAAGCCTAAATGCTGTCTTCTGAACCTGATGGGGGAAAAATAATGCCTCAAATATTTCCGGTTTGGAAAAAAGTCTCCTATTAGAATTTGCTCATCATGTGGATGCAATTTTACTTCCTCTCCAGTCCCATCAATTCTGATAGCGACCCACTATACAAAATCAAACAGTTTGAAGTAGGTTTTATCTATACTTTCAGATGAAGGGTCTAGCTACTCACTGGTCTAGACTACTGGTGAGCTAAACCCTCTCGTTTTAACCCTAAAAACCACTACAGGCTATGATGCTCTCTGGAGTTGACAGGTCTTTCCCCACCTTGATCCCAAGGCAGGGGAAATTTGATCAGAGGAACAATACTGCAGCAAATTAGGATCCTGCATTTTCTCTGCCCACTGTTGTTTTGTGGACTAGTATGGGGTACTAATATTCCTATCAACAAAGGTGTGCCATAAACAGCAGTTACAAGTCATGGAACCTATATGACAACATGAAGCTTAGTGGAAGTTAAAGGTAAGACTCTTTTTCATGGGCTATGGGCCTTGATCTGACTGTCCAAATGCAACAAGCTTGAATTTCTCTGTTTTCAGTAGGATATTGTATTTTCCCTCTTCTGTCAAAGAAGTGAATAACTATTTGCAAAAGGAAACTATAGATAGCAGAGTTTTTACTAAGAGCTCAGGAGGGAGAAATTCTTGTAACTCTCTTAGTAGCCTACAGGTATCACATTTGACATGTGACAGCATAGATGACTTCAGCTGCACATGAAACTTTTCCCTTCATTAAGGTACAGTGATCACTTAGAAAGCAGCAGTCTGACCAAAGCTGTGCACTTGTCAGCTTGATCTTAAGGACTTGAAAAAATATTTTACCAGCAGAAGATTATCTGTCAGAAGATTGTTTTAATTCAGTATTTAACCTATTTTTTAAATTACAAGACTTGAATCGCAGTAACTCCAACTGAGATGGGGCCCAGATGCCAGGCACTATACAAACACCTAATAAGAAACTGTGGCTGCTCTGAGTCACACACATCCTGATCCTGCAAATGTTTAGGACTGTATTTAACTTTACTACTGTCAGTATTAATGGAGTTGCTCAGAGAACTAAAGGTAAAGAGAAGAGACCAACAAGAGCCAGCGATTTAGAGACTGAAGTGTTTAAATGTCTAATTCCCAGTGGTCTCAAGATGTTAATGTGCATCTGGCCTTATACGACTTACTGACATTAACAAATTTAAACAGACTGAAAGTCAGCGCACACATTCACATCCTTGTCTTCCACACCAGTGCAAAGCTATTTTTAAAATGCCCTTTTTAAATATCTCTGCATTAGCTTATATGGTAAGTTTTTTAACTGAAACACCAAAAATACCTGAATACATGTGTGCAATTTTCTTCAGTTGTTTTCAGGACAGGGTGCAGTCATGTCCCTAAAGCCATTTGCTCAGCCCTCCATGTCCTAAGATCTGTTGGTTACTTATCAAGCGAGTGAAATGCTATTATGTTCTACTGTGCTTATCATTACCCAAAGGAAATACCTTTGTTGCACTGAGGCATCAGGCAGGGAAGAGGCTCTCCCTTGCTGCAGCCACTGCCCATAGCAGTATTTCAAAGATCGCTGTGGATTAAGACAGTGGAAATATTTCTTTCTCTTCTCCTGTTCTCATTCCCCCTTCTCCCTTCTGGTGAGGCTGCAGGCCGAAGTCCCCCTGCTAGCCACATTCTCCCCTGTTTGTTTCCTCTCTTCTCTCACTTTTTAAAAAATACAGTTTTCTTTCAAGTCCTCTACAGTTACAGTGTTTTGGCCATCAAAGTCCCCTCTCAGCCATTTTCATTTACCTTGTGACTCTGACCCTTTGTAAGGCTGAGGATTTTCAGAGTAAACCGATCCCTGAGGTCCCCAAGGATGTTATTCTCATTTATTCACTCAGCCCTTTGAATGGAGCAGCCTGGGGTTGGCAGCGGTTCAGCAGCCCTGCATTCAGAGAGCACACAATCCTTTTTCTTTCAGGGGCCTTTCAAAATAAGGCCCAAGGTTTGCTGAGGAGCTTGAAGGTCTGTCAGTCATGCAGCAAGCTACATTTCACTCCCAGCCACCAGTGAAAGCAAAGAGCAGAGACGGGATAAGAGCAAGAAGCCCACAGTAACTGAAAAAGGCGATCCCTCAGGACTCTGCATTCATTGCCAGGGTGGCACACTCTGGGGACATCCGTGTCTGCTGCTACCGAGCCCCCCATCAACCTGGCAAGGACCCTGGACCCCAGGACCAGGGTGGAGCATGGCACCTACAGGAACAGCTGTACAATGGACACCCCCTTTCTCCAGGTGCTCAGTGGGCTGAGGGAACACCTCCAGTGCCATCTGCGCATCCACCGGCAGTCATTACCTCTGACAGCTGGGCCTCCTTTTCGGGGGGGAAAAGGCCCCTTCTTTGCATTTTCATTGCAAAATCTTTGGGAATGGTCCCCTGGGACTGATAAGACAGAGACACGTCTGTGAGTGTCCCAGAGGGAGGGAAGGCTAATAGGAAAAGATTCATGGTTATGTACCACTGTACCTGCCAACTGGTGTGTCACAAACAGCTAAAATTACCAGCCGGTCAATTATCTGATTAAAGAGAGCCTTTCATTTGAGATTAAAAAGAAAAGAAGAAAAAAAAGAAAGAGAGGAAAAAAAAGAAAAAGGAAAGAAAAAGAAAATCCTGGCTGAAAGCAATACCTCTGCTAGGTTGCCCAACTTAGCAGACATTGCGTTCCTTGCTTTTTGCTTTTGGCAGTGATGAACAGCAGAGTTTAAAAAAAAATCGAGGAACTCAGGGAGAATAAATATTTTGCATTAATCAAACATTTTTCTACATCTCATTCCTCTAACACAGCATATTCTCGTTTATCTCTCTTTTCACAAAAAGGCCTTATATTTTAAAAAAGAATGACTGCTCATTTTACATATTTCCATTTTAGTTCAACTGATTAAATAAGGAACCTTCTCCAGGAAAGTTATTCAGGTTTCATTAGTTTACAGTTGCCTTGGAATCCCTTTGAATTACAGTGAGCATAAATTAACATTCTGTCAGCTAACATCAGAAGTACCTCTTTAAGGCTCCTGGACTCAACAACGGCTGCTAAGGTTTGGGAATAAATGTACAATGTGCCGGGGCTTCACCAGCTGGTTAATGACCTGCTGCAGTAGTTATAGGGCCCAAGACGAAGCTGAGGAAGATTAACTAATCTGGCCAGTCACTGGTGTGCTGGCTTGGAGTGCTGAGCAGCGTGGAGTGCGTTATTGTAAACTTTATTGTTTGACCTCTGCTGAATTAGGAGCTGGAGTTATGGGGAGGGAGAGAGGGAGGGGAGCTTAATGTTTTATTAATAACGTTTCCAGCGTTTATCCTTTCCTGTTTGAGTAACTGAAAAGGTAATTTCCAAACACAGGAGTCAGCAAAGCTGAGTTTCTTTCAAAAAATGCCATTTTCTCTACACACAAATCAAAAAAATATGGTTCGAGCTGCAAATTATTCCTGCATTGCAACAGACAAAACTGGGGTCAAATGTAGTTGTTCTTTTTCATTCATGTCTGTTCATATGGTTCATCCTTCAATTGCCAATCACCGAGCTACAGATGAAACCCTCCACAGAGTGCTACCTCTGCAAGCCACTAGCTCCAAAACCCCTCAAAGTTCAATAAAATCTGAAACTTTTCTGGTCTCACCCATCTCCATTGCGTTTGATTTCCTATCCAGGCAATGTGAAAGAGTAACAGGAATGGAGAGTGTTCATACAAGATTGGCATGGCTATGAAAAAAATAGGTATGTTATTGTAGTTACAGTGCAGCTAAAATGAACTCCCTTTTAACACATCTTAAATCCTTTCACTTTCATGCAAGTGTTTACTCTGCTACCCAACCAAGGACATAGAGACAGTATCTCTTAAGTATGAAATATTTTTATAATGAAACACTCATCTTCTGGATTTCTTCATATGAAGTGACAAAGTATGTCCGATGTTAAACATATTTTCCTAGTTGGTTTCTACTTTGGATAGAGGAAAAGAATTGGCAGAAAATATATTACCATTTTGGTGTTATTCAAATTGTTACAAATCCTGTGTCCTGTCTTTCCCATGATACTGAACAGTACCAGCTTGGGTGGGCATCTATGGAGTGACCCACCTAATGGAGAAATTTTCTCCAGTTCCAGGAGTTGGCTGCAGAGATGAAATTTCAAAGCATTTGTAAAGCTTCCAAAGTTCCTTCATTACTATTTTCTATTCAAACTGAATGTTCCCATTAACTCTAGAAATCTGATTTATTTTTTTTTTTAATCCTTCTAAACTATTTATGCTATGTTTCAAAATCTCCATGAATTCTAATGTAACTAAATTCATAGCGGAGTGCCTCTAAGTCACATTCAGCTGCCTTCTCGTGCTGGAAGGATGAGTCTCAAATTTTAAACCCTTTGATGCCTGCACTGCTACTGGCAGACAAGTACTCTGCCCTTCATCCCTAGTGCCTAGTGTTACCTTGATGATCTCTGCAGCCCAACTGGCTAATACAGTGGTTTAACCAAACTGCAAGGACGTGCACCCAACACCACAAGTATCAAAGCCAGTGGCTTGACTTCTCTTCTGACATAGGAAGAACCTGGATTCAAATCCAATCTCCAGATGTCAAGATCCCATTCACCTTCAGTGTAATGTTCTCTTGTGAAAGGGTTGCCCATCTGCTGTACCTCCATTCTTTCTGTAAGAGAGAAGGTGTTCTGGTGTTATTACACAAGAAGGTTCCTTTCCATGCAAACTGAGTGGAGAAATGCACTTAGTTCCCAAGAGTCCCCTGCTTGACACTTCCAGCTTGTTAGCCTAACTGGTTTTCCACTCAAAATACAGATCTCGGTGTGGTTTATTCTTTATTGCTTTACTCTGCCTCTGTGCTAATCTGGGCTTCTAATCTGGACTGAGCCTCAAAGACAAATTTGTTAGGCTGGCTATTGCCAAGGTGCTTGAATGACACTGTGAAGAACAGCAACAGGAACTTGCCAGAACACCGTCCTGCAACTGGGTAAGTTTTAAAATTATTACTAGCAGAAGTGTAAGGTATGATATCAGTAGCCAGAGAAAATGAGAAATTGCAGAGTTTTATTTTTCCTTTTCCCACCCAGGACAAGTATCATATTTGGGATCAGGTGCAACTCCAAACGAGGAGGGGCAGAAGTGCTGATATGGATGCAACTAATGCATCTCACCTTTTATAACTTGGGAAAGGGTGCACTACTCATCTGATTTTCACAGCTTTCCCTGTAAAGAAATGACTGTCAGAGATATGCCATTCCATATTAGTTTGACCAAAAGCATAAGGCTGTCGTGTTGCTGCATAGATACGGACAGGCTTTTCAAATCCCTATTACAGAACTTGGGAGGGATTACCATATTGTGCAGTGAGAAGAGCAAGTTGCAGGAGTTTAGAATCTTGGATATTTATAGGGAAGGTCAAGAGTTGTTTGCATGGTGAAAGAAAAAAGGAAAGGAGGGACAATTTAAGATCACAGCCACGCTGTGGAAAAATGAAAGGTTCTCTGTTACTGGATAAACAAAAGGAACTCTAGGGGAGTGGGAAAGAGCATGTGAGCCCTTAAAAAGAGGAACCAGAGCAAACTCAGGGAGAGGAGGGAGCTGCATGGAATGGAGATGAGCAGGAGCGGAGAGTTAGCTAGTGTGAGAGCCAGAGATGTGCTATGGGAAGGGGCAGCTCTAGGTTAGATGAGAGGAAGCTGGGGGGATACAAGCAGCGATGAGCAGCACCTGCACATCCTTCCCCTTCCCACCTGTTACACACATAGCTAGAGTGAGGCAGGGTAATGGCACCCGGGCACTCAGAAAGAGTCACATGTTTATCTAAAAAGTGGAAAAGGAGGCTGAGACAGCAAAAAGACACCCCTCCTTTCCCTTCATGTCTACATTGAGCCCTGCTCCTCTTCTGCCTCCTGATTTTTATCCAGTCTTCCCCTTTAAAAACTCAAAGAACCCGGTCTGAAGCTGAACTGGCTGTGGGAAACTGAGATATTATAGATCCCCTCTGTGCCAATTTATTAATGTTACTAAGACTTGTCTACACTCAGAATAGATACATTGCTACAAGGGAGGCCTTCATGCAGCCAGAATCAGTACTCATGGCTCTGCTGAGATGTAATCTACCGCTAAATGCACTGCTTAAACAAATGTTTGCATTGTAGGGCAGGTCCCCCCTGCCGGCCACTACAGCAGTCCAAAAGGCAGCACTTTCAATCCAGACACCCATGGGCAGATCTGGAAAATGATCAACTATTTGGCAGTATTTAGCCATGGTTTTCTAAAGGCAAACCTAGCCTTGCTTGTGGCTGGAGGGCGACATGCCCATCCGCACCACCGTGCCATGCCACGCGTGCTGCAGCGTGCCTGGCCAGCACCCACTGCCCAGCTGGTGCAGCACAGGCAGTGCCAGCACCAAAGGGTGTCTGGCACAGGAATGGGGGCGTGGTGCTGGAGGTCATTTCACAGCCTACCAAGGAATAGCTCTTTCAGCTATGACAGGACCTCTGAAGAAGCCCAGGATGAGGAGAAAGAGGCTGTATCATTCTGTCCCTCTCAGGGATTAACAGGTGGACAAAGAATTGGCTCAGGCACAAAGCGACTACCCAGGAGCTTTGTTTTACAAATGAAAACTATTTTAAACTTCCCCAGTGGTAGTGCCTCACATCTTGGAACCATGAGTTAGTGGCAAATGCAAAACTGAAGCTCACGGAGGGAAAAAATATGTCCCAGTAGCGGTCAGAAAGATTATAAGACTTAAAGAGTCTTATGTGTGGAAGCATACTGTCAATTTTTCCAAGATCCCATGAAAAAGAGCAGGGCTTTATTAAAACTAGTTCTTTATAGCAAAACACCTGGTCCTCTGATCATTTCTTTTTATGACTCCCTGAGTTAAGCAGAGATTATAAGTCCACTGCAGACATCAGCATCAATTCTGGACATGGATATTCATGCTCACGAACTGGTGTAGGATCGGGGCCTCTTTCTTGTCCCAGTTCTCTCAGACAGTGAAACTTTTGCAGTTTCTTTCCAAGCACTTCAATGTTTCCTCACTGATCTCTTGAATTTAGAACTAAAATGGGTCATTAGACGTCTACTTGACTTCTTGAGTATAGAAGATCTGAAAATTTTACTGCCTACATCTGGTTTGAACTCAGTAAAATGAATATGACTATTATACATCTTCCACAAAAAAAAATCCATGCTTAATCTGAAGTAGGCAAGAAGTAAACTCTTCCTTCCCTTAATAGCTTCTTTCAGTGGTCAGTCCCCACCTTCCTGAAAAATCCCCTCTTGTTCTTAGCTTCTTTTACTTTAAAACCATTGTCTCTTATCCTATCACAGCAGGGCCTGCTAAGGTTATTTTTTATAATCCTACAATGTCATTATCTGCTTGTTCTCAGGTCTAGGTATGCCTGGATGGGTACAGACACACAGGCAGTACGAGGTTTGTAAGTCGAAATATGTCTTTCCTTAGGCAAACTACTGTAATTGGAAATGGCTGACAAGCCCGTCTTTGGTCTGAAATAGAAGCAGCAAGCTTTAAAATTGATTGCAAGTTGAGAACAATTATCCAGAGCACAGGAGGAGTTCAGAAGTCCTTAGGCACATGGGAAGGGCACTTTTTCATATGGTTTATTTTCTTTTAAATATGGGAAAGATATGGGGCAAAGTAGAGTTATGTTACTATAGCCCTCCCCAGCAGCCTTGCAAAGCCAGAGACAAGGAAAGCCTCTACCTTCGGCTCAAGCCTGCAGCCAGCTGCGCAGCTGGGATTTGTCATAATGTCAAACAAAACGCAACCGCACGCCTTTCAAACGCATTCCACGGGGACCTTCGTCTCTCGGTGGCACAGCCACATCCAAGCAGGGTGGTTTGCAGGGGAAATAGCTGGCAGGCTTCGCCTAGGGCACACTGCTGAAGAGCCGATGTGCCATGCTGCTACAGGCATCTCTCGTGCAGCACGCTGGTATAGGATTACTGTTAATATGCTTATTCTCTCTCTGTTTCTCCTACGGCAGCCTCGGGATCATGACCAAAGCAATAAAGACAACACAGAAAGGGAGGATTTGGGAGGGCTTGATGGGCAGAAGGCTGATGGGTTCAACATGGGAAAAGTCAGACTTTCAGAAGTGCTTTTGAAAATCTTGCCCACCATAGCCAATGCTGCAAATCACGCGCTCGCAAGGAGCTTGCCACATGTGTTTAAGTCTGCTGCACTTAATTATTTTCAGTCATAAATATGTTTAAGATTGGTGTCACAGTAGCCAGTACCACAGTACGAAGATTGATCTTTATGATCTTACGTATCTCAGGTAAAATATCTTATGTAAAGCAAGGTAAAATCAATACCAATAATCAAACATTCACACCAAGAACATATAAATAGCGTTTTTGTGGTCTTTATTCAGTAGTAAAAGCAAAAGGTAAATTATCATGTTGATAAAAATAAGACACTCTTAGCAGCTCTTCTTTCCTGATGAAATCAGAACTGAGAAGATTTAATTCTCTGAGGTTCCTATTTGTATTTGTTTCTTATTTTATTTCTATGTTATTAACCTCCTCCAGCTGTCACAATTTATGACAGGCTTAGAGAAAGTCAAGTGTAACTGAAGGTATTGCCAGAATTATCTCTGTTGGTCTCACTGTCAGTATGACACTTTTCACTTGATTTTTATCTGACGCAACCTGTGTAATAGACAAAGGAAATCTCTAGCACTGAAGTTCTCTGACAGGAAGTATCAAACTGCTTTCTTATTTTCAGAAAAGACTAGTAGAAACTGTAGATAAACAAAAGATAAATATTGTCCTGCTAATTTATGCTAACAGAATCCAGTTAATTTTCCACTTAGATGGATTTTATTTTGCATGAAGGAGACCAAAGATTTGTCTACTGCAAACGGACTTCTGATAGGATCTTAACCTGCTGTGACTGAAGATACTGAGAGGGCATATGATCCAAGGTAGTTTTATTGTTACAGTACAAAACACAGCTGGAAATAGCAAGTGATTCTCTGTGAGGTCTTACTGTGCAAAAGTGACTTGATCAGACATGTGAAAACTTGGGACAAACAATAATAGCAAGTAACTCTCTCATTTGGGTTTTTTTCATAGTTTTTCATTGTATTAGCCTAGCTCACAGTGACAATCTAAATTCCAGTATGGCTCCACAAAAGTTGCATTAGCAGGCCAAGGCAAAACTGATCTGCTGTCTGTCATAACCTCTGATAGCCTCCAAATGATAATCTTCACACTTAGCTTCACTGCCAGGGAGGCTGCATGCAAACTTTCCACTTTATAAACATTTGCCTTCTGCAGGTTAATATTAGAAGTGAGGCTGGATTCAAGAGCTGACCTATTTCTCCTTTTCTTGACTATTAGGGAAACTAAAGTCTGAACTTAAAATCTGTTCCCTTGACTGAATCAAAGCCGCTGAACACCACCCACTTGGGAAGTTTTTGATTATGGATGAAGATTGTGGCTCAGGCTCTTTCCCCCAAAAACTGAGTGCTATGTAATTGTGCACAAATCTCCTTTTTCTCTTAACCATTCCAGCAAAATACACTTTAACAATCAAAAGTAATGTTTTATAACTACACATTGATGAAAGGCTTAATCCTATAAACAAGTCAGGGAATATAATCAACAACACTGTTTTGCTTTACAACAGATGTGTACATTCTAATACCATTGGATCAGTCCATAAGTCTGAAAAATAAGAATATTGTTCTTTAATTCTAGCTTGTACTTCTTATTACCAAGGGTTTTTCTGCCTTTGAGAAGATGAAGTCAGTCCTCATGAAGTTGTGTCCTTAAATGTCCCCTACTTTACACTTCAAGGAGATGTGATGACTCCTGTTAGAGCTTTGCAGTGTAAAGCAGCCAAGATACTGCTGTGTCCCAAACCTTACTGCACCTGTGTCAGGAGGCTACCTAGAAATTTCCAGGTGCTAGAGAGCTGCTGGTTCCTCCTTCACAGCGTCTTAATCCCTGATGAATGTTTAGCTTCTTAAGTCAGTAAGAAGAATAGCTGACTCCAGCCATGTCTCTAAACCAGGTGTGACTATGGCTTCCTAAGATGTATGATGTGCAAGGTTTTAGCACAGTGTTTTGAGGGTATTTTTGCAGAAGGAGGAAGGTAGAAGCCAGGAACATGTTATAAAAACCACAGTAAATAAGTGAACCACTCTCAAGCAAGAGGGGGAAGGAAATGGTCTGGTCCCCTGCAAATACACTCCTTCGTAAACTAGGCTGGATCACTCCTCTCTGCTTAGAAAGGGAGAATGAAAGCTGCTGTTTCAGGCTGCTCCACTGTTAGTAACAGAGGCAGGAAAGATGTGACTAAAATCCTCCCAAATCCATAAGCTGCCTGAAACAATGGGGCGGCTAAGGGGGAATCATCGCTGTCAAACACAATCCTATCAAAACAGGTAGGTAGGGATGAAGCTGATGTTGTCTCCTTACACACACGGGCACATGCACACACACAAGCACATGCACACATGCGTGCACGCTCTGCCTTCACCTCCCTCGGGAGGGAAGAAACCAGTCTCCCAGTTGGGATGCTAAACAGTGATGGGTGCTCAGGGCTGCCAGCAGCCTGGGGTACAATTTGTCTTTCCCCCTAATCTGCCATGCTGGTCTTGATCCTTAGGGGGCTGCCAGGCTCCACCTCAGAGCCAGCCCGAGCATTGATTTTTAGGATAACTAAAAATTTTTAATGTAACATTTTTAGTATAACTAAATTTGGTCATTTACTTTGGAAAAGAAAATTCTTTGGAATAAAATAAGCAATGCCAGCGCTAAATATGAAGTACTGGTGACACTTACCTTAGATAACTAGCCAAAGGACTGACTGAGCTGTGCTGCTTGGTAGAAGAATTCTCCTGCTATTTAACAGAGCTGAGTGAATAACTGAATTTTTGTTTGCCTGAACTCCTAAATAAAGCACTGCCGAAAAGGAGAGGAGAGTGAGAAAGGACAATATTTTTCTCCAAATGAAATTGATTTTTAGGAGTTTCCTGTTAAACTGAAAAACTGAAAATATTTCCATTACAGTTCAGATCTTTTGAACAGAAACAGGGCAGTTGAAATAAAAGGCAATGCTTTGGCACCTTGTATAAACATGCCCATTTTTTTTTTGTTTTTGCTTAGTTCCATAGAAATTAAGGGAGCAGCTTCCATACTGAAGTATGTTAAGAAAATTTATAGGTGAGGCTGGCATCCCAAGGGAAAAATATGGGTGCCCTTGTCTCCAAGGCACTCACTGTGAGCATCTCAGACTCGATTCCTACCCTTCATTGAAGGAATGGGAACATCAGCATTTCCTTGATGTGTATAGGCACAGCGTGGTGGAACTCTCCATAACCAAGGGAATCTGCTGTGAAAATCACCACTTTTCCAAACATTGGTACCATGAAGCTGGGTACCAAAGAACTTATTTGAATAAAGATGTTTAGCAAACTCAGATTATGGCAGAAGAGTGACAAACACCCTTTTCTGGTTTATTGCTAACAAAATGAGACCCTGCCCGAGACAGCACCATGTCCAAAGGTGTTGTGAGATGATCTCTTCAGGCGGCTACCATCAAGTACAAACCATTATCTCAGCGGTATTTGTTACACATCTGTTACAAGTGATACTAACTCCAGTGTGTCTAGTGCATCCTGGAAGGCCCAAGGAGTTGTTTTTGGGGGCAGCTGCCGAGACAAGCACAGTGCAACTCACCTGCCAGTAGGCTGGGCACCCACATTCTCCTCTGTGCTTTTTCCAGCCAGCCTATGCTCTCCAGGCTTCCCCTCTTTTCCACCTCCTCTGCCCCTCTCACAGGGTTAGTGTGACACGAGAAAAGTATTTTAAAAAGCCAGCATTGAGTGTGAGATTTTATTTTGGTGTTTGCTTCCAGGCATCATGACTATAATACAGCAGGAAACCAACTTAAATTTGCTTTCTGATTAGGTCTCACTGGAAGACTTATTAAGACCACAAGTCAGTAGAATTGTTGCTTGTGGTGTGTAGAGATCAGTCACCTAGACAGTAGAACTAGCTCATTTTACCTTTATATATTGGCCCCAAATGAAACGGTGGCTCCCTTTTGATTATATGGATGTAAAACATCTTCAGTATAGCACATTTGATTTTTAAATGTAGTGATTGAAAAAACAAAGTAAGCTCAATACTAAAATTAATCAAGTTATTTTATTTGGGTAGGTGTTCAATTCAGCATGGAAATACTTCCCATAATACAGTGAAATATAAAAGGAGTTTTATATAACAACATATCTTTTATATGTATAGGCATATATGCACAAACACATCCATAGGATGTATATATACATACATATATATATACACACATAGACATGGATAGACAGATAGATAGATGGATACATACATAAATATACATGACCACAGAAATATATTAAAAATTCAGAAAACAGTGAATTATTATTGAAATTTAACAAATGCACTTTAATACAAGTATAATTGCATCTACACTGGACAGCTTTGAATACAAAATCTACTTTCTAACATGGATCTTTGTTCTTGCCAATTAAAATGGGAAATCTTCATTTGAAGAGTATCCATTTACACCCCAAGTTGCTAAGTTACAGAACAGAAGAGTACTGTTATGCACATCTTGTTTTCAGAGGCCACACCTCTGATTCAAGGACACCAGCCCATACTGGTTTAGTTTTTACCTTTGAGACGCAGTCTTTTACTGAAGTTCTTGAAATTCTAGTCAAGTAGTGGGAATTTTGCTATCAAAAAATAAAAAAAAAAAAAAAGAAGAAATATTTTATTCACAATCTATATTGTATATTGACTATAACCTAATTTTATCATTCCATAATGCAACAGTAGAAAAACAGAAGTGTCTTTTGCAGGTTTCTTTTTCCTACACAGGCTAGCACCTTGGTTCTGCCACACTGGTCCTTGCATTTCTGCAATGGTTTACTCCTAGGGAATGGTTGACACAGTGGACTGTAGCTGTAACTCTTGCTACCTCTTCTGAGGGGAACCAGAAGTGCACTTCTGCCCTATTAGCATCTCTGTTAGCCAGCCCCATAGAAGAAAAACATGACATACCTGTGGTTTTAAAAGTAAAGCCCAACTACAGTCCTCACAGAATGGTTATGTGACCAGCCCTATAGGTTTTAGTGTCTACATCATACAGAGCCACAACAATGGATAGGGCTCTTCCAGGTTTCGCCCCTAACCTACTGGGAATATGTCTACAGAGATGAGGATTAGTGGATCTCACTCTGACACAGTAGCACCAACTCAATCTAGGAGTTGTAGCAGCATGGTAGTGTGTGAGTCACTGTAACTTAGCTGCTTGCAATGAAACAGCCATTTCATTTGTGGGCTAGAGGAAGCTTATTTGCCAGCTCAGAGGGAGGCAAGGTCAGCCTGGCCCTCTACGGTACAATAATAGATGGTGTGTACCAGATCCACAGTCGCTGGGTACCTTGTAACTGCTGCTGGATCTGTGATCCACACACTGCTGATGGCTGCAGAATATCTGCAAGGGTGATGGCCACAGCACTGTGTCTCAGGATGCTGCTTTAAGTCTGTTTCCAGCTGCTAAACATCAGGAGAAAACTGATAAATGCAGATGAGATTTCTTTGTGCTCTATTTTCACTTGCTTTACTTGCTATAGAAGCAGTAGGTGATGAAAAGGGCAAGATGAAAAGTGATGTGTATGGCTGTGAAAGAGAGAGAAAAATACAGCTGGGCATCTCTAATGAGGTGCAGTCCAGTTTATAAAAAAAAATTTTAAATTGTTGGGCTGAGCGCCCTAGAGCAACACAGACCCAGATTCTTTGCAAGCAGGAACTAATTGCTAAAAGCTCTCCAGAGGATTTTTTTTTAATTCCTTTCAGTTAGCATTGGCAAAGATTTAGAAATTTCATCAAGAGGAATGATCTCTCATAAGTCCTTCTTTCTTAAATCTTTTTTCCCTCTTTACTGATGTGAGGATTGGCACCAATTTAAGCAACTTCTTTCATCTCTGGACATGGACTTCCTTAAATTGGTTTAACAATTTAATCCATTTAGCTGAAGTCCAATCCAGTCAAATCCATTCAAGAATTGCATGGAACAGACCCTCAGTGTTTTACCCAAACCACTGCTCCATTAGCAACTTCAGTCAACGAGCTCATGTTGCTCCTTTTTCTGGTAACACACCCTGACACCCTCAACTGACCCCGGCATGACTCAGGGGGTCTTTTAGGTTGGTTTCCAGTGAGAGAACACTCAGTGTCTCAGAGGTTGACTGTGGCTCTACAGGTATGCTGGCTTTATTTATACCTACATGAAAGCTGTTAAAACAGAGGCAATCACATGTGGCCTCCACAAAATCTCTGTAGCATAGGGCCTGCATAGCACAGCACCACCATTCTGAAAAGTCGTCTTCCTTCAGAGCTGTCCATAAATATCACCAATATTGCAGGATTTTGTTGGGGTTTTTTCCCCAAAGAATTGTTCAAGTAGTAGCAAAGATGACTGTCAGCCTGGTATTTTGCCTGTGTTATGAGGAAAGAAAGAGAGGGAAATTTATAGGTCTGCTAACGTTTTGCGCGGTTGGGCAGCAGCACTCTGTGAGCTTTGCTGGGTGCTGAGGCACGTGGGATAGCCCATTGTCACTGGCACAGCGTGGGACCAGACTAACCCTTTGGCTCTTCCCATCTGTCCATTCCAGCCTGAAGCCTGCAAATTACCAGCTGCCCTCCCACTGCAAAACGCACATGCTCCCATCCCCCAAGTTTGTTATGTTATTTTTATGTTCATGAAAACATTAAAGTCAGGGTAAAAGGGACAAATAGTCCAGATTTGAAGATTTTCCATCTAGACCAAAAAAATGCTGCATGGCATGTGTGTTTAGCATTAGCAGGAAAATAAATGTGCTGTTTTCAGATTTTTGCTTCAGGGTCAGCCAACATCAGTCTACCATGTAACAGCTTTGAGGGGGGAAAAAAAGCTTCACTTAAGGATACATCTGCCAGAGTAAACAGTGCCTCAAACCAGGGAAATCTAAAGCACATGCCTTATTGTCAAGTTTGGTTTAACTTGTTTTACAAATCAAAACAGCAGCTCAGTTTTTAAAACCTATTTTTAAGTCCACTAGTGTTTTATCAAGGAGTATAAAGACCTACATTACTGTTTCAGTCCTTGTATTTTAAATCAAATATGATGTACCAATTTCTTTTCCACGAATTAATGTCTTATCCCATTCTTACATGCAGCTCTTCCTACGTCTTCATCATTTCTCGTAAATCAGAGGATAAGATTCCCCATTTTAACTGTCCTGATACACCCTGCGCTTTGTGGGCAATCTTTCTGTAGTCACTGGGGCTACTCATGAAATATGTTAGTGCGCCCTGTAGGGTAAGAGCAACTAGTCCTCAAGCCATGCTGGAAAAACACAAAATTTGCATGAATTTGTGTGAATAGGAGGAAGTTTGTGCTCAGAATTGACTTCCCCTTAGGAAGCAAAGCATATACCAAATGAGAAACCTCCCGCATTTAGGGTATGTGCAGACAATTCTTCTGATTAATGTGGGAGCATTTGCATGCATATGTGAGGGAAGAATTTGGCTCTTCATAGTTAAAATAAAGTGCTGAAGAGTATGTAAGGAGCAAAACCAAGCCTGGAATGTTTTGAAGACATTTCCAAGAACCTCTAAGAAAGGAAAAAGTCTTTGCCAAACAGAGACAAATCTCATCAAACCCTATAGCTTCCTTTCAACTTTTATTGTTTCTGTTCCCCCACAAACCAAGCCTCAGCAGGTAATTCTGCTTGCTTGACTGCGGCTGAAGTTCCATGATTATTTTTTTTCAGTCTGAGATGTGTTGAAAGGGGCTGGGTGGGGTGGTCTCTTTCCCCTTTTTCATCTACCCAAAGCTACTTGTGCCCTTGGAGCTATGAATAATTTGTTCGGTTCTGCAGGGCACTGAAATGGATCCAGCTAAAAATCAGGTTTCCCTCACCCCGCCCTCCTTTGTGCCTTGCTCCTCCAGCACTTCTGGATGAGCAGTAATGTAAGCACACGGAAAAGATGTGGATATGTGACCAGACGAACAGAAAAAAAGGAGCTGGAATTTTCCTCACAGCCCCTGTACACAACACTGGCTGAAGCAACCTTACAACTTTGGCCTAAATCTAAGGATAGTAGGTTAGTATCAGTCTCACTCAAGAATCCTTCTAAGACAAGTGGTGTTTAAACACTCTGCAGGTCTTCCTTGAATATAAACAAGGTCCTTATTAAAAAAAAATTACATTCAATAATTTCATTTATACATCTCAAATGTCAACCATGCACACTGATGCATGATAAATAAGGGGAAACTTAAGTGGAAAGATATTCCTATTTATTGGGGTATGTGTTGTTAGATCAGTTATGTGCAACCTGGCTTAGCATATCTATTGGGAAAGATCAATTTAGTGATATCAAATTAAATTTTCTCTTTTTTTAGTGTAAATTTTTGCATTTGTTCATTTTATATGAGTAAAATACACATAGTTAGCAGGCAGTCTACTTCACTATAATTATGGGTTTTGATGTCGCGGTGGAGCACTGAAAAAGCATTGGATGCCACCATAGTAATAATAATTCAGTTTTAAAAAACCTCTAAATGTCAAGTATTTACTATAACATATTATCCAAAGCAAGCAAATATAGGAGATGGCCCATTTTATATGAAAATCTATTAAAACTGAAGCCAGCTCTCTAGAATATCGAAAGCACTACTTAATTGACATAAGTTCAAAAGGGAAAGAGAATAAAGCCATGCTTAATGGCCAAATGTTGAAGATCATTCAAATCTGTGAGCCATTACAAGCTCCAGTAGGACTGGTTATGTGTGAATGACTGCTCACCAGTACCAATGTGTGTCCAATAGATCCCATGTCTTTCAATAAAACTGCAGCAGATGAAGTCATTCAGGTGTGAAGCTGGAATGAAATCAAAATTTGGCTTCAGCCAGCATGTTAGCAGGAGTGGTAACAGAAGTATTGACTGTAGTGTGCAGTTGGATACAAGGAACAAAGGTAATAAAGCATATCTGGTTCCTGCCCAACATCAGCCAGACGGCTCTGAGATGGGAGGAAATGTAACTTTTTTAAAAGGTTGATGTTTGGAGTGTTTCTTCTCTCTTGGGCAGCAAGAAGGACTGATTCAGCTTCCCAGCATTCTTGTGAAAATTGCTTAAATGGCACTTGCTGCGGCCTCCCATGAAGGAACTCAGGAAGGTACATAACTCTCCAGGAGCACCCAAAAACGAGTAACCTCACTGGGAAAGTTCCAGGATTTAAAGAAAGGGGTTTATACAGACATGATTCTACAGGAGGGAAAGCGGGGGTGGGGAACACAATTAAATAGCAGTTTGGAAGGGGTGAACGCTCAATAGAAGAGGAGATCACCACCTCCTGGGGCAACTCTCAGTTCAGTGCTCCCGTGGCTGGCTGGTGAGGCCACCATCAGAGCCTTTTCTTGCCCCTGCTGATGTCCCAGACAAAGACAGTGTTGGGTGGCCATGGCCAGGAAAGGAAACATCACCCAGCTTCTGAGGAAAATACTTGGCAACCTGCATTAAAAATGGGGCCATGCCCTGCCCAAACAGGTCTGAGGTGGCCCAGCCATCACTCCTTATCACCAGCGCTCAGCATTTGGGTGTGTTTGGATGCTTAGCCACGTTGAGTGTCTCTTGAGAACTGTCCTGGGTGTGCTTTGGCTTCTTGCAGAGGAATGGGTGACCCTGAGCCCTCACAGACAATCTTCATATCCCAAAAGGAAGGTCATCCCTCATCAGTTCCTTTTTCCTTTTTTCCGTGTTTTTGCATTTCTTCTATGTCTTCCAGTTTGGATCTTGCACTTCAGTCCTAAAAGCTGCACTTCCTGCCTAGGGGCACCATCCATCCCATGCATGGGTGAAACAGATGGTGGACACAGAGAGTAATTTCACCCCATTACTCAGCAGCTGTAAAATGAGAAATTATCTCAGCCAATTGCCTGCATAAAAATGGCCCCAGCTTACCCATGCAGTTCCTTTTATTTACTAAAGATATTGGCAAAGAGCCGCTTCCCCATCCAGCAAGTCTCCATCCATCTGGAGGTCTGGGCTGTCTGTACACCTAGTGTTGACAGCAAGTGTCTTAGACTTTCAAGGTTTCAGGCCATTAAGGACTCCAAAGAAGTAGAAACTACTTTCAGGGCAGGCTCAGTTGTGTCTGTCCAAGAACAACACAAATGAGGTGTGGATCCAATCAGCTACATACATTCCTGTCTTGGTGGTGTCATATGTAAACAGCTTGTTCAAATCTACTCATTGACTGCAGTCTTCTGTCACGTTTGTGGAGGAGGCCGTGGAGAACTTGGACAAATGTCTTGCAGCAGTGCCTTGTGGAACAGGATAGCTGAGACACCAGCCCACTTGGATCCCTGTGCAGAAAGCCTTTGTTGTCAAGAGCCAACATCTCTCATTTTGCTTCAGACTCAAATTTAGTATGCAGACATTCAGCTTAGAGGAAACCTTTTAACAGCAGCTGGTCATTTTAATTCTAGAAAGAATATAAACAATAAATTTCTAATATTAGATACATTTCTCACAGTCCTTGTTTCTGAAAATAATGTCTTAGGACCATATCCAAACCCCACTGAATCAGTGGAAACTGTCCCACTGACCTCATTGTGATTGGATCAGGGCCTTAGTTTCTTAAAATAAAATTTTACAAGGTACAGGCTAATCCTATTTCATATATTTTTAGTTAAATGGCTGAAAGGTTTTTTTCCTCTCCATTAAGATCCATACAAAACCAAGACATAGCCACAATATTGGCATCAAATATTCTATAAGGAATTTAAATACAAATAAGAAGTAGGGTTGAAATTGTTTTACACTTGGGCTTCAAAATGGTGGGTTCAGAGCACAGGTCCTGGGAGCAGCCATGAGGGCCCAGGTGGTTGGCAAGGGGTGGCTCACCTTCCCCTGGAAAAGCAGCAGTAAGCCAAGCACAAAGCGGCAGGCTGTGCTCCAGAGTGCTTACCAAATTCCACCAATATTTTATTTGTTTAATTTTTCATATGTAGCCAAGCTCTAGGCAGCTGTAAGGAGCTAGAGCTACCAAAACACTGCGTGACAAGCTGTGCCTGTTGTATATCCAGCCACACCAAGCCTAGAAAGCAGTAAAGCACTCCCAAGAACGCCTGATTTTGTGACTTTCCAGCCCATAAAGTTTCAGATAAGCTTTAGATAAGTAAATGGGGGAGGCAGGAGGAAGTTATCCAAACAAAAGCATCAACCTGCTCCTTTTATTCTATCCCCATCCGCTGGTGCAAACTGAAAAGGAAGCATCTTGGAAAAAGCAGGGAGGTTGCTAGGAGCAAGCGGAGTCAGTCACATGCAAACAGAGGTTACCCCTCCTGCACCCAGAGGAAATCCCCATCTTCGTCACTGCAGCAGCAGCCAGGCCAGCAGTCAGAGACCCCCTGCACTAATATCTACAGCATGGCAAAAGGTGTCATTGTTAGAAGATGTAAAAACCATAAAGGAAAAAGAAGAGAAAGCAAACCACATGAAAAAAGAAAATCATGAAAGTGAAAAAATATAGGTGACACAAACAGAAAGGTAATGTTCCTAACACACCCAGTTACTGCCACAGTATTTCTAGTTTGCTTTGATTGGTTTACTTTTAGCTTTATGAGCTCATGTTACCTCTTGCGAAGTTTAAAGACCCTGTTCTTCGCTGTGTGAAAATCCTGTACCACCCTCCTGGCCACGCTGGTCAGCCCTGCACACTCAAAGGCAGTGTAAAAGCTGGAGTAGGAGTGGTACCGTGCCCCAAAGCAGAGCTGGCCCAGTCAATGCCATCTTTAGAAGGCCTGGTACAACCCTCCAAAATGCATAGATTTTAATGGTGTCTGGATGTGGAGTTCAGATAAAACGCATGCAGCCTGGGTTGCAATTAAAGTGCACTCAAACCTGACACATTCAAAGAATATTTTGACACACTGGCGTGCAGATATGAATACCATAGGTCAGATGAAAGAGAAGGGGCTAGAAAAACACCGAGAAGACAAAATGAATCCATGACAGCACCATCCAATTTCACCATCAGGAGTAATGTATTTATTCTACGCCTGAGCCAAGATTTAAATTGCCAACAGCTTTGTCATCATACCCTTTCACCCCTGGCTCACTTTTGCATACAGCATATCACAAGACACAACAATTCATTTTCTCCTGTCTCACTTCCTGTCAAACCCTCCTGCATGTTGCATAGGGATTTCTTGCCCCATAACTGGGGAATAAATAGCCAAGTGATCCAAGAGTGCAGTCTAATGCAAACTTTGTTTGATATTTCCAGCTTGTGTTAGCCCGATCTTGCCTTCACTCCCTTGGCCTTCTGAACACATGTTCATATTTTAAAAACAATTTTAAGTTTAAAAAGCATTTTCCCCTAAGCTGAAGAAGATCTGAGTGGCTGATCCTAAACTGGGGCCCGTTCTAAAAGTAGGCAAGACTGCCTGGGGAGCCCTCCAAGCATGAGATGCTCATGGGCTTTTTCCTCTGCAATATCTGCATAGACCCACTAGGGCCTAACAGAGGTGGGAAGAGCCAATCCTGGCAGCTTGGCCCCCCAGATCCTCTGAGGCAGCACTGAAGCAGCCCCTGCACCTCATCCTGAGATCTGTCTCCCCTAAGCAATTTAGGCAAGGAACCATATAAACAACAGAAGGGCTAAAAAATATGTCACTAATGTACCGGGGACGGCGAGAAAACGACATAGACTGGATCCAGGAAGAAGTGGAATTATTTATTAATTTACAGACTCATTTATATATCTTAGTTCACTTGAATGGCATAAGGTTATTGGTGCTTTGACCATCCACCTCTTAGAATGATTGGTTAAACCCTACAACACCCATTTCAAAATATTTCTTCAATCAGTAACAACAATACTGCACAACAATCTTGCACCTGCAAGATAAAGGGATTGGTTTACAAAAGCCTCTAACTGTTTTCAGCCAGCATCTGTGTAAAAGCAAGGACTTTCACACGGACGCTGGCAGAAAGCTGGAAAATCTCTCAGCGAGTGAGCCTTCATCATCCACAAAAATATGCTTTAAAGTAAGATACACAGAGAACAGATTCTATTGTCATCAAAAAGAATATTAAGGGTGACTCTCGTAAGCTGATGCACTGATGTGGGGGTTGAAGACAGAATAGATTTTTAGAAGATCTTGCCTGGCAGCCCTAAGATTAGCTCAGTTGGTGACGGCTTGGTGCAAATAATGCCAAGATAGTGGGTTCAACCCCCTATATGGGCCATTCACTTAGACTCAGTGATCCTTGTGGGTCCCTTCCAACTCAGAATATTCCGTGATTTTTCTGTGGTACTTCTCTTGAATCAAATTACCTCTCAAATTAATCCTGACTTTGTTTAGATCAGATGTTACTATTTCCAAGCTTATTTGAGTGGTTGGTATCGAACAGCATGGCAAACAAATTTAATAAGATTTATTCTTGGCATATATTCAAAGGTTTATTCAATGATCGTGAACTTGTGGTTTCAGGAGAATAACTGGTCACTCTAGTTCCACTGTGCTGCCCCAGTTCTTGGATTAGGGGACTTAACCATCCTTAATCTTTTTTTCCATGAACTATTTTCATTCAGTTGACAAATACATGTTGCTATGCAAAAGAAACAGGTTTTCAACTCTGTTAGAACTGACCTTCCAAAAGATTTGTGCAACCACAACTTACATTTGCAGAAAAGTGCACATTAGGCAAATGAAGATGCTTGGAAATGCAGCCACGGGAAAAGGTTTCTAGATGTCACTGAAATGTCTATAAATAAGTTTTCTCACTGCTTACTCTAGTGGTTTAGCAATCCAGACTGCGGGTAACATTTTATGTCCATGTAAACTATACCATTTCCATTGACATCACAGGGGATGTGACACTGAACCCAATGCTAAATTTTGCATTTTTGTGTTTAGAATTTGCAGGCAGGAGAACAAACATCTATTTGTAGTTGTTCTCTAGTCATTTTTAACAGTGTGCAGAAAAGTTAAGCTATCCATATTCATCAGCAAGAGGAAATGCCTCATAAAGTCAAAATGCCACACTAAGGACTCTTTCAGTTTTACTTCTCTCTTAATTTCCTTAAAGAATGCTTTGTTTCCACTGCTGTCCTGTTACCATTCAACCCTGAGAAATACAACCTGCATGCTTTACCAGTCTGCCCACCCCCAGGTACACTTACAGCCAAATATTGCTTCCTCTTCCCTTTTCAAAACAAACAACCTTTCACTGCTCCCCCCTTGCTGCTCAAAAGACCCTACAGAAGAGGCAGATATTTGACAACCAGCACAGCAATGGCATGTTCTTTTCTGAGAACCTACAGAAGGCTGAAATGTGCTTGACACAGGAGTACCTGGAAGAATGGGGCTCCCACCGGTCCCAAGGGCCACCCTTGGGGGAAGGGTGTCCTGGGACAAGAGACCCCAGAGTTCTCTTGAGCACCCTTTTCTGACCGGCCGTAAGAGGAGCAGTGGGCAGCCGGGAAGGACAGCAATTCCAAAAGTGCTTTGATGCTGCAGCCGATAGCAGTTTCTGCTGGGAAGGAGTGAGACAGACAGGACTGAGCCACCAGGCTGTGGATAGGCAGTCTGGGTCACCAGGGTTAGGCTCACAACTAACTAATGAGCTTCCTGCCCCACTTAAAAATATCTTGAGTTTCTGCTGTTTACTTTCCATGACCACAAAACCTTCTGGTTCTGTGAAATAAGGACTTCACACCCTTTTGTCTAGCTCAGCAAGCAAGAACAGCAGCCAGTCCTCTAGTTACACTCATCAAAACTATTCCCTTGGCTTTTATGCTTCTTGAGGTATTTCAGGTTTGCATGTCACAATTGCCATCCATACCAAGATGCCATTTTCAGCCCAAGAACTGAGTTTCTCACATGTCTGTTTATTTATCAGTCCTAGAAGTGCTTTGAAGTGTAAAGGCTAATTATAGAAACAGTAAACATTAAACCAAACTGTGGGTGACCTCTCCACGAGATGTGAGCAAATTCTGTCCATTGTCAATCTGGGTTCAGCTCCTCAGCTACTCACCAACAGTGGGGGTGCAAGGGGTGCATTCCTAGAGTCACAAGTTAAAACCAAAGGATACCCAAAAATCAGTGTTTAGCCAGAATAGGCCACCAGAGTTTTTGAAGGCCATTCTTTTATTCCAAGGTTGAGATTTCTACTCTTTGAGGTCTTGCAGCTAAAATTTTATCATACGGACTTCCTTCTCTGAACTCCTATCTTCAACAGCACCTAAAAGAGTTGACTCTGAAGATAGGCAAGGGGCAAAGCTGCATGACTACTGGAATTTAAAAAGCAACAATACATGCTTGATTATATGGCTTTTGACACAGTCTTGAGCTCCTGAGACTTCTTGAGTTCCTGGAACTTCGGTCTTGAAAAGACTATCCAAAAACTTTTTTCTTAAAGTTCATAACTAAAATACATTTTTCTATCAGTGCTGTGTAGAGAGTTGGGTGAGTTCTACTTGTTCAGGACAAATAAATCATTCACTTTGATTGCATCACTGATGCAAGTGTTAATCTGTTGTTTTCTAATTTGCCTCCAGGTTCCCCATAACTACCTCTCCAAATTACAGGAGGAGCAAGAATGATAACCATCTGACACTGTTGGAAACCCTGGATCACTCAGGGCACATACCACGTAACAGTGCAAATACAGCCATTACTCAGGGTCGCGCAGCTTTGGAGAAGTAACTAAGTGTAGGTGTATGTATACTCCCTTGTAAATGATGCCTGTTATATGTAAAACTGGATATATACAACATTTTTTCTTCCTTTTAAACTAAGCAGAATGCTTTTTCTTCATTTAAATAGTTATTGCAGTAATACTTAGAGCTGACGCTTTCTCTGATCTTCCTCTAATGAATCATAGAATGGTTTAGATTGGAAAGGGCTTAAAGACCATCTAGATCCAACTTCCCTGTCATGGGTAGGGACACCTTCTACTAGACCAGGTTGTTCAAAGCCCTCCAGCCTGGCCTTGAACACTTTCAGTAATGGGGAACCACCGCTCTTTTGGGCAATCTGTTCCAATGACTCACCACGCTCATAGTGAAGAGAGCAGAGCGACTGAAAAAGAACTTCAAAATGAGAATTGGTTCAGGGAAATACCTATTAAGTCTTTAACAGACTAGCTGATGCCTGCCTTAATGAGACTTAGCAGTGCATTTTCAAAATCTGTCCACATTGATATTTATAAAATGCATACCCATAAGGAAAATTTAGTCACAGGTATTCAAAATTTTCAGCAGCAATCGAATACCAGGCATTCATTTGCATCTGTAGTTCACCTAGAGGTTCAAAAAGTAGACACATATTTGGCAAATAAATAGCCCTTTTTCAATAAATAGAATCTATAGTATTGGAGAAGATCCCTTTGGATCGGGCATTTTGGATAGGCTTACAAAGTTTGGCACCAATTAATGCAATGAAATATTATCTTCATATCCCACTCACTTAGTTGATGATATCCTTTAAGTACAGGTATGATGCTAATGATAATGAGCTTGGGAAACACATTTTGTTGATTTTCCCAGACAACACTGTCTCTATAGGAACAAGATATTTGTTCTGGGCTGTTAAATGAAGGGGAAATTATTTATTTTATTTAGGTTTCTGTGTCACTTATGATGCACCCCCCGCCCCAAAAAACAATTGTATTTTCTGAAGCCTGACTTAAACTTCAGAATTTTTTTGTGATTTGTTTTATAATTTGAGAGGATAAGGTGTGCGCACCACTGATTAGCAGAGACTGACCTCTTTGCTGGCCCACTCTGATGTAAGGAAGAGCTGTCCAGGTTAAACACCAGCAGATGATATACCTACAGGAATGATCCACAGATCCGTAAAACCTATGAGCCCTGAGTTTCCGTCCTGGGGATATTGATGCACAATACATTATATCCTCTGTAGGGACACAACAGTGTGTTCACACCCCATCTCTGAGCAAGGAAATTTAGATATCAGCAATAGTCCTTCCACTGAAAGATTCACACCATCATAGCACAATGTACAATGAAGTCCTGTGTCCAGCCCCGGGCTCCCATGTACAAGAAAGACAGTGACAAACTGCAGCAAGGCCAGTGAAGAGCTGGTGGGATGGCCAGGGCTGGAGCCCCTGCAGTGAGAGGAAGTGAAGGGAGCTGGGCTTGTTCAGCTTGGAGATGGCCATGGGGCATTTACTGCTGGCTTCAGCTGCCTAATGGGAGGATGTAGAGAAGACAAAGCCAGGCTATCCCCAGAGGGGTTCATCAGTAAGGCAGAGGACAAACAGCACTTCTTATAATAGGAAAAAAATATCTGATTAGATATTAGGAAAATAGTTTTGCCATGAGGGTGATTAAACACTGAAACAGAGGCCCAGAGAAGGTATGGGATTTCTGATCCTGGAGATAGCAAAGCTTGGCTGGATAAAATTCTGAGCAACACAATCTAAGTCAGCCTTGCTTTGAGATGGGGATCTGGACCAGGAGATCTCTGGATGTCCCTTCAAACCAAAATTAATCAGAGATTCAGTGAGAATATGTCTAAGTTATATTAGCAGAGCTGTGCCTCCTTTATTAATTGTCAGGAATTTTAACCGTTACATGAGAATTTGGAATTAACTGGATAAATAATCGTCACAGGAAATTAGATTTTCCCCTTTAAATTAAACTGTCACGGTAGGAAGGAACATAAACAGGAATTGATAGTGCTCTGCAGTATATTGTATAAAAGCAACTGCTATTTTTGCTTTTTCATTTCTGGGTAGAACTTTACCTTTCCAAGAGCAACAAAAAAAGTATTTTCAAGCAATGTAAAACCAGACAGGTTAAGTACTCATTCTTATTTTCCTTTTGTGCCTCATAGCTCTGCCTTCTTCTATGCATTATTTGGTTTTGGATCACATGGACCTAAGAGCTGTTGTCACTGCTGCATTCCCTCAAGCTGCTATATCTTCTCGTTGCCTTTCCCTTCACTGCCCTGGTTCTTGCCCCTCCTTTTTCCACTCTTTTGCAAATGACAATAGCTGCCTTCAGCTGTACCTGATCTACAGATAGCAGAAGAGCCAGAGAGTAATCTGAATGCTTTTGTGTCCAGGGAATTAAACTCATTTTCTATATGAGTTGCTGGAAATAATGGCAGTCACTGTTCGAGACAAGATTACCAGGACCTGTCCGAAACCAAAGCAATACCCCAGGAGGGGCCTGGGACTTGGACTCAAACTTGGGCTCAGACTTGGAATCAGATCATAATGTGGGAACCAGGAGTCTATTTTTCGGCAAAATGACTGTTTTGGGAGGCAGAAGAGCATTTGTGACAGTCAAATACTTGGGATCCAGTGGAGAGAGTCCTACAAACTGTTTGCAAGAAAACTGTTGCCATTTATTTTCCTTACACTCCTCAAAAGAGGGGTTGCATGCATTCACCATTAATATGCTGAATTGCCGCATCAGTTTCTTCTCCCAAAGAAAGAGACAAAGCTTGACAAGCCCATGGATGTTAGCTACACCCCTGCATTAGTATGGTGACAGAGCAAGTAACCAACACAGCAAGCATGTTTGACCTCTGAGAGAAACCTCTCCTGCAGCCAAAGATAAAATTAACAAAACATCAATGTTTAATGTTTAGCGGGTGTAAATGGGGCAATTCTGAACCTCAGTGCGATAAATCTGTCCTCAGATTATTCTCTATACACTTTTAAACTTCAGCACTGTGATGGTTCTTAGAAAATTATGTTAAGCTCAATGCAAAATTCAAAGTAGTTAGGTATATACTAGAATTAAAAGTTTAATTTTTTTAAATGAAACTGGTAACTAAAGCATCACATTTAGACTGAAAAGGCATCCCTACTTTTTAAAGTATGGAAATCAGCAAACAATATAACAAAATATGAAAATTCAACTGTGAGGAATGCTTGGAATGTGAGGAACTCTGCTGTCACAGTGAAATCACTTATTATTGATATGATCTACCAGTAATTCTAACTAAAATAAGGTTCACATGTATGTGATTTCACCTGTGGGTATAGGCACATACAGAATATGTCTATGCAGGTTCATTTTTTTTAAACTATCTGTGTTTAAGTGAAACCAAGATAAATTTTGCATGTCTTAGGTAACTCACTGATTAAACTTAATCAATGAGCTAATCTGAGATTTACTTTTAAAATTTCAAATAATCAATGCGTACAAGGAGAAGGGTTCTGAGCACTAAAGGGATATGACTTCTGTGCAACCTCTTTGAAGGATAAATTTAAATCAGTTTTCATTGCAGTGTATTTTTCAGCAGTTCTAGCAGACCTCAGCTAAGAGTTAAAGCCAAGTTCCTTCACAGAGCTTTGTACTTGAACAGGTAATTATCATTTGTTGGTATGTACAGGATTAAGGATTTTTTTTAAGTGGAATTTTTATAATTTCCCACTACAAAAGTTTGGATTAACTAGAAGCAGGGAAAAAAGAAGAGTCATCTTTGGCGACTGTAAAACAGTGCAGTTAATAAGGGATAGAAAGTTTTGGTTCCTCACCTGAGACACTTAGTTAGGATTGGCCATTCCCAAGATATTGCAGTGCAGATTAAACATGTTAGCTGGAGCTGTCAATGCCTGACAGGCTGATAGGATTGCTCCCTTTCCTTGGAATTGCAAGGGAGGAGTAGGAAAGTTGTAGGAACTGCAGCACCTCAGCTAGATACAGGACACTCCTCAAATGCACTATCATGTGGAATTGAATAAGCAGGGCCTAATTCGAAACACTTTCAAAGAAAACTCAGAGTGGAAAATAAATCTGAAACAAAACTTAATTTCCAGAACAAAAAATTCACCTCAAGAAAACCGAGTAAGAGAAAGATGCTTGCTTTTACAAAATGCACTCTGTGTGCATGCACGCATGCATGTGTGTGGTTCCTGTGGTTATGGTATAGGAGGCCACTGAATTATCAAACCAGTAATTTTGCCATTAGTTTTTCAGTTTGCTTCTTGCATGAGCATTCTGTGGTCAAACCCATTAGTAAGTTAGAGTGATAAACACCTGGAGTCTATCAAAAACAAAGAGAGTCTTATTCTATACATACAAGCAGCCAGGCGAACATAACGAGCAAAGACTAACTGCATAATATAGAATTCAAACAGGAATATGTTTTTTATGATGTGCCAGGATAAGGGAGATCAAAGACTAAAGCCAAATAAATAGCAACTGGGTACCAGCAGAGGAAACATATTTAGAACTTAAAGTAATCAGAAACAAACACAGTGTATGCCAACACCCTCTGAATTCAAAAGTAACATTTTCCTCCTTTTCATAAAAGGTTCAAGGGCTGGCAGATTTTATTTTCATTTCAATCTACTGTTTTTATGACTAGAAGGGAACTTTAATTTCTCACAGACAATGGAATATGAAGAATCATCTCCTCACCTCATTGTCTGTTTCCTTCTGGTGTTTTTTGGGAGTTACCACACCACCACCACCACCTCCCTGCTGCTGTCTGATTGAATTTTCCTTGGCTGCTTTGTGGAATTTGCCAGCTTACATTACGCATTTATTGAGCTCGGCTCCTTATCTCGAACATCGCCTGGCAAACTGCAACAATCTGTCTGGCACCTGGGGATTGACAGGGCAAACTTCTCCAGGTGGTACAGACACCAGAATTACAGGCCAACACTATTTCGTGAGACAGTTTCATCTAAAGGGAAAAACCCAAATGTCTAATTTCCAATGTCGTGTTTAGTACCTGCAATGTATCTACATAAACAGTTCTAGACGATTACTAGTACTAAAAAAACCACTTGCAGGGTGGGAAGGGTGGTGGAGGGGTTGGAAGAAGGAGCAGGGAAAAGATACAAGGGTAGCAGTGAATTGACAGGCTGAGCCTGGGGGCAAACAGTTACATCTGTGCTTGATTTGTCAGGGATTTACATTAGTGAAACTTTAACTCTTCAGATGATAAGTAAGATTACACTTACAGAAAAAGTTTATGCAAATAAAGCTTAGTCTATGGAGTGTGTGAGTCCAAACACAGTGGATTTGGCAGGTTTCACTGAGCCTGGTGGCTGGGTTTAATAAGTGCATTTACATAAAGGATTAGGACATCTGGAAAAGTAGCATGGTAGTTTACTGAGATATAAATAATGTTAATTGAGAGGTCACAGTATACAAAACACTCCATACACGTAAATGAAAATCATGGAAAATGATGGGGCAGAGACTTGCATCTTGCTCTTGGTCACGTCAAGGTAAGCTTTATGTACTAGTTGATCTATGCTTTTCTTAATCCTGATTTTAGTCCCCATTACCTAACCCCACTTCATGACAGATATGACCAAAACCAGTGCCTTTTTCGAAACCAGTTTTACCCCAAAGCCCAATAACATGCTCCCATAGCAACAAAAAACATCTCTTTTCAGCAACAGAACTAACACTGAAAAGTGTGTTTACACCTAATTCCAACTTGCTTTAAAAGTTCTGTGATACATACTAGTATTTTGGGTTTGCAAACTAGCATACCTGTGATGTGGTAAGAATGATATAACAAGGAGTTTGCAAGAGGTATACTGTACCCCTGAATTAATTTATAGCTTGGTAGGCAATTTTAATTCATTTTCATCATTCTTAAAAGTATAAAATGACTGTTTCTCAGCTTATCCAACAGTTCAGCAGAGCACAGACACACTTTTTGCAAAGTACTGTAATGTCCATATGTTCATATTTCAAGCTCCTTCCAATAAACACTTTTTTAGAACCATTGAAATGTTGCTTATACAGAGCTAAAAATAGCTTGCTTTGGGTTTTTTCCTTTCTCCAGGTTTCTGATAAGCTTTGCTTAGTTTTGGTTTTTTTCCAAACTATTGACTACATGCAAATAAAAGATTTGTCCCCTTGCATGCTCATTGAGACATTGCACCACACCCACCACACGGAGGTGTACAGGGGAACAACAATGGTAAATTCATCTGCAGTAATGTATTGCTCTTCTGGTTGTGCAAAAGCCCTCTGGCAAAGAGACTTGGCCTGAGACCCGTTTAGAATTGCTGCAAAATACACTGAAGAAATATATGTTCCCAAAGCAAATAATTTCTACTGTCTGACATCAAAATGGTCAGTTTTGCTCCTGTGCAATCCAGTTATATCATTTCTATATTCAGACAGAGTGGGAAGCTGGTTGAAATATGGGCCAGAAACAGCTGTGTAGTCAGAGGGAATGTTGTTGCTGTATGTATTGACCTTATCCAAACAATTCAATACGTAAAATGAAAAGCCAAGACATATAAGCATGAGGTATGAACATATCAGCAGCCATGTTCAAAAGGGATTAGGTTATGGAAGGGCCAGTTCAGCTGTGTGCTGCTGCTGGCATCTGTTAAGAGCATGGGAAAACACTCCTCATGTTTTGGTCAGTGAGCCAGATGTATCACTTCATTCATCCTTGCAGTTGGATGCTGATAGCATCTGAAAGCAAACAAAGGTGATGATTTGGAGTGGCTGCTAGTAGGCATGCAGTTCTATTTCCACTTATCATGCTCTGCTTTGCTTGGATGTTTCCCAACAGACAAGATTATAACTTGCCTTAGAAAAGTGGCTGTGTTCACTAGGAATTACAAACTGTGATCACAGTCCAAATGTAGATGAGGCTACAACACCCCAAGAAATTCAGCCTAGTGTGGTTCTGTTTGTGGACTTCTAACCTGAGGAAATACATGCCTAAGTAATTTCTTTCCCTCCAGGGTTTATGATAGAAAAATGCCAGCACCCTTCAGCTATTTAGTTCTCTGTGTGTCTGGATTAGTCAGTTCCAGCCTATCCCTGGCACAGTCTGAGGGCAAAGGGCTTTTGGCCTCTGCTGCTCCTCTTTGGCATTCAAGCCATGACCCACTCCTGAGTCAGCTAGCTTAGTAAACTGAGTTCAATTCCATGATCCTTGAGAAACGTTATGAAAATGACCTGCAATTTACTGTAAACCTCTCCATCAAATTCCAATTATTGTCAACCTATTAAATCTATTTTTAGTCCTCACTGCAGAATATTTATGTCTAAAGGAATTATTTAAATAATCTGCACACTAACTACGCAGTAGTTTACAGGCAAAGTTGCCCTAGAACAGCAGCAGATGTGAGCTAGAGAGGTTTTGTTGCACAGGGCAGAATATCTCACACCACTGTGAGTAATTTTGGTTAGGGCTGCCTGCTGTGCAAACTTTCTCTTTTCCTATCTCAGGCTGTTTGTTGCTGAGGACACTTGGTGAAAACAGTCCCATTTCCCTTGAAGTGATGATACAGCATTTTCCTAACACAGTATAAAATGTACAGAAAAGCAGCTTATTATTCCCTGTCTCTGACCAAGTTAATTGGATATTAGCATTAGAATCATGTTAAGTAATCTTTGTCAAATCCTATTAGCTCCCTTACTCTCTTCCAGAGTATCTGCTGAATGATACAAAGCTTGCAGAAAAGCTAATCCTTATATACCTTACGAGTGCAGCCAAAGTATTTTGTTTGTCAAAGTAAAAGAGACCTTCAGGCTTCCCATCATCCACACCACAGGGAGAGCTTACGATTCTCCCATGGCAGTATCAGCAGTGACCAAGAACAGCAAACTGGAGGCACTAACCTGTGCTGCAACCATAATTTTCACAATTGTTCATAACCTGGGTTGAGAATTTAAATGCAAAAATATACTGAAATCCAAAGCTATAATTCCCACAGCAGCTATAACTCAGTCACGGTATTTGGACATACATTGTGGAGCACAGACGTAGTAATGCAAAACACTAAAGCTGCCTCTGGTTATGGTTGGCTGGGGGAATCATAGCTCTGAGTTTCCTGACTTTTGTGTTAAGATCTCAACCATAAACATTGCTTTAATGTAGCTTTGTGCAGTGGGTTTACATTGGCATTGGGAGATGCTCATACGGAAACAGTAGAGAATTAGTGTGGTATGCTTATTAAATGAGTAACGCTTTTTGAATAATTGTTGGGGTGAAATCATGGCCCCAGTGAAGTCAACAGAGACAGGGTTTTAACTCAAAGACATCTTATTCAGAGAAGAAAGCAGCAAATGTCCAAGTGGTTTTGATCTTTATTAAAAAGGAAAGAATTTCAGATCAGTTCTCTCTCTCCAAATCAGGGCTCTAAAGGAATAATCAATTTATTCTAAAGGGTGATATGAACCTCAACTAGCAAATGGTTGAGGGGCACATTGCTTCCACAGAAAAACTTAGAGGTTATTTGGTTTGGTTTGGTTTCCTTTGTTGTTTTCCACATTAAATACCCCAAAGTGACTATTTTTTTCATAGTTATTTGCTAATTAAAAGAATTTCTTACTTATTCTGACATTTCGCTATCAGTTAACGACAGCAGAGTTAATGATCTCAGACATTATCCCGCAATTGAAAAAGGGTCACCACTGAAAAACTTTCAGCAGAAAAGTTTCAGCCAATCTATGTAACTCAGTTGTTAATTTTTGCATGCCTATTTTGAAGGAGGGAGTGCAATACCACTATTTTCCTGGTAGGATGCTAGAGAATATTTTTCCTAGAGGATTGGTTTTTAGTTTATCATTATTTACTTGAGCAAACCAGCCTATTTCACTATAAAAAAAAAAAAAAATAAAGAGAGAGATGGGCTAGTCACAAAAGAAAAAAAATTTTATCTTGCAGCATGTGACCAGCCAGAGGAATTCCCCTTTTGTGCCAATCTGCCTTGTGTTTGCAGCTGGGAAAGACACTGTGCAAACCGATAGCAGATGGTGGAGCTGAAAATAAGTGCTTTACATGTTTGATCAAGAGCCAGCATTTGGTTGTTTAGTTGTCTCACATTTTTGCACTGTGTTACGTTGTGCAATCACATGTGACACACTGAAATCAGCCTTACTGTCACAGCATTTTCTGAAACAGGATTCTTGATGTGATGGGCAAGAACTTGGTGTGTTTACTGTTCTTGGAAAGGCTTCCTCCATTGGAAGCCACCCTTTGAGGAAAATTTTGGCTGGCTTATCCTTATGGGAAGGGCCAGTGGTGCCACTAGAAGAAATCTCTGCTCAAAGACTCTCTGGGGAAGAAATCCAGATGCCTTGGCAAAGGCTGGTGCAGAGAGGGAGTCTGTGGAGAGAGAGAGAGAGAGGGTGGTCTCTACAAAGTGGTTTTGAGCCATACGAATACAGTGCCACCAGCTTGCCTTGCAAAATGAAAATTTTCCAGCTCCCTGCCAGAAAATGTCATGTGGCAGCACAGTATTTTTAGCTGCAAAGGCAGCTACGAGTTCAGTTCTCTCTCTTTGCTGAAGCAAGGCTCTTAGATTGCTTTGCCATGAGCATGAAATGGTGTGTGTTGGTGAAGACTGAAGTCTGATTATTCAGTGACTAAATCTCAGAGTAAGCACATAATAAACCTATTTAAAGATGAGGAGTTTTATTCATTAATCTCGAATCTACTCATTTCCATGCTGGTCAGGCAATAGCTCCATTACAGTTCCTCATCTCAGGAAGAAAAAGGAGGTGGGAAGAAAAGGGCAGAAGACAAAGATCACTACATGTCAATCTGTGATAATCTTCTTCCATGAGACTGTTTCCATAAAGCTGCAGTTGCCTCTTTCTAGACTTTTTGGAATGTTCTTTGCATGGAAAAAAACCAACAAAACAAAACCATAATAGAGCTAACAACAGGAAAACAGGCCTCCAAAATTTCCAGATAGAAGCTAACAAATGCAAGTCATTAGCTTCATGATATTTTCCAATTTAGGCCTGCTGAGCTTGTCTTACCTAGGAGCCCCTTTCCTTGGTGATGTTTAACTGAAGTGTGATCTCTCCTTATTCTGCTTTCCAAACTTTCTGCAGTCAGTGGATGCCATTCCCGTAATTCCACATTTAATGGCTCTCCCAAACCACACTAAATATTTCCCACCCTTTGTTGTTGAAATCTGTGTTAGAAATGTGAAAGTATGAAGCTGAGAGTGTAACACAAGTCAGGATAACAAGCCTGACCCCAGTGCTTTAAATGTCTTTCGTCAGTTACTTTTGTAAGTACACTTGTACACTCTAAGATAAAAATCAGTGGAAAAAAATATTCATCAGCTCCAATATTGTCAGGTGCTGGGACAACATGACACAAAAAAAGTTCTAGTATTCAGTCCATCAGATTTATTAATCAGTACCACTACTAGCTCAGTCCTCATACAACTCCTGCTTCCTTTTTCCTAACTGTTTAATAAGACTAGTTAGAGGAGCAGCTGGCTGGCATGTCCCCTTTGCTGCCACACTTACATCAAAAAAAAAGTAAATATTTTGTTGTGATTAATATTTTCAGTGAAATAATTTGACTTCTTTTGACAAAAAGATGTCAGGGAATTATGGCAACTCAAAGCAGCTGAGGACATTCCCCCACAATAGTCAGTAGGAGCCCGTATGTACAGGCACACATGCTTAAGAGGATAAAGAAAGCATATTTGATAGGTTTTGCTTTGTAGAACAAATATATTCATGGCCATTTTACTCTCAAAATAGGGGAAAATATGCCTGCTGCAATGCAATATGATATTCTGTAGGAAAAAAGACTTGTTATGTTTTCTTAACTGTATATTAACACAACAAAAAGTCTAAGCAACAAGATATGGTGATTTAAATTTCCCAACTGAAAGTTTTTACATGTATATCTTTAATAGATGTTTCGGCTAATTAAAGAAATAGAATCAAACGAACCTTAACATAAACCCTTAAGAATATTAAAATTGCAGAAATTGACAGGAAAGGAACCTTGTCTAAAACACTGCAGTCTTCTGTGACATGGGCATTTTTAAAGAGGTTTTTACTCTGCATTTGACACAGCTTTATGTTTATAATTTGCTATGTGGTTTCAATTCTGTGTTTTGTAGTACTTAAGGTATGGGTAGGGGTTTTATTTAATTTTTAAGCTACTCTGCTTATTTATTGATCTCTGATAGAACTTGGAAACAAAACCAAAAAAAAAATATTAGGAAAGTTCTAGAGACTTGTTTAAAATGTTTGTCAGATTTTTAGCTTAGAAAATTACAAACATATTGCGCAAATGTTAAAGATTATGCATAAATTACCTATGACAGAAAAACACAAATCCTTCCATATAGTTCCAAATGGATTTTACTTGAGATTTGCATCCAAAGAGCCCATCAGCTTCAGAGGAAATTTGGAGTGGTATCTTATGGCATGATCATTCCTTCCCACTACCAGTTTCTGCTGGACATGCCCTTAATGGAGAAGCAGGGCCGGCTCAGTCCCTCGTGGCCTCAGCTCCCAGGTAACTCACCCTCCATACCCAGAACGGAGCTCAAAGCCCCTGTGTGAGATGGGCCCTTTCTGACACTCTTCTTCTAAGAGCTTTTCAGGCCTAGACTGTTGGGCTCCAAAGACCTTAAAATCAAGAACCAAGATACTCAATATTGTTGAATATGTTGGAAGCTAGGCATTCCATGGCAATGTGAAACCAGACCTTTCTCACAGCACAAATCTTTTTGCAGTCACCAGTTTCACTTTAATGAGAGCACATTTAGCCATTGCTATTTACTCCTTTTCTAAACTTTTGCATTGACCTGTACTAATTATTTGTCCAAGACCTGCAGCTCCCGTGGGACAAAGAACTGATACAGGTCTGTGGAAACTACTGAAATCAATAGAGCTGCTTCAGACCTGGACAGGTTTATGTGGAAAAGAAATCTTGCCTGTACTTCATACAAGGAATCTTTGTTGCTGAAAACTGTGCCATAATTGCAGGTTTGTTTGGTTTTTTAAATCTTTCTTACTGGGGCAAGTGCAACATCCTGACCTTTTTCTTTCTCTTGGAGGGTTTTTGCATGGTAGAGAAGTATTTGGCAGAGATCTGCTTTCTTTCTTTTCCTTTTTTTTTCAGAACAATGGTCTTTCTCTAGGGTATATTTGGATGCTGAAGCAAATGTAATTCTGAAAAACAACTTTTTCTTTTTTTTTAAGGATATTTACAATTTCAGTCAAAGACAGGTTTTTATTTAAGAGGATAATTATGTAATGCTGAGCTAGAATGGCAAATGTACTGTTTACTAGGAGGTACCCTATTCTGTAAAAAGAGAGAATTTGCTTTCTATAAAAATGCAGCATAAGACCCCGTGCTGCTTCAAGCAAAACGAAACTGATATCATGCATCTGATGAAGGAAAAAAATATAGTTAACATATTGTCAGAGTAGTATTTTTATCTCAGAGCTAGTGGTGTTCTCAGACCTGCATCTCCTGTTTGCTTCAGTAGTAAAAAATGGGAGATTTTAATGATATCTCAAAGGTCATCCAAAATTTGAATGCCAAACCACTGCTGCAAAGGAATGTGAACTATACCATTGTTTTGGAGATGTGGTGGTTGAGCTATGGTTCATGATATTGTTCAGATACACTGTGCATTGAAAAAATCTTTCCAAGAATTTATTTTTATTTCTCTGCCATGCACAAGTTTGTAAATTCACAAACCAGAGTCTGAGGAAAGGGTGAAGAGGATTCAGGCTGTTTCCTACAGAGTGCAAATCAGGACCAAAAATTTTAATCATTCCAAAATCTGAGGTAATGGTTCAATAGGCTCCAACAACCCTCCAGGACAGGTGGTACCAACACTCAGAAAATGCAGCTCATTTTGGAACCCGGAGTTCCTGATGGCTGCAATCAAGGTCCCAGGCACGCACAAAAGCACTTTTCAATGGACAACACAGAAAGCTTGGCTTCTGTGCAACCAGCATCACTGCTTGAGTCTGAGTTGGGGTTTCAACTCAGCCTTATCCTGACTACTTGGTAGGTGGCAAAACTCATGCACTTGAACAGCAAGAAGCACAGAAAAAAGCAAAGCAGGCATTGTTGCCTTTGTTCAAAATCACAAAAGAAAAATGTTAACAGTGCTAATCCATGCCTAGAATTTTAAAATATTGTAGAAATTGTCATTTCAAAGCACCCTTAGGATCCAGTCAGTGCTCAGCATCAGTAGGGAATGTCAGGCCAAGATAAACACTGGCAAAAAAGGGATTCTCAAAACCAGGACACTCAGAGAGAAGAACTAGATCTCTACCTTCTCTGTTGCCCCTAGAAGAGCTCCAAAGCAAAAAGGATCCAGGACAGAGCAAAAGGCAAGCTCAGTGGGTGCCCCATCTTCCACATCATGTGTATGGTAGATATTCCACCAGAAGGGTGGAAGTGACCTCCAGCAGGCACCTTGAGTGGTGAGAATATCGGCAAATATGCAGCTGCGATATAAAAACTCTGTTTATGTTGTAGTATTTGAGATAGCTCTTCAAAGAAACTTTCATACCCTCTGGTGTGAAAGTATAAAATGAAATTCTGGTGGAGAGATTCTAAACCCAGGAGGGAGGATGGGGTGGCCATCAATTCAGGCCTAAGCAGATAGAGATGAAGAAATTTTACAAGAAACTCGACGTAAAGATTCTCTTCATTGTTTTAAGGAGATTGCAGGGAAGTCAGAACAAGCTGAGCCAAATGTAATTCTCAAACCTATTGAACTTCACCTGCTGCTGTTAATAACATCCAGGATAGAAAACAAATATCTTGTAACTCATTATGTATAGTAACTTGTTTTCACCCTATTATCTTCCTCCTGTATGTGTGTTTTTCTAACTCATTATTTTCATATTTATATTTTTATTTTCACTTGCCTCCTTCACAGAGTACACCAAGAAACATATATATTTCTCCAAAATGTAAGGATATGAGAATGTAAAGGCATTGATTCTGGCTAATATCTAGCTTTTCACTCATACACAAAAGGAGGAAACTGAACATCATGTTCTCCTTGTGCTCCCTGAAAAATCACGTCATTCTAACACGATGTCAAAGCCTAGAAATTGCATATAATCAAACATTCACAGTGTAACAGTTTCCTTTTACAGTAACACAAAAAAACTGGTAAAAGAGCGAAATACAGCTATGATGAGGTCTGGTTTTCAGCATTCAAACTGGTGTTCATGGCTCTTGAGAAAGAAGGAAAACTTTGCTTTTGACATTTTGGAAAGGGGGCAATTTTAAATCAACTCTGCTAGTTTTGTCTGAGAGCTGGCATGGATTTACTCAGATAACTTCATCCAAGTTGTTTTTTGGCCAAGGAGATCTTAAAGTTAAAAACCAGATAATCTAGTAAAACAAAATAAAAGGCCTAATTAGTGATGGTAGCTCTGCCCTCATAAGAAAATAATGTGATGGATTTGGAACACAGATGAGAGTACTAGCTCCACAGAAGTGTTATTCCAGCCACAGAAGGTCTTAAATACACCTTTTAAAATGTATAATATAATGCCAGATGGTTGAGCCACATCTGAGGTTTTCAGGGCATTCAGTATGCGATCAAAGTTAAGCAATCATTGAAAGAGAATAAAATTGCTAAGAACCTGCCATTATAGTTAATGTGTGCACTGAAAAATTGATTCTTGATCTTGTTCAGTAAAACTCTTGGTGGGTGGCAATTCTGTGAAATAGGTGTTAACTGGATTAGCTCAGTTTCAGGTCATGTTTTTCAACTGAAAATGTAGTCCTTTCTAGTACTTTAACAAAATGAAATTAATATAAAGCAATATAGTTTGTCTAACTAATGACCAAACTTCTGAATTCTCTTGCTTATAGTCAAAATGACATTCAGCTCCTTATCTAAATCTGAGTAGTTTCACTCCTGAACATGACCAATTCCTGGCTGGACCGCTCTGCAGGATCTGAGCAACTAGAATGTCTCAGAGCACACCTCAGGTTAGCCCCTGCACAGCACAGATAACCTGGTGCAGCTGCTGCCTCACCTCTCATCACTTCTGGTTAAAAAGTGCGTGGGATGGGAAAATTGTTCTAGCTCTGTTTCTACTACGCTCTACATCATCCAGGGTTATGGTCCTCCTGTCTGTCGTCCTCAAGCTGCACTTGACATTTGCATTGCATGAAGTAATTAATTGGCCATTGAAGAAAGGGACCATCAAAGCCCTAGCTTCTAGATCAGTTGTTGGGACAAAGAGCTGGGAAAGGGGAGACCTCTAGTGACTTGACCTGACTGATGATCACCACCATTAGGTTCTGTGATTATTGCATTACAAACACAACAGCTTCAATGGGAGCAATTAAAAGAGATCCCAATCAAAATGCCATTAGGGTTTAGCATTTGGAGAATTTGTCAAAGTGGAGGGAAATTCATATTTACATGTATTCCTCTGCCAACTGAGGGCTAGGATGGAGGAGATTCCCCTTCCCTTTGTTGTCATTACATCCCAGTGACCAGCTGATACCCTCAAGCCAGGAGCAGAGGCAGACATATGATCCACACATAGCAGAGAGGACAAAAGCCCTTGAGAGGGGAAGTATCTTCAGAAAGACCACATTTCACTCATTCTCTCCTGGTGGAGCCCCAGCCTCACTCGCTGTGTGGTGAGGCTGCTCTCACCACACACCACCATTCCGTTTTCCTGGATCCAGCAGGTTTATCTACTGATAAACAGCTCTCCTACTTTTCACCACCTTTGGCAAGCAGGAGAGTGAACCTGGTGCCATGCTGCAGCTCCTCCAGCCACACTCCCGACAGCTCTGGGTCTCAGTCCATGCAGCTGTGTGCTACTTTCTCCGCCCCCCCTTGAGATACCATTCTACAGTCCAGTGGTCCAAGGATGCAGGACAGTCTGCATCCATATAATTTGCGGATGTCCCTCAACATTTTTCTTCCTTGGGACATTGCAGCAGGTTTAATGAAGTCTGCAAACTTGCCAGCTCCCCAAGCCTCTCTAATTAGAAACTTGTGACATGACAAGCTTCTTAACAATACTATTTACTTTTCCTGAGACATAGCAAGGGAAGGTTATGTTTCTCTCCCTGCAGAAACCAGTAGCATGATGGGTGAAACTTCAGGAAATATTATACTGGCTGGTTGCTTCGGTTTTAATATAAAATATATACTTGTGTCTGAGCTGGACCTGACTTTTTCACCAACCTTCAGCTCCTTTTGATATCACACAAGATATAAGAGGGGAACTCTCTCTCCCACTGGTGGCATTTCCTCCAACAGAATGAAAAAAACCAAACCAATTCAACTAGTTTGTCAGCCATGTAGGTAAGTGTGCACACAAAGGGGAAAGAGAAGAGGACAGGTACCAAGAGGAGGAGAAAAGGACCCTCAAGGATGACACCCTCTGCAGGGTATTTTTGTGGAGAGGGGAGAAACCCACCACCCCTCCCACCACTCCCTCTTCTGCCCCCAGCCAGAGCATGATGCTGCCTTAGGGTGCTGGGATCTGCCTTGGTGGCACTTCCCTTGGCAGCTTAAATTTAGGACAGAGCGATGCTTTCTTCAAACTGAGAGCAACAATGCTCTTTCCTTAAGAAAAGAAAAATGAAACCCAGCAGTGTTTGGGGATTTCCTGAGATGCAGCCAATCAATCTTCAATGTCCAGTCCCAGATACGGCAACAGCCACAGCACCTGAACCAGAACTATCCAGTGAAGTCCGGGAGTAATGTAGAGCTGCTTCCTGCTTACCAAACCAAGAGTCTCCACCAATACTTAGGAAATCAGCAATTCTCTGCCAGTCACCTCAGCTGCAGCCTTTCCAGGAATTCAAACATTTGAGAATCACCTTTATCATGCTACTAAGCAGCAGTATGATTAACATTTTCCAATAGTATTTCAACCTCAATCAAAATAGTAGCCCTAGGAAAAAAACCTAACCAACCCCACAAAATTTGTCACATTTCTCAAACCTAAACAACAACATAATCTTCAGATGACTTAATTTTAATGTGGATCAACTTTGAAATCAGAAGGCACTGAGAGATGGTTTCTCTTACATTATTCTGGGGTGAAGAAATATACATCAACCAAATTTTTACAGATAGATAGATAAGATAGGATTTGCAGAGAACTTAACACTTTTCAATACACTCTAATGAACCACCAGCCAAGCCCGTTTAGTTATGCAACAATACCTGGTTTCTCTCCTCTGCAGCACCTCATGTCAAGGAAGATTATAGCAACAGCAATTTGTTTCAGATTTACTCTGTCAGATCAACTGCTGATAGCTCCAGACCACCCTAATCTGGCAGAGAAAATGAAGCTCTCTGTTGACAGAAGAGCCACTGGTGATTTTCCTGAGGCATTTCATTGTTTATGTAAAACCATTGAGGAGGCTGGGGGTGATATGAGTTCAAACTCGTTTTCAAAAACAAAACCGAAATTACTTCAGATTTATGATTCTGTCTCAGTTCTCCTCATGAGATATGATATTCTTCTTAACTCAGATTAAACACCAATTGTGACTACTACAAAGTATTTGGTTTCTTCTCATAGAACACTAAACAGTGGCTTGGCTTAGGGAGCTGTAAATAAATGAACTGCATTTTGAAACAAACTGCAGAGTTTACATCATCTTAACTATAAATTGTAAATTAGGTGCAATGGAAGTTACAGGAGATCTTTATATGCTACTTAGAGGTAAGGCTTTCAAAGACATCTAAGGAATTTAAATATCCAATTTCTATTAATTTTACTAGAAAACTATACTCAGCTCCCTCAGGTAGTTTCAAAAACTTCATCTTAACAGACTGTGTTATAAACCCTGAACATATTAGATCCTTGGAGAGATTCCCACAGAGTTTAGGAGAGTTAGATCATGCTCCTATTGCCTTTCCAGAACATGGTTCTCCCCCTCGGGCAGGCATCACGGTCTGCAGCACAGTGACAGGGCCCCAAGCGCCTCCCTTCAATTCCCTAATAAGTCACTGGAACTTTTTCTTCCTAGAAACAGAAGGAAAAAGGCCACTGTAGTGCACAAGCAAAGTTAGAAAGACTCCAGCAGAGACCTAAAGGGTGTGTAAATTTGCAGATTTTCTTGATTGACGAAGCCAGCAGATGCTGTAGCATCTTCATATACCTGGAGAGAGAGAAACAGGAGATTTTGCCAGGTAACTTCAATGCTGGAAGAGAGACCCAGGGGAGGGTATTACACTATTTTATACTGAGGTCAGCAAGACTGCCAAAGTGCTTGCACCAATGGCAAAACTCGTCTTGCCTGCCATGGTGCTGGATTGTCCCAGGCCAGCGTCTGAGTGTTGCGGGCAACCGCAAACCCCCAGGCACCAAAGGCACCCTCACGGCTGTGACCCCCCATAAACTCTGACCAACAGAGGGAAGGCACCTCCTCACCCCTGAGCTGTGCTGACATACTGTCGGTGTGCCAGCTCAGAACCTTCACTCCAGGAACAAGCCCTGGCTGAGCACTGTGTCCAATACCTACAGCATCACTGGAGGGAAATTGTTCATTCTCCTACTTTGTAGGAGTGGGTTCTTTTTCCACAGCACTCATTGGAAGGAGAAGTTAAACTCAAGCTTCCTTCATACACGAGATTTAAGTTTGCTTTTTCACCATAGGAACAATGCTTTTTGAGAGTGCAGATGGCATAATGCTGAATATTGCAAAAATTAGAAAATAACCACAGGTAGTTTTAAACCAAACACAAAATTATATTAGCTGCACTTGAATTTAAAGCCAAATTTTTGATTAGGGCTCCATTTATTGGCAATTCTGGGAAAAGGTTTCAGTATAATCCCCAGTTAATGAAACCTTTGCTAGTGAATTTCCTTTGTCAACACTGCATTTAATGTGAGAAGTGCTTATACCTGCTAGATCATCAAAACCTGAAAAGCTAATAGACTCAACTGGAATGTAAAAAACAGGGAGGATTTTCATAAAACTTTAATAAAAGGGTTTGGCCAAGAATGGTGTAGGGTGATTCCTTTAAAAACAACTCTACTATTACTATTCTCCAGTTTCCAAATACTTTTTTGCCATGAAAATTGACAGACAGCTATGCTAAATATATATATATATATATAAATATATATATAAAAGTATTTCTTGGAAATATTGCACAAGTAAAATAAAAAAATTCAGTTGTAAAATCCCTAATAATCTAGCCAAGCTGGGCCTGAACTTTAAATCCTTTTGGTCTAGTTCATCACTTAAAGAGTCAGAAAAATGCCAAGACCCAAATAAACTGGCCCGAGATAAAGGCAATCTTGACCACTGCTAGCAAGCAGCCGGGGGAGACACTGGTTTAGTTCACTGAAATGCTGGACTCTGCTGCAGGTTTCTTTCGGTTTCAAGACACACAGTGACTGACAGGAGCGTGACAGAGAGTTGATCTAATCTGATCTCCGTCCAGCATATCCACCTCGCTTTGCCGCAGGGGCAGTTTGGGTTTATCTGGGTGGAGATATCTGTGTCAGAGGCATTTTAGAAAAACTATCTTTAATGAAAGAGCCGTAGGGTGGTGTTTTCCTGCATATTTTTAAGAGATTCCTGTGCCGAAGGTGAAGCTGTTTGTCCTGTTTTTGTGTCATTCAGAAATGTTTAGGGGCTATCTCTTGCTGGTAACATTATTTATGGTATAGGGAAGGTGTTTCCACTTTCAGAAATTTGCCAACCACTGCATAGATCTTCTTCCCACAATTTGAAAAACTGTAATTTTGTAGTCAGCCCCAACACTGCTTTGTTTCCTCTGGTCTGATGAAATTACTCTTGCATTACAGTGTCATTGCCATAACTGCTTATCCACCTGAACTTTAGGTACTCCCTTCTTCCTTCATGAGTCTTGACGTGAAACCACAAGGACCAAGGATCCAACAGTGAGAGAGACTTTTAAAGAATTCTTCCCACTGGATGTAGCATGTGCTGAGACAGGACTTTGGAAATTCAGTTAATGCTTCCATGAATACAAGTAATGTGTGAACGTGCCTGTGGCTGTGTACTTCCCTATGAAACCTTAGAACTAGGATTAAAGTGACTTTCAGGTCAAGCTGGATGATTGCACTAAAAAAGAAGCGCTTTATTTTTCCTTTAAAATTTTAAACTCTTCATTTCAACCATGTTAACTTTGTGTTCACAGAAACAGGAATGCTCATGGAAACAGTATAAAAATATTTTTAAATACTCAGAAAAGCAAATTTTGAAGCCCTACAAAAAATGTTTGCAGTGGAAATCTCATTCCTCTCAGTCAGGAAACAGAAATACACCATACACACTGCACAGCCATTACAGCTGTTTGAAGTGTGCCAAGAACTACTCATAAATTAACTACAGACACAGAATACTGTAAATAAGTTTGATGACTAACTAATCAAAATTTTTTCAATGGCAACTCAGCTGAAAAAAAAAAAAGAGAAAACACTTGTTAGAAAATGAGGCATCACAGACTGCATCTCTAGCTTGACTGCCCAGTTAGCCAAAAAAATGTGTTACATTCTGGCAAGCATACTGTAGCTGACTGGTAAGCAAACTTTTAGCTTTATGCTTCTTCCCTTTTGCTTGCCATGTTCCTAGTTGACTTTCTCATGACAGTGCTGCCTGAGTGGTATCTATGGGACTGCACAGTGAAAATCCTAGGAAAACAAGGGAACTGCCCTTCACCAAAGACATATCCTGGGTACGCTCCTACACCAGCACACAGATCTTTTCCTGATTTCTTGCAAAATCCCCTTCTCATACTTATGTTTGAAGTCCCCATTTTTAAAAACACCTATGCCCATGTGTAGTTTTTTTTTCTTTGAAATGTGCATTAATGTGGTGCAGACCTGTGACTGACATTAAGCACACTGTAAGCTTGCTTTTCCATAGAAATGCTTTCCTGAATTTGAGCTTAAGCACCCAGTTACCAGACAGAAAAACAAATTCATAACCCCTTCTGTTCCTGGGTTATTAAAGTTATAATCATTACAGTGTTGTATTGTTTAATGCTGTACAGCTAATCATATCCTGAAAAAAACCATATTTGATTGGTATTAAATATTAGGAAAGTAGAAGCCAAAGGCAGAATATCTGCAGTTGGGATCTGACATGAGCATAACATCACCCTTGTAGTCATTCTTTTACCAATGAGTAGAAGAAATGAGAGCAAAACAATGGATTTCAGTGACAGAAGATGTGCTTATCAAACTTCATACACATTCCTTTATATATGGACTCATCCAAACCCACACCAAAGCCTGTTTAATGTCAATGAATAAGGGATTTGAATTCCTCGCCAGAAGCATCACTCTCTTGGTTGGTGAGGAGAAAGAACCATTATACCTGCTAACAGTGGTACCTATAAAGGAAAATCATTATCTATCTAAATTGTTCTGGAATCCCAAAATGCAAAATTTTTCTTTCCCATGGAAGAAAATTTTTCTGTGAAGCAGTAGGGTTATTTTAAAGTTTTTCTACAGCCTTGAAGTTCAGCAATAGTGTAAACCCCAATTTTAAGTTGTGTTCTGGAGAATAAAGTAAATTGGTTACCGAACTAAAAATGAAAAGTTGTGTCAGAATAAGTTTACACTTCATAAATAGGGTTGATCAACCAGAAAAAAATAGTTTTCACAAGTAAGGAATGCTGTAAGAAAAATTGTGAGGAAAAGATTAGACATAAAACCTGGAAGTGCTTCTTAAAAATAATTTATTATAAGAGAAAGCCTCAAGAACACTATTGTACAACAAAGGATGACAAAAACAAGGCTGCAAATGCATTTTTGACTCCATAGCAAAGAGAAGAGGAAAAACACAGAAACAGAGTCACAAGTAACAAATCCAAGACAGAGATACAAGAAGCAATACACACTACAAAGTGTGGAAAATTGATAGAGAAAGCCAAAGATGTTCGCTCAATTGGGCTAGCAATTAAAAAAGAGAAGAAAAAATCATAATAAGTACAAAAGCAAACATAATGTAGAATGAGATGGCAGAGCTTAGAATATGCAAAAAAAAAAAAAAAGCTGAAAAAGCAAAATAAATCATTTTCTTCTGTATTTTAAAAAGATGTGATTCTTTCCAGTGCAATTGACAACTGAACACAACTCTGTGTGGCCCTGGGAGACACAGCACGAGCCCTCAGGCTGATTTTATAGCAAAAGGGATGAATATGGGTGTGAAGGATACCATAGCAATTAAAAAAACAAATGAGAGTGTGAAACCACCAAAGCAGGAGGTATAAGGGGATAGGGAGCAGAAGACAGTCCCAAACTGTGACCATGTCTCACCAGGACAGTAGGCTAATATGGGCTTATGTGCTCACATGCCCTCAGCACTGGAAATGTTTATGAAATTTTAAAATATTAAGAAATATAATAGTCACAAGTATAATGTAAATAAATTCAAATATAACAGACTCCTCTTGCTTCCAGCCAACATAACCTATGAAATGAGAAACTCGGAGACATTCTGCCTGAGAAAAAAGAGATTATATACACTTAGACAAAATGGAAGGCAAGGGATTTCTCCATCCTAGGGAATGTTTTGAGGCTTAACACCTTACACCAGGAAAAGCTTTTTGCTATTGGTTCAAAGCAATCACTCTTTGGACCCTTGTTCTGAAGCCCATCACAGATGACCCGAGTGAAGGAAAGCACACCCTCAGACAACCCAGAAAACTGCTGCTCAATGTTTGGCTCAGGAGGGGCCTTTCCTAAACCCTTAGTTTTTAAGCCCTGAGGCCTGACCGGTATTTCCCCTGCTCTTCTGATATTCCCCCCATCAGTGTCTGTCTCACCATTCTGTGCTCCGTCTGCAAAGTCTCCACGGCACCTTGGTTTATGTTGGCATCGCACTGGCGCTTCGGGACCACAACCTGTGACCACGCTCTCCAGATGCTGTCGTAAGATTGGAAAGTAAAGTCTGCAGGTGTAGTACTGCTATCACCATGTGTAGGCAAGGAACATAAAGAACGAAATCAGTATAACTCGAACACTGGCTACTTTGAAGGAAAACATAAATTACAAAAGATCTGCCACACCTCCAATAGAGAGAAATTATACAAAAAGATACACAACATTATACCAGTGGATCAGAAATGGAAACACCAAGAGTTAAGATTTGATAAAAAATACATCTCAAGAGGCTGAGAGATTACTGTAAAAAAATTATTTTCTAGGGAAATAATATTGCCTCCAGTACTATGTTCAGCTTTTGTTAGACAAAATCATTTCTAGATACACAATAACAAACAATTTTGTACTGTCAAAATAATAGATGATGCAGAATTTTTCTTCTCGGGATTTGATAAATGTAAACAGTTACACCTTTTTTCCTTTTACATATAACATGATATGAAACTCACCCTCCTTTGAATGTACTAATTATTCAGAAATATTGTCTGAAGAGTCCAGTTATATTTTCAGTTATATTATATTAAAGTTGCCTGTTACTGGCTCACATTGACTATGCTCAAAAACAGAACAAGAAATTTCTTTGTTTCTACTTCTATTTGAGGGAAACATTTTGTACTTAGAAAAAATACCAAACAATATTTATTATTTAATAAGAAAAAATTATTCTTGGTTACCTCAACAGTCCACCAGATTTTTTACCCTTATATCCAGGAAACTTGCAAGAAGCAGTGACATTTACATTCATATTTTAAGGCACAATTTGGCTCAAGGAAAGGAGCAAAAAGTCCTGTCTTTTCTTATGAATCATTCAGACCTACATTTATTTTAAGTTCTAAGCTTTATTTTCTATAATCATAATTGCTTTCATCACAGAGCAGTCAAAAAGACAGCTCAGTAACTGCAGGCACAACAGCAGAACACAGGAAAACAGGACACAGGAAAATACATTAAATCATGTATTTTCTGACTTGAATACAGACATTTGATTCTTCCGAATTAAATTTGCATAGTGCACTCCTCAATGCAGTGAAGTCATTATTAACCTCTTTTTAAAATCTGGTTTTGGTATTTCATGTGAACAATTTCACCATTAGATTAGACAGCATTAAGTTTGCCTCTGACCACAGGACTAGCACAGAGCATAAAACCTTTCCAGGCTCTGAAATACTCTGAAATGGCTGCACTTCTGCACTGCAAGCTGTGTATCACAGAATTTCCTTGTATCTGAGCATTTTTAAATTTGATGGCTTTTTAAAAGAAGAACACAACAAAAAAAAAAAAAAACACAACAAAAAATCCCAAAGCCCCACAAACAACAACCTTTTATTACTTTGAAAAATGAAAGTTTTTATTAGTAAAATACCTTCTTTCAGTGCTTGAGTCCTGGAGTTCAAGTCTAACAACCTGAACTAGCACTCAAAGCTAAGAATGTTCTTGCAAATACCCAAATAAATGGTTTGTGTCTAGCTGAAAAGAACCTATTTATTAGAGTGAAACCTAAGCCAGATTTGTTTTCTTCTCCATCAAGGAGAAGAAAGAATTAATTCTGGCATTCCTTTCTCCCAATGTATAAAACTGTGTAAATAAGTTCTCACCACTTTATTTTGCAGAAGTACAAATAGGTCTTCACAGGTTAGTTTCCCATTTATGTTCAGCATTGTATAGAAGTCTGTCCTGGTTCTGGCCAGAACAGGGGCAATTTTTGCAGTAGGCAGGAGGGGACATGGCCAGGACCCAGAAGTTATTCTTTACTACTTCATGTCATTTTCTGGGGATGGGAGAAGGGCTGTCTTCCGACTTGGCACAGCGTGGTGGAGGGAGCAGTCAGGTATTGCTGGAGGTTTCCTGTGCGAATCATTCTTCTCTTTCTTGTACCCTCTGTCATTAGTATTGTTGCACTTACTCTTCGTTTTCTTATCTCATTGCTGTTTCCAGTAAATTGTTCTTATCTCAGCCAGTGATCTATAGGTTTTGTGCCTCCAATTCTCTCCATCCAGCTGCAGGGGAAGGAGGGTGCACATGGTTTGGGGACAATCAGTGGGAGCACTAAATTGGGGGGCACCATTCCTAAACCACAACATGGCTCCATTCTGTTTCCTGCCGCTGTTACAATATTGAATCAAGTCATTGTTCACCAATTGTCAATTCAGAAAGACCATGAAGTACTGCCCAGTTCTTCTAAAATCAAACTATTTGGCCTGATAAAATTAAAATTAAAAAGAAATACAAACAAACCCTGGAAAATATCTTTGTGAAACTTGCAGAATTTCAAGGAGACTTCACAACAAAATTACTTTCTTTCTATTGTAGATTTTTTGAAAATAAAAAACTGGAGAGCTTCTAATCTAGAAGTACATTCTCAACAAAGATTACTTCACATCACAACAATAAATATATTAAAATATTAATCCAAAATATATTAGTAATTGCTACATAAAATTTCATCTCTGTGAAGAGGGGATATTCAAAAGAAAATAACTTGAAAATGAAACATTTTTACCTAGCTAAAATAGAAAGTAAAAATGACGACGTTGCATTACAGCTGCTTGCTTATTAGAAGCCAGCCTTTCTGTCACTTTGGTCCCATCAGGTAGTACCTGAATTCCTTAAGTAATCCCAGTGAATCCAATAGGAAAGCTCAAGGAGTAAGGTACAACTCTTCTGATTAACAGTGGCAGAATCTGACCTTAAGGTCATTTTAATAAGCATACTGGTGACTTGCTATTTCCTAAGGATCCCTTTTCATAATGCATTCCATAAAAATAAGCTCTAGAAAGATATGGTTTCTCCTGCTCCAATATTCCAGACATTTAGAACTCCTGAAGAGAACAAAGCACTGCCTGCTTGTCACAGACACATAAATGATAATGTCATAACCTGGATCAGGTACCCACAGTGAAGGACACTCACAGGGAGGTAAAGTCCCTGTCCCACAAGTTAAAGATCCACAAGTCCCAAACACAACCATTCCTGTTGAGTATCTTTACTGATGTGTCTAAGCACAGATGTTGAAGTCTGAAGGTGCTCCTGGTTATCAAACTGCTTTTTGCCCAGTGTCATGAGCAAGTTTATATTCTGAGATAAAGACAAACACAAAAATATCAAGCTATTCCTTAAGTACCAATTTAAAGTTCTTCCATATCAACAAAAAGTATCTTCCAAAGTGTAGGAATATCTTATGCAAACAGAATTTGTTGACAGTATTTGAAAAGTAGAAAATAACAATGTGCTTTATTCTCCCTCTGTATTATCTTCTAGATGTTGTCTTTGTACAACAAGAAAATAGCACATGGCTTATGCGTGGACCTGTCTAGCACAGAAGAAATGGAAAAGATGCAAACCAACTGGTGCTGTCGCTGAAAAAATGCTTCAGGTTTTGAGTGCAAACTGTAATATCCTACAAAGATTAATATAAGCATGCCAGGTTTATGGTTATTCATTATTACACTTCTGGGAAAATAGAACAATATATCTTGATAGTTTTAAATACATATTAGATCCTCTGAGTTGCTGCTGATTATTTAGCCCATATTTCTGTATTTCAAAATTACCTTAGAGGGAGTACTCTGAATGTGTAAAGTTAGGAATAAAAACAGCAAAAATAATTTTCTTAGCCTTTAAAAGGATATTTAAATGCTGACTGAAGCAGTCTCTCATCAGAAGACCAGGCAGAAAAGGGAAAGCAGGAGCAGGAGACAGCTAGCAATAACTTTGAACTGACCCTCAAGCCTCAGCCACCAAATGATGCTCTCAGGATCTCAGAGATTGTATTTCCCATAATGGGAAATAAAAGTCTATTGTACTCTACCCAAATGAATGATTTGTTTTAGTCACAAGACTCAGAAGCTAAATATTTCTAGCAAACACAGGTACTTACAAAGTCTTCTTTTAAAGTCTGCTCTTATTTTGGCCTTGGGAGAGCAAGAGCAACTTGGCCCATCCCATTTAAAGTGTAAACAGATCTCTCAGTAGCTAGAGAGCAAAGGGCAAATTAATTAGCCAATTTTTCTTTTCTCTTACAAAGTTGGTGGGGAGGAGGAAGGGGCTGGAGAAACAAAACTCCCCTTGCGTAAGATCCTTTAGAAATAAATCTGAATAAGAAAAGATGCCAGATTAATTCAGAGAAGTAGTCTGCACACAAACACTGAGCAGAATTAGAGAGTAATTCATGTTAACTGACATAATTTTTAAAGTATTTCAGAGGAGCATGTCATGGCCTGGCTTAGAACATGGGACAGGCATTATCCTGGTAGGCATGGAAAACACTGATGAGGATGTCAGAGTTTCAGTAGAAAGACAGAGCATGAGGAAGGGAATGAATATATAAGATGAATTTTGCAATGAAAAATAGAGGATTAGGCAGAACAGAGATGGGTGGTTCAGAGGAGGATGGGGAAAGCCCCACTGGCACAGGTGGTTTCCCAGCACATTCTCCTCTTGTGTTGTTTGGGCACAATGGGGTCATCTGGGGTAGCCAAGAGCTGGTGCCTTCTACAGACCCTGTTCTAGTCACTGGTGAAACCCTTTGGGCATGCAGCCACCACTGGAAACCTGAGCCTGTGCTGTCTGCAGACAAAGCTGTGGAGAAAATTAGGTACAGCCTGGCGACAGCAGAAGTGAAAAGGTGAACATTTCTTATCTATTGGCTTCTTTTTGAACTCACCCCAGCTAAATGATCTTCCCTGGTTCTTGAGGAAGATTTATATGTGATAGCTAAAGAACTCATGGTTATTTTGTTTACCACACACAGCAGCTCTCATTGCAGGAATATAACCAGCATCCCTTGACTCCAGTTCTCTAGGGATTTGTGGTGCTTTTGTAGCCCTGAAGCTCTTCCCTTTCAGAAGGCAGGACTCCCAAGAACTGCATGTTTTATACACAACATCGACACTGATAAAACAGTCCACCATCAATTTCCTCCTGCATGTGTGCAAACTCATTAACCACAACAACTTTATTTTTATAATTCAGAAATTCTGCTGAAAAAAACCCCAAACAACCCAACCCAAAACCTGTATTAGGTAGAAGGTCACACTCTGAACTCAGCTGGTTTTACATTGCTGTGTCCAAGATCAAACTGTGATTTCAACACATGAGCTTCAACAAAACCTTGAGGTGGGACCTGCCAGTAACAAGAAGAACTGAGAAGAACAGAACTCACTGAGAGGTCTGCTGAAAATCTCCCTGCAGCACGCCCAGCATGCTTGGTAGCTCCTACAGGTAACGATGTGTTCAGACCTCCATCAAAAAACACTTAGATTTTCTGAATTGTTGGTGTGCTAGCCACCAAAGAAAAGAAGAGGAAGAGGAAAAGGGAGAGAAAGAAGAAGGAGGAGGAGAAGGAGGAGGAGGAGGAGGAGGAAGAGAAGAAGAAGAAGAAGAAGATGAAGAAGAAGAAGAAGAAGAAGATGAAGAAGAAGAAGAAGAAGAAGATGAAGAAGAAGAAGAAGAAGAAGATGAAGAAGAAGAAGAAGAAGAAGATGAAGAAGAAGAAGAAGAAGAAGATGAAGAAGAAGAAGAAGAAGAAGATGAAGAAGAAGAAGAAGAAGAAGATGAAGAAGAAGAAGAAGAAGAAGATGAAGAAGAAGAAGAAGAAGAAAAGAAAAAAAGAAGGGAAAGAAGGGAAAAAAAGAAGGAAAAGAAGGAAAAGAAAGAAAGAAGAAACACGATGCTGGGTTTAAAGTTTCTTAACATTTCACCCTGGAAATTTCACAGAGACTAATGAATCAGCCTAGGCCCCCCTCCATCCTCAGCTAGATCTGCATCCAGCATTCCTCTCTATGTTTACAGCAGGGAAGAAATTGAATTAACTACATAGTATTATTTTAGCATAAACGAACCGGAAGACTGCACCAAAATTGATGACCCAGCGGGTATTGCCCCTCCCTGACTGTACTGTATATGCAGAGCTTTCTAGACTCAAATTTATTGGTTTGTCAGAAACTTTGGTTATTTTCATCAAGTTGAGTTTTACATTAAACATTCCTCAACTTAATTGGAACCATGCGGACACATTTGGGCAGCATCCATATTCTTGCTCAAATAAAAGGGTTACTTTGTTACAAATTCAGCATACTTTGCTGTTAAATTATATTTTGCTAGCAATTACAATTAAATATGAAGTTCACACTTAATAGTAGACCTTGTAATCGTGTGGGAGTAGTTCTCCGTCCGTGAACATCATGTGTGGGTGGAAGAAGGGCGAGCCCTGTAGCCTCATTGTAATAATGAAATAAACAGTTGTGCTGGTGAGTAATTCAGGGATTTTAAGACAGGGCATTGGCAGGATGGAAATAGTTTAAGGAGCTTATTTAACCCTCTCACCTGCTACTTCTAGCTCACTCAGGAATCCCCACCATCCAGTTGCAGATAGAGAGGAACAGCATCAAGAGATTTGGGAAGGGGTCAGGGAGTTGTGTCATGCCTGGTTTTTCTTGCTTTTAGTCCCCTTGTGAAAATTGTTAAGGATAGCAAAATGAAGTTTACACAAAGATTTTAAAGTTCTTTTTTTTCCCACCAATTGGTTTCTGAATTTAATAACAATTTTCTAAAAATGCTCAGCTTTTCTGGCATTTGTCTTGAAAAACAGGTAATGTTGTTCAGCAAATTGAGATTTCATTTTAAATTTAATTTTTGGTTTTGTATTTTCATGCTTGTTCCTGTTAGCCATAAGCATGCCTGTTACGAAAGGGTATGGAACGGTTTCATTTGAAGATGAAGAGGAGAGATTTTGTTATGGAAAAGCAGATTTGATACGACAGTCAGTACAAAGCACGCTCTTTCTATCACAAAAACAGAATGTGAAATATTTCAACAATTACATGTTATGGTGGTATTTCTACTATCTTGAAACATGTTTTTACTGACACCTCATGGAATTACAGAATATAAACAACAATGAAAAATACAAAATATAAACGTTACAGGAAAACTTTCTCACTTCTAAATTATTTTTTTATTCTGAAAACAAAGCTTTAAATTTGAATTTGTCCATGAGGAAAACATGAAAGATATAGGGGTCTGGGCCTGAGGAGACACAGGGATGAAATCTGCTTTACTAAAACAAAGAAAACCCAAGATTAAACTAAATAAAATATTTCAGCCCAGCTCGATCCAATTTCCTATTCTTTGCCCTTAAAATCTCTTGCTGTCTTGCAAATGAACTTAATTTCCACCCTGTCCATTTCTAGGCAACTGGAGCTTGTCGTTCATGCAGTTGATGCTACCCAGCTACTGTCACCTATCACTGACAACCCAAGGCATTCACTGCTTTCCCTCTGCTAAGCCAGGCTCAGTATGTTTGAAAGAAACCTCCATGCATGCCCAGCTCAGAAGAAAAGTAAATTATGAGACTGATGCTCTGTCAAAAATTCAGAGGAGCTGCCCTGGCCAATGACGGCAACTCCTTGCATTTGTGGACATACATTCATGTGCCTTATCCTGGTTTTGGCTGGGACAGAGTTATTTTTTCCTAGTAGCTGGTACAGTGATGTGTTTTGGATTTAACATGAGAATAATGTTGATAATACACTAATATTTTTACTTGTTTCTAAGTACTGTTTATACTGGAAAAGTATAAGCAGTCAAGGACTTTCCAGCTTCCTACGCTCTGCCAGCAAGAATGCTGGAGGGGCACAAGAAGGTATGAGGGGACACAGACAGGACAGCTGATCCTAACTGGCCAAAGGGATATTCCATACCATATGGCATCATGCTTGGTACATCAACTGAGGGGAAACTGGATAGAGGCTGCTGCTTAGAAACTGGCTGGGCGTCTATTGGTGAGCGGTAAGCAACTGTATTGTGCATCACTTGCTTTGTATTTTTTTAATTATTGTTATTGTTATTATTATTGTTATTATTTTCTTCCTTTTTTCTCTTCTTAAACTGTCTTTATCTCAACCCACAAGTTTTCTCACTTTTACTCTCCCCCATTCCACTAACAGGGGATCGGGTGAGCAGCTGGGTGGTGTTTAGTCGTCGTCTGGGTTTAAACTACAACATGCATGTGCCACATGGGCCATGGGGACAGGATTTATGTCCCCAGACACACGTCTTCCACACTGAGCATGCTGCAGAAATCTGCACCAAGCATCTGCGAGCTGAGGCATGGAACTTAAAGGAGAGTTTTCCTTCTTCAGCGTACACACGTATCCTGTTTGTTTCCACCACTGCTGTTCCTTCATAAAGCACACCCGGACAAGCCAGCTCCATGCAGGCATAAGTGTCTCAGTTTCCTAGGATGGGGGAATTAAATAACTCAGAGCTACAGAAAGCTCTATCCTACAATGCTATCATCCTATTTCTGATACTGCAGCAGGGAATTAAACCTACAAGACCACACTCTTCTCACAGAGCCTGCCTTACTGCTTCCCTGTGACCTGCTGAACTCTCCTGGTCAGCCCAGAGCTGCCATCTCTCTTGGTGGATTGGTCATCCACAGTGTTAACATCTCTCTGGAAGGTCCTGGGGCATAGCAAACCACTGCCTCAGTTCAGCCTTTTCTGCTTTCACCTCTCCTCTTTGCCCATACAGCCATTATAGTGGTAAATATTGGAGAGTCCATCTACTTGCATTATGGATGAGCGAACCTTGTGCTGCTTGAAGCACTGAGGATCTCTTCAAATACTTTGGGGGGTTCCAATCTAGCTCCAAGTCAGAAAACACTCTTACTTGGCATAATTTAGCTTCATGTTAGTCTCATTGCACTGCTTTCCAGTTGCCATTTCATTTTAAGGGAAAATTCTTTTTTTATGCTGGGGCTTTTCTAAAAAAATTACAAACATCACTGCACAAAACCGCACATTGAACTTTGGAATCTGTACTGTTTGACTAGTTTTGAAATTTTACAAAATAATGATCCTTAAAACATCCAAGGACTGCCCCCACTCTGTTACAAAGTCCCGGTGGGATCTGAAGGGCTTCCAAGGCCAGAACCTCGTGGTTTACTTCTCAAAGATTCTCATTGCCATGCTCCAGCTCATGCTTTCTCTGAAGGTGGCCAGATTTCCCCAAATGCGGACAGCACAAGAAAAGTGCATATGAAAAGACAAAACCAGAAATATTCTACTGAGCCTGAGGCACCGTATTTCTTTCAGGACTTGAACCTAATTCCCCATAATGCTGCAAATATGCCTGAAAAGGCATTGCATGGAAAATGAGATTGCTTTGCAGCAAAAGATGCCTTCTGCTCTTTAAACAATCCCTCTTCAACAACACATATTCTCATCTGTGCATTTTTAATAGAAACATAATTTTTGTCATATGTTGTAATGAATAGCATACAGCTAAATGGTGCGTATAAGACTGTAATTCCATCTGGGAGTTTGTTGACATTGATAAACCACTTGGGTTTTGCTTTTGCGGTTCATGCCATTACAGCAGCTCAACAGGATTACAATCCTGTTAGATATAGCTGGTTATAGGCATTATACCATATGATAATTATTATATGTTTTATTAAAGAAAGTATTTAAAAATGTAATTGAAAATTCTCATCAATGGTCTGATAATATGGCATTAAAAATTATATTCATGTTATTACCTGTGTGGCTGGTTTAGGTTTTTTTTAAGATTCCTCATCTCAGGCAATGAAAATACTTTATTTGGATTTAATTATATCTATGCTGCAGGACCAAAGCATTTCCCTTGCAATTTTGTGGCATCACTACTTTTACAGGATATGAAAGCCAGAACACTGCACTGCCCATGAAGAAAAGTGAATCAGACAAGTCTAGTAATTTCATACTCTAAACCGAGTCAAACAGATACAAACAGGGAAAACTGCAGGTTTACTTTTTTTCCTATAATTTCCAGTCACTAGCAGTGATAGCAGCGGCAGTGCTAAGGGTGCTTTAAAATCTATAGTTACGTTTTCTTTCAATTCGATTATAGTTAATAGATCAACCAATCCATGTATGCATTTCCCTGAAAATTAAGCTTATGTTAAGACACATTTCCCTCTCGTCCGCAAGTAAATGTGTGAAACTTGTGTGAACAGGAGCTTTCATTCTTCTGCACTTTGCTCCCAGTTTGTCTAGATCATCATGGGTTTTAAAAGTTTCAGTCACGCAGCCTGTCTCTAGCACGGCTTCACTCTGCTAATTGCATTTAGTTCATAATGGAATAACTGCACTTAATGACTTCAGCAAAGCCCAGATGTTCTAGGTTGGATGGAAGGGAAATATTTCTGATATGAACTCTTCCACTTACACAAATCACTGGAATGGCCAGCACTGCCTGACAGATGACTGTCACGTCTGATGTCCTGCTGTTTGGCTCTGCCCACTGTTCTCTGTGGAAATGTTATTATCTGTAACACTCCCTGTACTGGATTTTCAGATTTTGCTTTTTACACCAAGTACCACCAGCAGGAAAATCACAGGGATGGGTCACAGTAGCCCACAGGCACAGGGCACATGGGAGGGAATGCAGCTACATTTATTGGACTAGATGAACTTTAAAGGTCCCTTCCAACACAAACTGTTCTATAATTCTTCCCCTTCCCACTGCTGGCTTTACTGAGATGCTGCTCACCCAGCACCCACACATCAGCCTCAGGTGCCTTGCTGCTGCTCCCAGATGCCTGCTCTGTTCACACACAGGAACTCTTAAACACTGCAAGAGAGCAGGGGCATTCACACCATTTCCAGTTAGAATTAGGGAAAGAAACTAGAGGATAAAACTGCCCAGAGTCAGTGGAAGTTATTCTGCTGAAGCCTATACACTGGATCATTGTCTGGAGGCTCTGCAGGTGATGAGAAGCTTCCAGACAGAGGCAATATTCACAAAGCATCTGCTCTAAAGGCCAAGCTACCATTTAAGTGTTAGGAGATACTGGGGTATGTTTGCCTGTTTTTCCTCATTTCATGCAGTTTCAGACTCCACTATAGACTAGGAAATCTGAAATTTCACTTTCAACATAATGGTACTTCTACCCTGTGGCTAGGACCTTCTCCATAGTACAAAATCTTTGCAGGCACAGCTTTCACAACAAACTCTCCAAGTGGAGATGTGGTGCATACTGGCAAGAGATGTTTGCTAGCATTGTTTATAACAGCTACCCACATGACAGAAGTTACACCTCTCAACAGAGCTTTTTGCTGCATCGACCAGAACTGACGGTTTAATTAGCGGCATGTTTCCTTTCTTCTTTTCTGATGCTCTAGGCTGACAAAGCTGCTTATGCAAAATGTTTGAATGCAGACAAATCTACTACTTCTGGGGAAGCCACACAACGGCCATAAAATGGTTCCAGCATTTATGGGGGAGTGGAGGGGGCTGAAGCAATATAGCCGTGACATGCTGATCTATTCTCATGGATCCTGGGCAACATCCAACAGCAACACACAAAAATGTGGGGTGGGATTTAGGGTTGCATGTTGCTCCTACAGAAGTTCTCTGGAGTCAAGGTGGAAGGAAACAGAAGACAGCCACTAATGAATCTAGTTTTGCAGTGATTTAAGATGCCTAAATCCTTTCATCACTCAACATGTGTACTAAATCCTCATTAGCATTAAAATATTGTAATGATCAGAAAAGCTTCAGTATATGGTAGCTTCCCACCAGACTCTGTCTTTCTCATCCATATATACCTCCTCATTTGACTAAACAATACAGATTTTTCCTCTGTTAACACTTTACAATTAGAACAATTCCTGTGTGGGCAAGACAGAAAGGGAGGAAGGCTTGAAGGGCCAGTCTCTATCCCCTCTTGCACATCATTAACAAGATTGTCAGCAAAATAATGAAGTCATCCATAAATGCAACAGCGAAAGAACACAATGTGATTCAACGTGGGATCAGTGGATAATACCACCAATTTTTTAAAATAATGTTTAAAGTAGACAAATTTGGTCTGAAGCCATTGAAAGAAGAAATTTGGGAGACCACCGGGTCAGTTTTACAGAATCCCTTTTGTAAATGTAATGGCATTTTGCCCTGGGTTAGGATGGGATAGAGTTAATTTTCTTCATGGTAGCTGGCACAGCTCGGTGCTGTGTTTTGGGCTTAGGATAAGAACAATGCTGGTAACACACTGATGTTTTAGTTGTTGCTGTGCACTGCTCACTCTAAGTCAGAGAGCAGCAAGCAGCTGTGGGGTACTTAGTTGCCAGCTGGGGTTAAACCATGACACACTTTAATGGAAGTTACACTACATACACACATAAAAGAGCGAAAATTAGTGTATATAAGTTATGATACTGTTTTCTGATGAGTACCGAAAAATTCCTGGAAAAACACTTAATAACTATGTAATGTTTCATAATACTGTCAGCTGAGTGATTTCCTGCTCTAAGGGGAAACACAGCCCTGCAGTTAATTTCACTGGGTTTAGAGAAAAGGTCATAGAGAAGATTTTTGGTATTCGTTTTTGAAGCTTAGTTTTATCCTAGGATGAGGAAGCCTAAGCATTTTCGCAATAGCTGATCCAGAAATGCTCTAAACTTTATTGGTAGCATCACTATGTGTAATGCAGCTACTAATAATTTCTTTACTTCAGGAGTCACAAATCAAATAATCCAGAAAAAATTAACCAGAAGGCAGAAATTTAAGATTGGGTAATTCAGATGGCAGGGCAGGCACAGTACATCTACCAGAAGTGTTGAGCAATTTGCAGGCGGAGCTGCCAAGAACGACTAGAAGGTGGTATCTCCTGGAAGAGGTACAGCAATGCAGCAAACCCCCTTTAGCTCATTCCTCCTTCTTTCCTTCATGATCAGAGCTCCACCTTCCCCATACCGCACTGATCTTGGCACTGATCTGGAGTGAAGAGAGTTTAGAGCTTATCTGTTATACATTTTGTAGAATCACTTTGTTTCCTACATTTAGTGAAAGCAAAATTATGCCTCTTTCTTTGGGTTAGACACATTTGTGGGTTTGCCCATATTATATATTGCTATGGATAGATACAATGCCAAGTCCCAGCAGCTGGTTTGTACAAAAGCTGGGTATATGATTCTGATTCCTTATTATGAAGGAGGGAAGAAATAAGTGTCTCTATGTCTTTCAGAGGTATTCAGAGGGAAGGAAACACCTTAACAATAACTTTTTTAAAATGTACTATTCTGAATAGACATGCTGTGGAAGAGATGGCAAGGATCTTCTGTTGTATTAGATATTTTCATTCCAAATAATTTTATTTCTAGGACTAAATAAGGTCCAGACCTGATTTAAGAGTTTCCATATCACCTTCCACTGAAGCCAATAAGAACAAAAGGCTCAACTGTGTACATCTACTTGCTAGTTCTTTCTTTAAAAGTAGGAGCAGCTACAGTGTGCTCACCCTTCCTGACATTTATTTAACTGACTTTCAGCATTACCTACTGGCCATGTGGAAATGCAGTCTCATGGATTGCAATCTGAGCTTTGGGATATATTCAGCTTGCACACTGAGAGCAAAACTGCAGCTTTGGACAGTTTTTAGGTGGCTGTGCTAAGGCTAAAGCAGCCATTTGGTACTGTGTACACACTATTTTTAAGCACTGACCTTGCCTTTGATTTCCTTCCAATGCCTTCCCCCACATACAGCTCACTAACCAAGCACAATCCACTTCTTTCTATGTGGTAGTTCCTGAGGTTTTGTTGGTTTGTTGGGTTTTTTGGAGTTTTTTTGGAAGGGAGATTCTCCCTATTCTTACCAAATTTGGAGAACAGACAAATACCAGTGGCTGCTAGTCAGATTCCAGCAGACAAAACCACGGAGCAAGGAAACAAAAGGTTGTTCAACTCAGGCTTTTCCTGTAAAATATTAAGTCAGGCCTACTTAACTGGGGTACTCTGACTTAGCACCAGCCTGCGGTGTCTTTGTTCACAGTACCATGAGGGTCCCTGCACCACAGGTATGCAGGCACCTGGACCAGTCATCAAAGGCTCCCCTTGCAGTTCTGGAGGAGTAGGTGCTTCATTTCACTCATCATTTAAATATCTGCTTTAAGATGAGATTAAGTGACCCCATTCGTGTTTTCCATTGACCATAAGGAGAGTCAGGAGTGCTTACTGTACCTTGCAGATAAATAGGTTTGATAAACCAGTCTTGAAGTCATAAACAGAGACACCAAGGGAGAGATGAGGGACCTTATCAGAAGAAACTCAACAGCTTTCCTGGTATTTTGTCCCATGGACTGCTTCTGCATTTTACTTTAGAGAGTTATTGAAAAAAAAAGCAAACAAAGTCTCAAGAAATTACTTGGACATAAAGGACCAAACTTCTTTCTCTCCATTCCCAGTTCAAGATTGTACACATTGGACTACAGATATTTGTGCTTCCCCTCCTTCTTGCTTCAAGATTTCAATATTTACTCTGCACAGGTCCAACTTCAGCAGGATTGGGGAGACACTACCTACACAGATGAACAAAAAAGTCTGGATTAGTTTAGAAGATAAACCAGGTAAAATCACTATTACAGAAACTTCCTAACACAGGAAAAAACAGGAATGGATATTTCTTTGCTAGAATAAAAATATACCAAATTAAGGCACTGCACATTTGAAAGTTCTTAAGGACTTCAGATTTTTAAGCACAAGGGAGTGTGAAACTCTGACATCATTATTATTATTAAAGTCAAAAAAGAAATGAGTAGAGGGAACATGAATGTTTGCAAATACATTTTCTTCTTGTGGGAGGGAAACACTTGTATGCACGTGTGCACTTATATGTGTGCAAAAACATGCAGTGGGGGAGTTAGGAAAGGAAATAATTTTATTTTCCTAAACTCACCAGGAATAAAGAAAAATAGAACATGCTGTGTTTTTCCTGAAATAAACAGATTAAAAGTTGCAAAATAATAATTTAGAAATTTCTTCTTTGTATCAACACAGATTTCTGAAGTAATAGGCTATAATGTATTTTATAATATGATGAATTTGTAAATGTTTTCATGATTAAAACAAAGAACATTATCTTAATCTAATGGAATTTTTTTTTAAATATAGCTAAAAGCAAACATTAACTGCTTGATGAAAATGGCAGCTGTTGTCATAACTTTATGCATACAGCAAATTAGCTCATATTTAAAGCTTTAAGGATTTGTCCATGTTTCTCAGAGTCTTCCTGCTTGCCTTGATGTTATCCTACCATATTATCTTCTACATATGGGAAGTTTATTTGGGAACATTTATTTATTTTTTTCAATTCACCACAATTTCTTGAGATAATTGTTTTTACATTGTCTTTATGGGTGGGCTGTTCCATGTCAATGTGGCACATCAAAATTATCTTAAGAGAACCTGCTGAATTTTTTTGTGATTTTTCTCCCAGGACCCAAAACTTTAAAAAGGTTCTTCTTTTCTTCCCTGAGGTAATTTTCCAGTAGTGAGAGCTACTGGGCTTCTATGCAAACTACTCAAAGCTTCTTCAAGGCATTTTCTTTCACCGTGTTTTTTCATAGCCACCCAAATAATTTTCAACAAGTTTCAGCACAAAATTTCACTAGTGATTGGTCAACAACTGTCAGTGAGTGGACCTCAGGTTTTCCAGGCCGTTCAGATGGTGCAAACTGCCTTCAGTTCCAGGAACCACAGCAGCAAGAAAAAGCTGGCTCCTTGGAGATGGAGAAAGTGCAAGACTACAGGGATCAGGGAGACATTGCATGGATAAACTTTGGTAGGTCTGAAGAAAATTAGTTCATGATCCAGTTATAAATTAGCTCACCATCTACATAAATCTGTTTTACGAAGCCAGAGTTGGTACACACTGACACTCCCAAACCCAAACATTGCAGTAGTCACATCACAACCGTGAATCTCTGTTGGCAAATCATATGCCTATCAAAGTATAGGATGATGGCAAAGTCATTTGGAGGTTGATTTATCAAATAGTCTGATTAAAACAGATTAAACTTCTGCTCTATTATTACCAGTAGATTGCGAGTTCGTGTACAAATTTTGGATCCATGATACATAAATCTAACACAACGTAGTCTGCATCCTAAAGTTATGTAGAAGAAACACACCACAAAAATAAAAAGCCACACTACCCTTACCCTTTGTAGCTGGTGATTTGAGGGACAGATTTGCTCTACACTTCACAGCAGTCACAGGCAAAGCTGGGAAATTATTCAAGACCTGTGTCCTAGCCATAAAACCATGCTTGCTCTCCTGGCCTAGAGAGAAATGGGAACATGCCAGAGATGCAAAGCAAATGCCAAGTTGTAGAATGGGCCCCTGAAGTATTTTTCTCCCTTGAGAGAGATTAAAATCTTGCAGTACTTATAAACACCTGCCTAATGATGACAGAATTGAATTTATTGCTTCTTGCAGCAAAAATGCCTCAGAAATAAGATACTAGATGCCCTGTTGAGATCATCCAAAAAAGCATGTGTTGTAGTTATCACAAACTTCAGGTGATAGCCTAAAACATCTGCAGCACATGTACTATTTGGTGAACACTAAGGCGCAGCTTGTAGAAACTCTGTCTGGGACCCTCCAGAGATTGTAAAGTAGCTGAGACATGATAAGACTTGAAAGAACCCCTCACTTCATGATCCTCCATCACTGCCCCTACACCGCAGCTCCAGTGGAAGCAGTGCCAAATGTCTAAGCTGTGCACCTTCTCCTTCAGCTTATCACACTCTTAGGTTAGTGAAAACACATTTCTGAGGCTGGGATAATAAGTCTGAACAGAGATCTTAACACAGAACTGCTGCACCTTTTCCTTTGGGAATAAACTATCCTCCAAAAGCACTTATGTCACAAAGTATTTCAAAAAGAAGGCTGAGCTTCAAAAATGTTAAGCAAATGCAACATTTTAAACAAATCTTTCTAATCCTTCTTGACACATCTACATGGTCAAAAACCAAAGCTGTGCCATAACCAGCATCCGTTGGAACAAATACCATCAAGCCTATACAAAAAAGCTTTCCAGCTCTACCATGTTTAAAGTTGGTATGAGTAAAGGCAATGTGCATTAAACTAAATTTGACAGTGATGTTAAAGGTGAGGAACTATAACTTATATATTACCTGTAATATGGTCAAATTCCTGGTAGAAATGGCAAAACAATCTAAACCGCAGTCACCTGATATTGCTGGATTTCTTTTGTCTTATTAAAAAAAAGAAAGTTTTCATGACTTTTTATTGATAGAAGATGTAATCAAAATGGTCCCTTTTGACTGGAGAGATTTAATCATGCAGGTTGAGGAGGAACCCTATTTGCCGGTCATAAATTAGGTGAAAAAGATTCATGTTTATTTATTTTCATTTCTTCTCCTCTGGACAAAAATCCCTATTTTATTATCTGGAACAACTGGCAAATATTTTAAAATATGGTCCTTACAAATTTAGCTTCACTCTTCAGATCTCAGGCCAATAACAGCCAAAAGAAAAAAAAAGCAAATAAATCCTTGCCCCGTTCACCCTTTCACCACCTTTACAATTCTGTTCCTCTCAGAAAAACTTAAGAGAACTGGTGAACATTGCAGTGTGCCAGAGAAGTCAGTACACACAGGCTATTTTAGATCAAAGGCAAAAATGCCTTCTGAAGTGCCAAGAGCTTCCTCACTGTTATACCAAAAAAACTGCCAGCTCATCTTTTCTGATGGATTAAATATTATGGAGAGAGATTGTGTCTAATAAGGGCAGAGCTGAGTGATTAAAGACACTATGGACTGGACAAACACAACTTTCAACTCCCTTTGGAAATAGCCCATCCTGGCACACAAAGGTGATATACTTGCAGAGCAATAGACAGCACATGCCAGCTTCAGCCCTGGACCGACTTCAGCCAGTAGTAGATAATTAGATCCAAGTCAAGAGCAATGTAATCCCCAGGATGACAATGGCACAGACAGTACGTCCACTGCAAAACCAGAGCAACCTTAGAAAGAAAGAACCTCAAGAACATTTTAATACAATTTCCTACAAGTACCCAGAAAGCTAAGTGGATAGGTATATTCATGGTTCTCATATTCTCAACTCAAATGATAATAAAAAAAGGGTTTTTGCTTCTTTCACTTCTGAGCCATCCCCAGTCTCTGCTAGTCTTCACCTTTGAGCTGGCTGCTGATCAACCACATTCCTAAAAAAGTCTAGCTTCCTAACTTCCAAGGGATTGAAGCAGCTACCTCCTCTTGACTTGCTTTCTCTGCAAGTGCTGATTTCTTTTGTACCTTTTTAAGTCTGTGACCTTGCACAAGAGGCTTTAGGCAGCAATTCGAGCTCTTTTAGCACTCCTGAGAGCATGCCCATCTAATCTTTTTCTATCAGAAATGCCCCATGTGGTGAGACCAATGTCCATCCCCCAGGCTTCTGTCTCCTACAGTGGCTGTTGCAGAAGTGGCTTAGGGAGAGCACATGAAACAAGCCACTATCTGAGATCTAATCCTCATGCTCCTCCTGCATCCTGCTGTTAGATTTCGGATGTTAGAGGGAATATCACTGCCTTCCCAACAGGATCTGGTTTGCACCTTTTACCCATTAATTTGTCCAATCCATTTTGAAACTATTGATGTGTTCTGACTTCACACTTTCTTGCAACAGCCAGTTGTAGAAGTTTATTACAGGCTTTGAAGAAAGGCACTTTTAAAAACCTGTTTTAAATTACATCTGATCAGTTTCAATACATGTTCTCTGATCTGGTACTGTAGGATTTGGTAAACAAGTTTAGCACTCATCTTCTGCACTGCCTTCTTGACGCCATAAATCAGCTTCATCCCTCTTCAGCTTTCTCTCCAAACTGAAGGGAAACCATGAGTCTGCTCTAACTTTCTTTTAGCAAATTTAGATGTCCTTTTCCAAAATTTTTTGTTTGTTCATTTGTTTTTTGGTTTTTTTTTTAGAAAAAAATATGCTCTTCCTGAGATGCGGAGACCAATTGTATGCAATACTCAAGATGTGGAGGCACAAAGATTTTCTACGGTGGCAAAGGGTCATCTTTGGTCATGTTCTCAGTATCATTCCTGATATGGGCAATTTTAGGTGCAGGTACACACGGAGTCAATGCTGATAAAGAACTACTAACTCAGCATGGATTGGGCTATTCTAAAGCACCACAGAATTGTTTTGGAGATGCTTAAATTAACTCCAAACAAGAGGCTAGATCACGCAACAACACAGGGTAATGCCATGCAGAGATGCTTGCTTAAACCCTGGAGGATTTATAACTACACGAAGGCAGTGTGCAAACTCCTCCTAGATTTGGCAGCAGCTTGTCCATCTAGGATGCCTACAACCACAGTGCATCAGATAAAGCAGGCAGGCCAACAGCACTCCTGTGCATTTGAAATGTCTTCAGAACAGCACCTCTCTTTTTGGGAGCCTTCTCCTCTCTCCCCAAGCTCTGTACGTGATGAGAACAACATCTGCGGCCCATGTACTACAGAGCTAATAATTACCAGAAAAAATCAGTGACTAACAAATTCTCCACAATTTAAGACTTGTTTTCAGTCACCAAGAAAGTTTACCAGTATCCCATCTGAAGGGCAAGGCATAGCTGTTATGTGATAGCAGAGGATCGAAAGTATGAACTACTTCCTCTTCACCCAGTGCTCCACGTTTTCTCCCTCCCTACATATGCCACTGATGCACCTCAGAAAATATTTATGAGTTCTCATTCAAATACTTCAGCTGATAAATTTAATATCACATTCCCTGGGGTAAGCAAAAAATAATATATTGCATTGGCCTTCGCACATGTGGAGATTATATTACTTTACAATGAAACCCAGCAAGCTGCACGTTACAGCTTTTACCACAATCTCCTTGGTAGGAATGTTTCAAATACATTGCATATGTGTGAATACAATATAAGCATACTGAAATGCTTTGAACACTGTAATACATCAGACGCTTGAGTCAGCGAGGGAAAAAAAAGCGCCTTCACCTATCTTGGCACTTATCTCAAGTCTGTGCTGTCCTTTATGTGTTTGACAACGGTGTTCTTTGGTCTGATGGATGGCTCTACTTACAACGTACGAAGTGAACTTCCAAACAACTGGATCCTTGACCACATCCCCCAAACCTGTTTCCTTGTTCATTAAGTATCTCTGTGAAGAAAAGCAGACGAGAGTGCTTGCCCTGTGTGGTACAGCTCCCAGAAAAACAGATTAAAGGTGTCGCAGCTGTACAACAAAGTCCATGGGTTTAGCAAACACATTTCTACACGCCGTAAAAGCCCCAACATCTGACGTGCTGGGGTTTTACAAGGCTGCAACGCTGGAAAGCGGGCATAGAAACCGAAAGCATTCAAAGGCATTAAAGAGTCACATTCCACATTTGCTTCCTGCGCTGCGAGCCCGCTGGGATCAGCGCGGCACCTGCTCCCGCCGGCGTGGGCTCCCGGCCGGGGCTCGGCTGCCACCTCCTGCCTCGCCGCGGAAGCGCCGCCGGGTCCCGGGAAATGTGCCCGACACCGGCACGCCAGCCCCACCACGGGTACCTGGGATAAGTAGAAGGGGGTTTGGGATCCCCGAACTCCCAAACGGGACTATTTCCCCATTCTAATCTTCGGGAAATTACAACTCATAAGCTACAGGCACCCGTCCATGCAGACCTGCCAATCTGAGACGCTCCTAAACTCTATTTTTCAGGAATGCAGCACGCTTGGTAGCTTTCTATGCCTAAACCAAAATGTCCATATGTATGAGCATTAATCATTCCCAAAGAACAAAGCACTAGCAAGCTGGTGCATCCAGGGAATGAAAACAAACTGCCAACGAACATTTCCAAGTGACTTACCAACCTCCACATAAGAACTTGGTGGCAGAGACAAATCTTCATCACCATTTTTAACTATAAAATCACAGTCTTCCTGTTAGTTTGTTGGGGTTTTTTTATACTCAGCAGGCTTCAGCTCAGTAGAACATTCTCTAGATCATTGTTAAGGTCTGCTGGTTTGCCTTTGAATTTCCTAAGAACTGTAGAAACAACAGCACATGACTGCATGTTAAAATAAAACATACATGCCAAGAGACTTGAACAGGATGGCATATGCAACTATCTTTTCCCCCTATCTTGAGGTTTGTAACCTACCTTTGAAATGGCACATGCATGTGTATGCGTGCATATATCTTCTTTCTTCCACTCTTGGCCCTTGACAGTTGTTCTCCTTATATTTTGCCACTCGTTTTATGGATTATTATTGGCAAGAAACCAAGGGTGACAGAGGGTCATCTCAAGGCTCAGTACCAGATAGTCTCTGTCTCATTGACTCAGCCTCTTGCAGTTGTTGCTCTACCTCCACCTGCTATGCTCCACCATGTTGACCAGTCTGCCTGTTCTTTCCCACACATCCAATCCTCTCTTTTCACCCAATATCTGGAAGTGCTCCTTCTCTTCCACCACTTTCCTATTACAACACAAGTCCATGAATGGGAACACACAAACTTCCCAATGAAAATATTATAAGAAGGTGGCTAAGGTTAAAAAAAAAAAAGTAGTAAATAAACCCCCATCAAACACCTCAACAAGAATCTCAGAAATAATTATTTTGCTTTAGCTAAAGTAAAAAAAAAAAAATAAGATGGACACTCTACAACAAACAATTTCAGGATGTGGAAAATAAGCTTAGCAAACTTCTCAACAATGTAATTGGGATCTTATGGGAAAGGCTGGCTAACAGTATCTACATTCACAACCATACTAGCTCAGTCAATAGTGGCATGATGGGATTCATCATAATGACGTCCAGAGGGTACTGGAATTTCAGCCCTGTTTCTTGGTTGTAGGCCAGTTTGACTAAAAGTTTTTTTTCTCTTTGTAATAGAAGCAAAATCACTCAAAGTTCATGTCCAAACAGTAGTTCTAAGGGTGTTTTCACACAATTACAAGTAGAAGAGGCATATATATTTCCAATAACTTTCATCTGAAAAGGACATGTATATGGGCTTGAGGGTCAGATAGAATTATGATGCTGTTCACAATGATCAAAAAAGGATCAAGACATGCTGGTTTTAACAGATAATGTTAAAAGCTGTCAAGCTGAGTTTAAAACAATGGGGTAGATAACCATGAGGGAAGAGTCAAAACCAGGAGGGATTTTTATTTGGAGGGGTGGAAGTCAGCCATTGCATAAACAGGATTTAAATTTAGATGTTTTTTTCAAGTACAGTACTTTGCTAAGTTCCATGCATGTAAAGGCACTTTTTGTACACATGCTGACAAACATTCTGTTTTGTTGCTCTGAAAATAGCAAAGCTGAAGGGTGTTACTTGAATTTTGTCCATTCAAATAAATGGACGAAAAAGAATATATACCATAGCTCTATTGACATATGAACACTTTTATATATATGGATATCTGAGGGTGTTTCATTTTTTTGTGGAGGGGTTCTACAAAACATGACCTCAGTTCCCTTAAACACAGAGTCTTAAAACTAGAAACCTTTCGGTTTCGCTCCCCCACCCCTCATTTGCCTTCCTAAATCTGTCCTAAGCATCTGCATTATGTTATCCAACACACTGGCTGCTAACAATACAATCAATATAAAAGGTTACTTAGGGGTCATGGCTTTTTTCCTGTCCTTGAAATACAAAGCTTTTTTTAACAGGTATTTGAACTTTTTCACTGAAGAAAATGTCTTCAAACAACTCAAGTGAGAAGAAAAAAAAAATCATACTGGAATTGCGAATTTTTTTTTTAGTATGAAAACAGGTAATTTAATAAACGTTTTTCTGTGCATCCACATAAAATACATTTTTTCAGTTTCAAAACTTGATTAAAATTTTATAGGGCAGGAACCTGGCATGCCAGGCACTGACATAAATGCCTATTTCATCACTTTTGGAAAATAGTATCTGTCTGCTTGCACATTAATATATGCTAGAACATCAACATACAAAATCTACTGTTCTGCTTCAAAGAGTAAAACTTACCTTATCTTAGACACTAGCTTTAGTCAGACTACAGCAAAGATTAACAGATTCCTGACACTGACCGAGCTAGAGGACAAGCTAGGTTGATTTGTACCTAAACATTTTCCCCCTTGTAGATATATTTTTATATAACTCTGCTTTGTGCCTAATAATCTTTCAGCAGTATGAAATACTAGATAGCAATAAAAGAATTTTTTTAAACAAACCCACCAGATACAATCCAAATTGTCTTCATAAATTTTTTAAAAGCATACTTGTTACTTAAAGTATCCCCATTTCATGTAATATTGTGTTGCTCAGAGGTCTCAGTGAAAGTATTTTAAATACTTCTGCTTATGTACTATAAAAGTCCCCCCAATTGCTTTTGAAGAAGGGAAAAGCTCCTTAAGACAAAGTGATTTTCAGATTAGTTTCCATTAGTTCATATAATATAACATGACTTGGACACTTTCAGAATGAAAAGGAGGAAGCTTGGTAACCAATGGCTGATATTTGTATTAGATATTTGTATAGTGATTTACGCCCATAAAAGATTGTATCATAATTTAGAGTAGATCAGGTACATGAAGCAGTTGATATGAACTTGGGAGATTTTTGTATTGGACTTCCATACAAAAATAATGCCAATGCACCAAAAATTTATGAATGCATGTGGGATCATTACATATGACACATACTAACCAATCCATCTGCTCAATTTATTAAAGAGAATCTCAAAACAAACATTTGCTTGCTGATTGATGGCTGAAAACATTTCTGTGTATTTATTTAAAAGTCTAAAACCATTGAAAAAATAATTTGCCATTACTTCTGCTTTCCTTCAGGCTAAAAGAAACCAAACCACATCCGTGCTCACCTAACATCTGCCACGTGGCTAAATGGTCTTGATGCCTAAGATTTTTAGCTTTTTATATTTTTCATATATTTGTAGTTTCGTAGATTGCTAATGCATGGCTATAGCTCCTAGTACTTTTCCTATCCTTTTTCCCTACATTTAGGAACAATAAGCTAACCTTCTAAACACATTCCTGAAATACTGTTTAGTCTTATTCCAAGAAGAGAACCAACTACAAGGATGTTGTTTTCCAACCATAATCTCGACTAGACATAACACAAGTGGGGCAAAGAAGCCCCTGGGCTGCTTCCAGTGGGGCAGGACCCCAGGAACTACTACTTAACTAACCTTTTAATTGGATAATACGATAGGAATACTAACCAACTAACCTTATAAAAACTGTGGAATTACTGTACCACGTGCGGTTTTCACCATATTGTGTACATGAAAGCTTTCAAGTAAAGGTTCACTTTTATATTATCACTCTAACTCTGTTTGAGAAGATCTGTTCTATTTTCCAGGCAACAGTCTAACACAAATTACAAATCCCACTAAGGCTTCACATCCCAGACACATCATCTCCAAAAGAGATCTTCAAGGCTGACAAACAGATGGATGTTCACAGTTCCTTCACAACACTGGATGAGAGACGTTTGCAAAGTCTTCAGGAAAGAGAGCAGGTTTCAGGGACAATGCTTGCACCAGCTTCAGGAACACAGACACATGAGGAACACTTGCTTGCAGCTGGCATAGCCAGGTTTTCCAAAACAAACAAGGAAAAAAACCAGACAGGTAGAAGCAATTCTAAACCAGAAACGTTATTAAACACAAAATATTGGGGCCTATGCCTAATTTTTTACAGGATATTGTGTGGTTTAATATGAAATATATTTTTTCTATATGTGGGATTAGTTCTCACCCTTCATAAAGTACTTAATGCATTGAATTAGACAGGAAGATATACTCTTCTCTTGGCAAAGCAGGCAAAGTAAACAGTGCTCTCCAAATTAATGGCTGAAGCCCACAAAAGTGCTTGTGCAGTGTGGAGATTTGCGGCTGACAAGCGCTGATCCACAGACACTTATGCTACCGCAAAACACACCAGCACGTTACTACAGGACCCCGCTGTGAGCGAGCTGTCCTAAAACGAAATTACCTTCAAGTGAGCTCCCAGGCTCACACATTAGAAGCACACACACCCCGTTTTAACCAGAACTGGCACAGAATAGCTGTGCCATTATCCCATACTCCAAGGCGCTGAAACAGCAAAACATGCACTGTCATGGGAAAGAGGCGGGGTCAGGTATAACCAATTCCCCTACAGGAGCCACAGTCAGGCCCATGACTCCATCAAAGTAGGAGCTGTGCAAATGTGGTGCTGCTGCTGCTGTTCAGATAGTCAAGCTTTTGTGACCTACATCAAAATACATAACAGACAGAAAACCAGTAATGGCCCAGATAACCCACAGCTCTGAAGTCTGTACTTGACACCTTCACAGTGACTTACCAGAATTTCTTCAAGGCACCTGATTAGCTTTGTACTTCACGGTGAAACAATTTAGGCCTGAAAACAATTACCCTTCCATACAAAACTACCCAAGCCTATTTTAATTAAGAAAGAAGAAATAATTCTTGATGCTTTTGCCAACCAAAAGCCATAAAACATACATCATTGAGCAAACCATTCTGTATTACCCCATTGTCAAAAGAAAAACATGCAAGTGACATTAAATATGATCAACTACAGAGGAAAAGTCAGGGTCAGTCCTGGAACACTAACTTCAAAGTCTCCATTCCCATGTTTAGTGCTGTCTAACCACATCCATTCAGGAGACCGGTAATGTACCTTTTGGGCAGGGGGGCTGCAACCTCAAGCAGAATCCCAAAGCCTACACCTTCAAAATCTTACCTAAAATCCTGCAGGACATACTAAAATCATTAAGTCTTCTACAATTAAACAAAAATACCCTTGATCAAGAAAGCATGAAGGTATTGGATCTCTTTAGTCAACCAAACAGAGGCCTGAGAGAAGCATTTGCTAAGTGATGCAGTATGAAAAACCAGTAATCACTCCTTTGCCTCAGCCAATTTAAAAATAAAATAAACTTTTACCAAATACCAAGGTGAATCAAAAGGCTTGGGTGGAATTTGGTTCTCAGGAAATTTTTGAAAAGAAATCAAACACTAGGGATAATCTTAAGTAAAAAGCCTAAAGCAAACTTAATCAGTTCTCCAACGCTTACCCTGCACAGGTTCCAAGGTCACTTCCTGTAATGTTTCATTTCCTGGAAAAGCCCTAATTTGATACCTAAGCATTTCGGTAAGAAAATTTAGATTTCAACCTAGTTCCTTCAGACAAAAAATATTTAGGAAGTGTTGATTCTATTCCAATGAAAATAACTGGCATGAAAAGATGTCATTCCCTAGTATTAATATTCATTGCTATGTAAAATGGTGACATTAAAAAAAAACATTCCTGAACATTTACTGCACGTTTACTGAACGTTTAATGAGGTAACATTCCACTGCAGCAAAAGAAGCACTGCCTAACAAACTTGCTTGTAAACTACCTCTCCTTACTTAAACCCCTTTTCCTAGGGGTTTAATGGCCATACTTCATAGTAATTCAGAGGAAATGTAATAACCCAGCTACTGCTAACGTTGCTATTCTACTAGTATAAATCAAGCACAAAAAACATTTTGATGTTATTTTTCTCACACCAAGTTAAAATGTGTTAAATGAGTATTTTGTAAACCTAAATAGCCTGCGTGAGCTGGACTCGTCTCTATTTACTTGCAGGCTTAACACGCATGAACTAAATCATGGAATAAATTAGGCTGGAAAAGATCATGGAGCCCAACCGCAAACCAAACACTGCCAAGCCCACCACTGAACCATGTTAAGCATTACATCTACGAGTCTTTTAACTGCCTCCAGGACTGGCGATTACACCACTTCCTTGGGTAGCCTGCTCCAATGCCTGACCATATTTAATACCCAGTCTAAACCTCCCTGGCCATTTTCTCTCAACCTCTAACCTGCTACTTCAGAGAAAAGAACCCCACCTCATTGCAACCTCCTTTCAGATGGTTGCAGAGAGTGGCAAGGTCTCCTGAGCCTCCTCCAGGCCGAACAACCCCAGCTTCCTGAGTGGCTCCAGATCCTTCACAAGATTTGCTATCCTCCTTTGGACACACTCCAGTACCTTAAGGTCTGTCTTCTGAGAGCTCCCAAAAGTGAACTTCAGGTGAATGTTCACAGAACATCTTTTTACTTCCCCAGCATATCCTACTTCTTCAGTGTTAAGAGGTGGACAGGAAACCTAGTGATGGTACCAAAATGCGTATTTTGAATCAGATTTCTCCATAAATTTTGGGGAAATGAAATAGGTAACTACCTCAGGTATTAAATACAGTAGGCACAGAGCCTTCCACATGCTCTAAGGAAGTAAAATACTAACAGCCAGACACCTTCTTCAGAACTGTTACTAAAGGCTACCAGCTATTTACTCATCCATTTCAGTGGCAGTTCCTTGTCTCTTCACTCCAAGATCATCATCTTAGAATTTCAATTCACCAGAACATATACATTCCTTCCATCAATAACCTGATTTTTTCAATAACAAATCATAAAATAGTCCCCTATGTGTTGGAATAAAGTGCTTCACATCACAAGACATCAACAGTAGGTGTGGAAGAAAGGAGATGTGCCTTCTCCATTCTCCTAGTTAATTTTTTGTCAAAAATAACGAAAAGCCGTACATTTTTGCCAAAAAGCCAAGCATTTTGAAAAGCTGTTTCCTTGTACCTTTTTACCCACTACTCAGGAGAGGCTTACTGAACTGCACACTGATTACACTGCACGCAGAGATGCAAGGAATTAATACTACTCTCAACAGGAAAAAAAATTTTCTAGTAGAGGCATTTTCAGGTAAACACATTTCAACCTCAGCAACACACATGCCACTGAACTCAAGCTAAGCTCCACTTTTAGATCCCAATTCCCTTTGTGAATTAAACTGAATGTTACAGCCAGCCAAGGAAAATCAAACTGTAAATCCCACGAGACTGCTACCACAACTTCAGGCAATTCTTTCTACAGAATGTAGATGCAAACATTATAAAAATATGAAGAAACTGCAAAACTGTTGTATCTAAAAATCCTTGGAAGATGCAGCTTTTCAAGACCAGACAAAAGATGAAGCATGATTTGGTGTGCTTCATCTTTTGATGATGGTGAATATATGATTACAAATCATATATTCAAAATCATTAACCAAACTCACCTGAAAAAGTTCTTTCAATATTTGAATATTTCTAGTCAAGAAATACTCTTTAAAGTTATCCCTATACTCAGTATTGAGAAGCTTCCAGTAATTTAACGAAATGGGATCTGCAACTAAGGCTCCTCTCTAGAAATTACTCCTTTAATTTTAACTAAACATTAAACCTACTATAGATTCAGCATTCAAGAAACATCTGTACCTTTGTGCTAACTTCTTTTAATTTGCAGTCTAGCTTGACATTAGCTGTAACAAACTACCTTAGCAGAGAATTTCAGAGACAAGCCTGAACACGCATAAAGTTAAGCAAAAGGATACAGATCTTGCAGATTAGAACAGGTGACTTCATGGAATACACCTGAAAATGCTACTACAACCCAAGTCACGCAGATCTAGCTACTATAAAGCTGGGACAGGGCCAAAACTAAGAGACCTTTTAAGAGCCCAAAGAAGTACTGCAAGAAAAGTGCATCTGAGCCCAGCTGGAGAAGATGCCTGCCTTCGCTCTTACTCTTATAACTAGGGATATCAAAAGAGGGGTTACAAACCATAATTAAAATTTTAAGTTGAAGTGCTCGAAAACAGATAAACATTCCCATCTCCTCAGCCACAGGTGCTCAGCCCCATACATTCACATTCGCATCTTACACATCAGCACAACACGGCAATTCTTTATGACTCACTTCACTTAAGAGCTGCTCTGCAAAAAATTTGAAGACATATAAAACAACTTGCAGGAGAGAAACAAACCAGATCTTCCAGTTGGAATCCCTTGTTTCCAAAAAACTGACAAAAACACAAGTTCTGAACATCAATTAACTACCACAGAAACCAAGACACTGGGCAAGTTAGTAGTTTAACACTGCCTCATCTGAGCAAGCGAGAACTTAACTACTTAGCTACCCTACCTACCGAGAACTACAGAATCAGACCTACAAGTGCATGACAGTACCAGTTAGAAGATGCTATCACTCACAGTTTGAGGCAGAGGAACAAGTGAAACACATCTTGTGTCCATTAAGTTCCCTGAATAAACCAAGAAAGCATTTATAGAAACCGTGAAATATCTCAGAAGACAGAGGTAACAGTTAAGGCCGTTCTCATTTGTCTTAGCAAAGGGAGCCAAATTTTTATCACAGATGCAGCACTACTTTAGACAAGTTACTCAGAATCCTAGAAATACAGACCAAAGCACTACCAAGCAAGGACAGTAATCAACTGTCTGCAATATTGCAACTTGAATCTCTGCCATGTTCTAGCTGGTAACTTCTGGAGTAGGAATAGGAAACAGAATTACCCTAAAATAGGAATGGCAAGGATCCCCATGATCTTTTAAGCAAACTGACAGAGTTAAAATACTAATAAACTACATCAACATTTGCTAAGTTCTTGCATCTTCTGAAGCTATCCTTTGCAATTCAAAAGAACTGTTCCACAGACACCAAATCATTAATCACACATACATTAGACTGGTTCAAAATTTATTTGTCATTCATTTCTTGCACTTGAAGTACTCTTCGATGACATCTTTGGCCTGAGATTCCTTGCCATAGTCCTGTAACACAAAATAACCCATTATTAACATACAGACCTATCCTAAATTTTACAAACCATTTTTTTACAAGGACAAATGGGATTCTGACACTTTATCATAAGGAATTTCCAAAATTCCACACAAGCTCAAGCAATCTGCCAATTTTTTCCTCGTTCTTTAATAAGACTATTCTAAAAAAATACTGTTCTATTTCATTCAAATGTAACATCCATTGACAGGGATGCAAACAAAATCTTTTCTGCTTAAAGAAACTCAAGTAAAGTATGTGAAAAAGAAGCATCATTATGAAAATGCACGCAGAAGACACTAGTCTCGATTGTGAAGATGTAGCCATCTCTTGGGACCTCAGAGACCACAAAGTCTTCAAGGCTCGTACTGTGGCTTTACTTTGCCAGTGTTATTGTGAAATAAGCGCCGCAGAACATTTTCAAGTTAAGCAGACATGCTGAACTGGCATTTTTTTCTGAAGCAAAGCTTCCTATCCTCTAAGTAGGCCTTTGCTTTTAATTATTACTGGCACATAGGCATAGATACTTTGAGGACACAACCATTAACTCACAAAATTTATATGAGTATACAAACATGATAGGGAATATAAAACACGAAAGTAGCTTATGTTCACTATCAATATAAAGCAACTGTTAAAAAAAAATAAATTTTGGAGCTATATTTAATGGTTCCTTATCTGAAGCAACCTTTGGTTTACAACTTATTTTCAGAAGTCAAGAAATAAGCCATAATTAGCAATCTTACTTTGACAACCACACAACTGCAGCCCACCACTTTGCGAGGTTTTCCTTCTCTGTCGATCTTGCAGAGACCCACCCATTCGCCCAGCTTCTTGTTGTCATCAACCTGTGCAGGGCACCACATCACATTAGAATTTGCCATTTCTGGCATACCAGGGTCCAGCCCAGCAGCTGCTGTACTGTCAGAAGCATTGGGTAACGGATGGCTGCTTTCCTCATAGGCATCAGCAGAGGGAGCCAAAGTATCATCATCGTACAGCTTGAGCCTCCCGGAGTCACAGGGACCCTCCTCCCGCACTCCACTCCCAGCAACAATTCTTTTTCTTATTATACAGGACACCAGAATTCACTTTAACTGTGCAAAATAACCAATCTACACCCCTTGCCACTTACATCCACAGGTTTTTACTGTGGCAAAATGGCAATCACACAACTAGAACAATCTGCTGCTAAGGGAAATTCTGCCTAGGTAAGCCATACACAGAATTACAGCAGTGTTCTAAAGGTTCAGCTCTTTACATACTGCAACAAGCATAGCTGTTCCAAACTTGTGTCTTAAGTTGCCACTCACCTTTATTAAGTTGATCTGATGTTCTGCACAGAGTGCTTCAACTAATTTTACATATGTGGGCTCATCACAATTTGAAGCCAGAACACAGAGATGGGCTTGGCGTCTAAAACAAAACGAGAACTGACAGATGTTACTTTAGGCACTACTTGAAATTTCTTGATAATCAAAACCAAAAATAACCAAATTCAGCACATGCATTTCCAAAGAACCACTTCCTAAGTTTTCATTTCTGGTTATGAAACACCATAAGCTTTTGAAATACTAAATATACTTTTGATGTGATTTGTCACTTTTTGTCATACATACATAACAGGTTATTCATACATTGTTAGCTTTATCATCAGATTCTATTCCCATTTTGAAAGCTTCTAGAAGTCCCACTAAATAAAATCTCAGCCACTGGAAAAAGGTCTAATGACTGGATGAACACCAGGTCCCCTATAGAACTGGTGGTCATTGCTACAAAGCAACCAAGTTACAAGCTGCTTTTTCTTATTTACCACACGTTACAGTAATTTAACATTAGAATTGTAATTACTAAAAGCTTGAATTTCCATGTCAAGGTGTTATAAGTTCTTCAGAACAATCTTTTCTACTTACGTTCAAAGAAGCTGTTATGACAGGGCCCCAATTCTAATTAGGATCTTTGTATACTGTGGTACAATGTTAAGATACCAAAGGGAGACCTGACAACAGAGAGAGCTGAGTAGGTCTTCTATGCTTAACCTAATGCAATGTGACCTCTGCAAACAAAGTCAGTTTTCCCTAAAATGACCTTCTTTATCAAGTGTCACCAGAATGCCACACACATTTCAAAGCAAGAACCATCACGCACTAATGTGTACAACCTCATACATACGTCATCCTTTTTAACACACAGCTTATGAAGCTGTAGCTGAACTCAGAAGAACTCCTAAAAACTGGTTGTCAGACACTCAAATTGTATTTCTCTGCCCTTGTTTAGTGCCTTGTCCCAGAAATTTCTGCACACAGGTTTGTCAGACAGCAGTTATCACTCATAGGACGAGTGCAGGGGTATCCGACAAACTGAAGTCATCACCCAAACACTGCAGCTTTACATTAAAGTAGCTTTTTCTTGAAAGGAAAATATGGATTTGCATACAAACACACAGAGGTGTGTACGTACGCCTATATATACACAGATATACTTTGCCCTATAGAAGATCATAACTGGTTACCCCATGAGTGACACATAAGAAGTTCAATACCGTTTTGGTATTGCACCTTGACAATTACTGTTCCAACATACAAAAAAAAAAGTATAAGAAAGCTATAAATTTAAGGCTTTTTCATAAAAATGAAATCAACTCCTCCAGTTAAAGCCTGAAATACATATTAACCCAATTTAAATTTTACAAAGTTTTGAGAAGACTTTATCGGTTCTTGAAACATAAGGTTCTTGAGCCCCAAATTTTCATAGCTACATACAGCAAGCACCATTCCATTTTCTTCACAAAACCCATATACCCATATGAACACTCGATGGTACTGGGGCCACAGAATGACAGAACCTAATACATCTGATGCTGCTGTTCTTGAATCATAGAGTTTAGCTTCTGTATTTTAAGATCCCACTTCAAGACCCCAAAAAAGATGCTACAAAAGACAAAAATTACTGGCAGAGAACTATAGTCTTGAGTAAGTTTTGAACTGAACACCTAGACAAAATGGCCACTGCAGGTGTTCAACGTACCTCAACACAAGGTCTCACCCAGTTTTATTATTCACAGTAGAGAAACTGGTGACACCACACTTACTTGTCCAAGGCTTTGGCTGCTTCACGGATACCGCGAGCAAGGCCATCATGGATAAGTGCGGTCTTCAGCACTTCTTGCAGAGCGGTGTTAACATCCATTACACCTCCAGCAGTAATGCTAAAGAGAAGACACATAATGTTCTAATCGTGCCAACATCTCACAACTAAAAGCAAAAGCTTCCCGTTTACCTGCAAGCATCCGGCCATTAAAAAGTACAGAAGAAAAGCAAGTTAAAGAACTGAGCCAAAGGAATAACTGACGAAGGAAGAACTTGAAAGAAGCTAAGGCATTAAATCCTCGTGGCGAGCCACGGGCCGTGCTGCCTCCATGCTCCTTTTAAGGGACACACCATGCGCCCAGCGGCCCTGCCAGGCGGACCCCGCGCCCATCTCCCGGCCTGCAGGAAGCACGCAGCAGCACCGCGCCGGGGCCTGCGCACACGGCACAGCCGCAGCTCCCAAGCCCCACGCGCAACGCAGCGACCCGGCCCCTCCGCCCGCCGCCCCCGACGGCCCCGGCCCTGCTCACCCTTCCTCGGCCATGGCGCTCTCGGTGGGTGCGGTCCCCGCCCGGGTTCCTGCTGCAAATACAGACACAGGCCGCCCCGGTGAGCGGCGCCGGCCGCCCCGGGGCCCCCGCCCGGCCCGCTCCCGCCGCGATGCCCCCAGGGCCGGGGGGATCCCGCCCGGCCGGGCCCCGGCGCCATCGCGGACACTCACCCGGCACCGCCGCGCGCCGCTGCACAGAGAGGGGGCGTGCCCGCCGCCGCGCGCTCTTATACCGCGACAGGACCCCGGCCCGCGCGCCTGCGTGTGCGCGGCGAGGCTGCCCGTCGCGGTGCCTGATCCGCGGCCTGCTCGCCGCGTGTCCGTGGGAGAGGGGGATTTGTGTACCTTTGGAACCAAGAATTGGGAGGTGGTTTGAAACAGAAATTAAAGGATGAAAGTGAATCGCTATAAGCAACAACTGCAAATTGGCTTTGTCAAACAAATACTCTATGAGAGGTACCTCTGCGGTTGTCAATGACTTGACCCCAGCCTGCAGCCACGGCAGGATCTTCAATTAGGATGAAATAAAGCTTCGCAAGAAAGTCGGTTTGTTATTTTCCAGGGAAAGAGTGGTGCAAATTAAGTCTCCGAAGGAAAACTATCACCCGGGAGGTTCCTTAAAAAGGAACATTGTTCTTTTAATGGAAAAACCACTTTTAAGTGCTTAAAGCATCCATTTGGTTTGGGGGAGCAGCCTCCGGGGGGAAAACCAACTGCGACAGCTGGACAGGGGTCACCTGGGACTGCGTCACTGGCCAGAGGTCACCTGGGGTGCTTCCCAAGGGCAGGAAGTTCACCTGGTGCTGCCAAAGCAGTCTGGCCTCACCTGGCACTTTCCCTCTGTCGCTGATGGCCAAGAGATGGGGAGCATGGGGAATACACACTTTAATTCCCCTCTCTGCCAGCGGGTCACAGCACTGAGCTGAAGCTCGGGAACCTCACAAGTGCGGCTGCTCACCCCTGTTGCTGCCAGGGGCTCACACACACACGGGTGATTCAGCTGACTGAGAGCTCATCACAGCCACTGTGTTGAAATGTGTTCCTTGTTCGGGTGCTGTCAGTCTGACACGGGGCTTTGTCCATCCCAGCTGCTTCAGACTGGATGACTTGACTGTTGGGTACGCTACATGTCACCATCTTTGTAAAAAGTACATAGTGACAAAGTATAAGAGAAATAGATAACAAATATAGATAGCCATGGTGTGTGGCTAATGCAATCAAACACATTTGTCACCAGCATTGTCAGCCACCTTTTCCACAATATGTTCTTCTTTGGTCTTCCTGGTGTTGCCAAGCAGCAGGATGTAGGCTAAATCCAGGTAGGGAAGAGACACTGTGCACAAAGCCACTCACCAGAGCTGGGCAGGGCAGGAGAGGACAGAGAAGGAAAGTGGAACCTGCTCAGCTGTCTCAGAGCCACCCCACACGCCTGCAGCTCAGGCAGCACAGCCTTGCAGAGCCTGCCTAGGGGAAAGGCCTGGCTGGGGGCTGCAGCACTTCCAGGCTCCAGCTGTGAGACACAGCTCACGTCAACTCTGAGGCAGTCACATACATTTACATTACAGAGATGTAAAAGGGGCAGATGCCAGCCTCTGAGAAAGTCATGGAGAGAGAAGCGCATTACGGAGGCTCTCCTCTCCCTGCAAGCTGAGCTACCAAGGACAAAGTGGGTAGGAATGACACTGCCCACTCTGAGGTGTGTTTGGCACCTCCAATGCTGCTGCATATTGCTTGAAACTCTGAACTGCAACTCCTGTTGCAATGCCCCAGTGGGTCGCAACCACTGCAGTCCCAACACAGATATTCTAATTCAGCAGCTCCTGTGAGACATGTGGACCTGACTTCTTCCCTCCTTCGTCCCCAAGAAGTGCGAACATGTAATTTCCTTTATTCTGCTCAGACCCCAGAAAGCATGCAAGCACACACGAATTATACTGCCCACTTTTTCCCATCTCTTTAGGGGAGAATGTTTTTCCTTATATCCACCCATCACTTCTTGTGTCTTCTTGTGTCTTCTTGTGCCCTTGAAAAGCCCCAAAAGGCACCTAATTTATAGAGTAGTTTTTGTACTGAGTGGAACGATACACCATTACCTCTAAAGGTCTTGAAAGGATAAGAAGTCTGTATGCAGCCTAAGACACATCAGTATCTCCAGGAAGTGCTATATACATTCAGCCCAGGAGATGGAAGTATGCACATCTGAAAGCTTTGTATTACAGCAAAAATGATAGTAACAGTCAAAGTATAGTCTAATATTTTAGCAGCAGAACATTCAAAAGCAGTTTTCCTTGCACAGTTCCAAGGAAACAAAGCTGTGCTGAGATAAAAGTTATGTATGTGTAGAGAGAAGGTTTTCACTGGCACTGAACTCTGTGTGGAAATGTTGGTATAGCCTAGTAGGAGCGTGTTATTTGTGTGTAATGACTAGTGGAAGTGTGTGAGCCTGTTGGAAGGTCTGCTTCACTGCACGGTGTGAGCTCAGCGTTCATGTGGGTGTTCTGCATGCTGTTGGCACTACTCCACCTGCTCCACCTTTCTGTCCACATTCCTAGAAGGCGTAGCTAGCTAGTTTCTTAAATTCTGCATTTTCCCTTGGAGTTATGTTCACTGAGCACCCTGCAGTTCAAATGCTGGCATACAGGCATGTTTAAGCCAAGGATTGCAGTCTTGTGCTAAAAGTACTTGTAGTGCACTTGAGTTTGGGTAAGTGGTGTAAACAGAGTGCTAGAAAATGAGGAGCTGCCAGATGCAGGGCAAGAGCCTGCGTGGGTTCTAAAGGGCTGAGGTGGTGTCAATGCGGACACTGACCTGCAGCTTCACTGAGCAGCCAGCCCCAGCAGAGGAACTTGGTCCTCTCAAAATTTGGTTATATTATAAACAGCATAACATGCTACCTATAAACTTGGGTTTGGGGAGAGGAAGACTGTCACATTCAAGAATTTTGATTCTCTCCAGCCTGCTGTTCTGAGTGATCCATTTGGACTCTTGCTGCATATATTTAAAAATCCTTTGGTTATAGCTACTACCCTTTGTGCTTGCTGTTCAGTTCCTTGACTCTCTCTGACCATCTCCCTTTCCAGGCTGGCAGCCTCCCTCTTTTTTTCCACTCTGATCAAAATGGGAACTGAACTTCGGGACTTTTTCAGAAGAGCAGTACTGCAGTCAGGCTCTAATGGTTCACTCTTGTCTCAGCCATCGTCTTCCTGCTCCTTTTTCCCATTATCTATTTCTCTCCTTGTCTCTTGCTCTGGTAACCTTTACCTTTCCCTTTAGCTCACCCTGGCAACCACAACCCATATTTTCTTCAAAATGTCAGACTTCAAGGGTAGTTTAAGTGCCATATTGTAAACTGTGGAGACTCAGGAACTGAGTAATGAGCAGTACAGACAGTGGCACAGTGTGGTGAGGCAGCCATGCAGGCAGATGAAAGTATCAGGTGTTGCAAACTCCCAAGAGAGGTCCATGACACTGCTAAACTGAACAATCAGTTCTGAATTTCAGTTCTGAACAATCCTTGCAAAAACGTACTTTCATCTGACATTTGTCTCTAGAAATACAAAACTCAGGCATGTGCAATAAATAGATGTCATAGGATAGAATTATCTCATTTTCCTTGCAAAACAGAAATGATTTCTCAAGTCTCGTGGAAAATCAAGCTGGAAGTCTTCTTGTTCTATATCCACGGAAGTCCTGCTCACCAGCCCAGAGGGGAGAGATGTGTATTTCCAAGTCCCTCCAGATGTAGAAAAGAACAGCCACCCATGTGCAAGAGATGTCTGTGTCAAGTTTCAGGTGCTTGGAGAAATTAGGGAGATACTGTTCTGGAGTCTCAGAGAGAGGACAACCTATGGTATTTCAACACCAATTTGAAATGAAGTAAGGCCTTGACTCATGATAACTGAACAAAACAGCTTGCTGGTTTCTGTTGCCTTCCACAGATTTTGCATTAGATGCTCAAAGGATGTGGTTATCATGTGGTCACATTAGAGTAATTTTAAACTATTTCCCTATAGCATTGTGCAGCTGCTGACAAAAAAAAGTATTAATATGATGTAAATACACACTAAGGATTTCTTGATTGCAATGCAAAAGTCTTTCTAAGATCTCTACAACTATACAGAGCAGTGATAAGGAATATGTCTTCCCACATGTGCTGAGCATTTCATAATGTCCTGGATCTCCAAGAAGGAAGCCACTTTTAAAGCAATTGTCCTTAATATGTTTTTACCTTGTGGACATAAGCCATGAATTTGACTCTGTGTCTATGTCTAGTATTTATAGAGAACTAGTGCTCTAAGCGTTGAATTCTACATACAATTCGGGATCTGAAAGAAAAAATATATTTTATTAAAGTTGTTGCAGATGTGACATAAGCAAGAAAGGCTTGTATGCTTTAAAATATATATCTTTTTTTGTTAGACTTGATAAACTGCTGTAATAGGCTGGTAACAGGTCCTGGTTCAAAGGTTAGCAAGTATTTCTAGGTGTACTGGTTTTGGCTGGAGTAGTGTTATTTGTCTTCACAGTAGCTGGTATGGGGCTGTGTTTTGGATTTGTACTGTAAACAGTGTTGATAACACAGAGATGTTTTAGTTACTGCTGAGCAGGGCTTGCACAGAGCCAAGGCCTTTTCTGCTTCTCAGCCCCCTGCAACAGTGAGGAGGCTGGGGATGCACAAGGAGCTGGGAGGGGATTCAGCTGGGACAGCTGACCCCAGCTGACCACAGGGATATCCCATACTGTATGGTGTCCTGCTCACCTCCTGGAGGGAGGAGAAGAGAGTGGGGGGCATTCGGAGTGATGGCATTGTCTTCCCAAGTAATGGTTATATGTGATGGAGCCCTGCTTTCCTGGAGATTGCTGAACACCTGCCTGCCCATGGGAACTGGTGAAGGAATTCCTTGTTTTGCTTTGTTTACCTGCATAGCTCTTCCTTCACCAGTTAAACTGTCTTTATCTCAACGCATAGGTTTTCTAACTTTTACTCTTCTGATTCTTCGCTCATTCCCACTGGGAGGGAGTGAATGAGAGGATGTGCAGGGCTGAGTTGCTGGCTGGTGGTAAACCACAATGATAGGTTACTAAGAATATGTGAAGAATTAACAAACATGTTCTATCAACAAGTTTCTTTTGGCAATAATGAGCGGTGCATAAGCAAGGAAGTTCATAGCCATGTTTCATTACTGGAGTCATGCATCACTGCTACTTCCCACACTTCAGCCTTCTGCGCACACTGCCTTGGTGGAAATCTCACTCCATAGGCTTTATGGATTACTCATATGTGATTATTAATGAGAGGAGGATTGGGTTTTGAAAGTAGTTGGCAGCTGTAGAGTTAAGAGTCTAGACTGGAAAGAGCAAGTAGTTGGAGTAAGAACTGTTTCATCTCCTGAACATAGCTGACTGCACTTCTAGCCACAAAAGTGAATGCTTTATTCTCTTGCCACAATTTAAATCTTTCTCTACAAGTTTCTCTCATTCACTCTATTTGTGTGTCATACTTTGCTTATATATCCTATTTTTGTTATTATCCTTTTGTGAACTCATGATGACTTGCAAGTGCTCTTCCTTTTTTTTTCTTTTTTTTTTTGGGGGGTGCACAAGGCTGCCCAAGCGGCAGTATCTGTGGAAAGGATTTGTGTTTATGTCTTTTTCTGGAGGCAGACAGGAAAAGAGCAAGGTAGTCCTTAGGGACTTTTCAACAGCCATAATATATGCCACACAAAATATATTGTCAAATAGGCTTTAGCCAAGGAACATGTTGCTGTTTTTCTGTGGCTGCTAAATAGCTTTTAAGTTTCCTAATCTTGTGGTAAGAAAGTAGTTCTGCTTTTTTCCTGCCATGTAGAATGTGAGATTCTAAAGTTAGGTACATGGCAACATTTGTTCTGAAATGTCCTTTTCAAGCATCTTAATATTGTAACTGGTGACTAGCTAGAATGCTGATAGCTTAGTTAAAATAGGGCTTTTAAGATATATTTACTGGTTTTTCTCTTCAAGCAACAGGTGGTTTGTCTCTTACTATGTTTGGAAGTGATCCTTAGCTCACACCTCATCTCCTTCCTCACTCTCCCGCCCTGTGGATAGGAACTTGTGCCAAGGGCACTGATTATACCACCTCTTCCTCACCTCCGGCTTGAATTTACTCCTGGCCAGTTTACAGCTTTTAATTCTTGTGACAACGTTGTCGTTAAGCCCTTATGTCTCTTGTTTCATGGATCTTGCAGCTTGCTGGAGGCTACGTAATGATCGGCGATCTTGCTTGGTCTGCCACTCTTAACAATGTGTCGCGGACGCCCTGAGCCAGGTGTGCATCCCCTGGGCCAGGAGTGCCGCGTACCCCGGCAGCCGGCAGGTTGTCATCGGACCGTGGCAAGCCCGGCGCTCTCCTGGCCCATGCGGGCAGTCCCGGCGGCGGCTCCGGGCGCGGGGCGCGGCGGCCGCTCCCGCACGCCGGGCATGCTCAGTGCCGCCGGCCGGGCTGGCGTTGGTCCCGGTGCTCGCTGAGCCCGCGGCCGCTGCCACACGGGCGGTCGGANAAGGTGCGAGGCGGGGGCACCTCGCGTTCCCCCGCCGGCACGGCCCGGGCCGGGGGCAGCTGCTCCCCCGCGGGCTGCGGCCGGGCCGGGAGCGGGAACGGGAGCGCGGGGAGAGGGACGGGTCCCTGGCCGGGCTGTCCCGCTGAGATGGAGCGCGCACGGCGCGGGGCCGGGCCGGGAGCGCGGCGGGGCAGCTCCGGCTGCAGCCCCAGAGCCTCCGGGGTGGGCTGAGGGGCGGCTGCCGGCACCGGCACCACGGCCAGGTCTGCGCTCCTGCACGGGGCAAAAGGCAGCAAAAGGCTTCACTCAGTTCTCGGAGCCGGGAGGGTACAAGTTTTGCGTGGGTTTTAATTTCCCAACCCGATTTGTAAACAGTTCCCCTCTATCAGCTTATAATACTTTGTTATCATTTTTATTTTGTATTTTTAGATGATGGTGTGTCAGAAGCAGTTGGTGAGGAATCAAGACGGCTTACCAGAGACCAGCTTTTTACAATAGTTGCGACAGCTTCTATAAACTTCAGTTCAATGATATGCTACTCAATCCTGGGACCCTTTTTCCCTTCAGAGGTAAACAAACAACTTAGTCAGCTGCTCTCTACATTACTTTTTTGCGTGTTGAAGCTTCTAGAAATAACTTGAACTCAATGGGACATTTATGGCTGGCTGTAATTTCCCAGTTAAGACTTTTCAGTTGTGGGAATTCAGTGATAGTGTGATGCTGGTGTAGATAAGAGTACATAAAATGGTGACCTGGATCTTGTCCACGGACTAATCCTCCCTGTGACTGCAAAGGAGACAGCAAACTAATGAGATGAGATAGAAGTCAAAGTGGATTCTTGGAGAAGTTAAATAATTTCTTGCTCTGTGTTGCATAGTAGTTTTGTAGAGCTGAGATTAAACTCTGCCAATGTCCTGACTTGCATTTCTGTGCCCTAGCCACTCCATGACTTTTTATTTACAGTAACCTCTGTTAACTCATGGTAGACTATCATTAACTGTACTAACTTCCTGACCTAGGAAGGGAAAATAAAATTCCTCTACTTATGTTGAATGAATACAATGTTTAAATATAGGATGAAAAAGATGGTCCTGTTGCCTTTGCAACAGAAGTCAATTTCTCTCATTACCAAATTGTTACCATGTATTTACAAAGAAATATTTTTATGTCTAAATATTCCTATGTACTGCTTGTGCCCAAGTGAGTGTATTTGGCCAGCAAAATAAGTAAAAAATTGTCTGGTGCTTATTATGGGGCGGCATGCTACCGTGAAGATAACAGGTATCTCCGTTTACTGTCCTCTCACTGTGCAAGGGATCAAAGTTTCGTAGCTAGTGCCCTTGCACACCAGTTGAAGCCACCTTTATATAGTCTGGTCTCCTGATCAGCAAACAACACAATATTTCCATTCACTGACAAATTAACATTGCTTTTCCCTTGATTACATATTAGAAGTGCAACAGGTCTTTAAATTGTACTGTTACCTTATGAGCCCCTACTGCCTTTGAGAAAGTAAATTGTTTTCTAACTGCATTAATGGACAGTTAAAAAGATTTAAATGTGCAAGGCATGAATGTTATTCACCTCAAGAATTTGACTGTATCTTTATGTGCTTATGATCTTTTTTGCAGGCAGAAAAAAAAGGTGCCAGTAACACCATTGTTGGCCTGATTTTTGGATGTTTTGCTTTGTTCAATTTCTTGACTTCTTTAATACTGGGAAACTATGTAAGTATAATTGAAACTGTTAACTTTTTTCTGTGATGACACAGGTTGGTACATCAAGACAGTTCTGCAAGGCTGAGAAAAGAGATGTCTCTTCAGTAGCGCTCCTGCAAGTTTGTGTCTGCAGTAACTGGAGTCTAGCCAGTCAGTCTGAATGTGATCTAAGTCTTGTCAGTCCTCTTCTGTTGTTCCTGAGGGTAGCGTAGGGCGATGGACGTGTAACTATTTTGTTTCTCTGGTTAACTGTTCTATTTGCTTTAGTGTAATCTGCTGATCAATTCTGCTTTCTATGACCTCCTTTCTCCTACCCCCCATTTTACTCGTTGCACTTACTTATATATTCTGGCAATATTCTTAAGGTGTTTTGTTTTTGTTTTTTTTTTTTCTTTAGTTAGCTGCACCTCTTCTTCTTTTCTGGTATGTTGTCTCTTTTTTTAACATTTCCTCCTGTTATGACTCTCTACTGCTTAACTCAGTTTCCTGAACTTCAAATTCATTCTATAGTAATGTGAGATAAATGTCTCCAGTTCTTGTAATTTAAGCTTTGCCACAGATTCAGGATTTTTCTCATGTTGGAGAAATCACAAGTAAATTATATACATATTTGTTTGTTTATGTGCTGGAGCACTACTGTCTATGCATCATTGGCTAGGGCTGCTCAGGATCATTCTCTAAGCTGAGGCTGCTCCAGAGTCAAAATTGTCTCTGTCTTTGGCTGGGCAGCCTCTTACCTGACTCTATGGTGAGTGCTTTTTTCTGGTGCTGAGGTAGCTCATGAAGTGTCACAAGTGCCATTACTAAGTCCAAGTCTTGGTGCCTGTTAATGGCGTTCAGCTATGGCACAAGCCTCACCAAGTACTTTACAGGGGAGAGAGTGAGTGTGCCATCCTCACTGCAGACAGCTGAAGTGAGCATCAGTAGATGTGGACAGTGCAGCAATCAGAGATCCTGAGGGTTTCAGTGAAACTCAGCAAAATATGGGCTTTAGTAATAATGGCTGAAAAGCAGGGACTTTTGTCCAGGCCTGAACAAAAAAGGAGCCTGAAATAGCTACTCTCCTTAGGGGAAGTTGCAGGATGGAATTAGAAGCTCAGTTGTACTTTGTTGCAGGATTGAGTTTGCTTTATGGTATGTCTCCCATTGTCCTTTGCTCTGGTGATAGAGTCTGAAATGAAGAAAGGTGGGCTCTTCTCTGGTAATGAATGGGGAAACTGCCATGCTTCCCATGCCAAAGCTTTGTGCTGCTAAGGGGTTAAAGGTAAATTTGCTTAAAAATCAGCTTGCATTGGCTCTCGCTGGCTAGATACATGACAGGTATTGCTGGCCTTGCCTCAGTGATGGTGCTGGAGGGAAGCTTTGGAAAGAAACTTTCTACTTGTTTATAATGAGGAATGCTTCTGTAACCTGCTGCTCTGCAGGAGCTGCAGCGTGCTGCTGTGAAATAGTTAACTGCAGCACTGTCTTACCTTTCTAAAACTGGGTTAAGTCACTTAACCGTTCAGAGTATTTTTAGATTGGGTATTGAATGGAGGCACACCAGCAGAAGCCAGTGTTTCCAGATCTTTTAGCTACAGGTGCTATAAAGTTCCCATAATTTTTGGATTTCTTAACAGTAACTTATGTTGAAAATTTTTGATCTTTCCTTGGAATACTAACATGTAAAAATGATATTTAATTTACAGCTTTCACAAATTGGAGCAAAATTCATGTTTGTGGCAGGGATGTTTGTTTCAGGATGTGTGACCATTCTGTTTGGGTAAGTAATTCCTGTTGTTTGGTTTTGTTGCATTTGTCTTCTGGTCATTTTCATCCATATGAAACAAAACAAAAGTAGAAACTCCCTGGCATCTTTTGTGTGTTGGTTAGGTCATCTAACTTCTTGCATCTTTAATTTTTATCTACCCCTTGTAAAGCAGAATGAACACTTCTCCCTTTCACTAGGTTTCAGAGTCTATTTACTACTTTGAAAGCAGAGGAGGTAGGTTCTGTATATTTAAATAGCTACTATAGTTCATGGACAGCGAGAAGCCTGTAAAAGTACAGCAATAAGACAACTATTTCTGCATAATGTTTTAATTATTCTTTTCTTAAAAATATTTGGCTTAAATGGGAAGCTTTGCCTGGCAGGTGAAGAGGCTGTGTCACTCATTTTAGGAAAATAAACGCTTTATTAACAATGAAGGAATCTCTTATTAATTAGTTCTAACACATTGCATCAGACTCCTTGTACAGGTGCTTGGAAAAGCTATGAAATATAACAAAGGTGGCATTGGAGTTTTTCATGCTCTTTTCACTGCCAAACCAAGGGGAAAAGGAGAAAACTGCCAGAAACAGTTTGGTAGAGTTTTAATGATTTCACTGATGTGGTTCAAAGATAAGTGGTAATAGAAAGCATTGAGCGTCTTGTAACTGTGTCCTTTAATGAGTAAGAAATGATGCTCTATGGCCTTTAGTAGATGGCTTCTTCCATCCTGAGAGAGGTCCAGTTTACTGTTGGGATTTTTCTTTTCCAGAATGCTGGACAAGGTGCCGAGTGGACCGATGTTCATCGGTTTCTGCTTTTTAGTAAGAGCAATGGATGCAATAGGCTTTGCAGCAGCAATTACAGCATCGTTCTCAATCCTTGCAAAGGCATTTCCCACTAATATAGCTACTGTCCTGGTAAGTTCAAAAAGCAATGTTACAGCTGAGTACCAGCAATATGACAAATTGCCAGTGGGCAGCCTAAAACCAGGAGGAGAAAATCTGTTGTCTCATATGCAGGCTTATTTGAAATCATCATGTAAAGTTTTGTTTGTAATCTAGAATCACAACCCTAGAATGAGTTCAGGCCTTAGCACAACTCTGGTTAGATATAAATTAAGCAATATATATTATTTGTTTGTGCTTTGAAGACAGCTGATCATTAGTGGCAGAAGTTATCTCTTCAGTGAAAATCAAAGTTCTAATAAAATACTAGTACAGGTTTTAGGGACTTCTACCTAGATAGTAAGGATCCATGTGAATTGATTAAAAAAATGATAAATTAATTCAAATAGTGTTGATTTAAATGACTGAAAGCTGCAAAACTGGAAACTATTTTGGCTTAATTTTTCTAATCTGTTGATAATAGTTATGTATGAGAAGATGAGAGCTAGAACTTCTTGAAATCTGGAGGGCAGTATTTCTGATTATCAACAGTTCATTTCAACCAGAGATATTACCCTCTTCTAGTTGGAGTTTTATGGTGTTAGGGAGAAAAGTTTTGTGTTTAATAAAATGCTGCTTTCTCTTTCTATTTTTCAATAAATTCTGTTTTCAGTTCAAATATAGACTTGCAGAAATAACTGGGTTAAATTTTATTGAGCGAACAAATGTTGAGAACTTACTGGGGAACATTAAATAAAATTTGAAGAGTTGCTGCCTTTATTAGTATTGTTGTTAAGCTGTTTAATTATTTCTATAAATTAATATCTGTAAGAATATGTCCTTCTAACTAGAAAAAACCTACTAAATTGTATCAGCAGTGATTAGCTGGCCTTTTAATTGGAGAGCAGTTTATATATTGTAATCATCTTTTGGATTTATTCAGTCAATAAGGTTAAGGTTTCCTATTTGCAAATTTTAAAATGTAATTTAAATAGGTAAGTAAAGTAATGTAGACTTAAAGGGACTTAGCTACCTATTTTATAATCAGAATTAAAAAGAGAAGAAATTCTGGTATGGCAGCACAGTAATCATGATGCATGGCTGAAAATGGTATATGGTGGTGAAGGTCAGCTCAAGACGACAGTCAGAAATGCTACACAGCTGTGGCTTGGCAGCTACCTTTGTTTAAAATCTAGAAAGGGTGCTGTAAAAAGACAGATGACTTCTAAACATTTGTCTTTTTACCATATCTGTGCACTGTAATGTCTTGTTCTGCATGAGAATAAAACCTCTTCAGATTTATTCATGTGGATTTAGTGTCCTTAAATGGACATGATGGAGAGTTCATATTTCTGTAAGTTCTGAGGCAGGAGGTAAAAGAAAGAGCTGATTGCTTGAGCAAGGTGCATCCTACGGTAAAATTGGAAAGCCTGGAGGAGTGGATGAGGCATTTTGAGCTTTGCTCTCCATTGTCCTTCTTGATAGTGCTAGATGCTGAAAAGCACTTTTCCTCTCCTTACTATTTTGGTACCAGTTTTCAGCCTTCCTTTTACTTGTTGAGTACCCTAGAGAATGTATGAGGAAGTTATTAAATATAGGCACATCAGCTTTGTTGAAGTGGGAAGTTGAACATTTGTCGACATGATCTCTCTGTGGGAGGAGGTATGGACTTCAGAACATAAGCAGCCTCACTTCTCTTACGGTATCAGGTTTATCTTGTCCTCTGATCCGTGCTACTGCAATGCTTCAGCTTCTCCTCCGTGCCCTCCCCACTTCATTAACTTAGAAGTGCTAAATGATGTACAGCCCCAAATCATGTAAATTATTTGAACCAAAGTCTCTCTCACAAATCAAATATTTTTTATGGTAGGTGAGAAACAAAAGTGAAAGCATTATGTGAATGCACTGATGTTAATGGCCATTCCACATAATCATAGTTTATCAGAATGTCTTGAAACTTACTAGTCATATATTGTTACTAGTTATTTTCTTTGCTGGGAAAGAAAAAGGTTGCAACCCTAGACTGACCAAGGGTAAAGAACTTGGTATTGCTGACTCTGCCTGTTTTCAGGACACTTGACTACTCTGACTTGTATCAGTAACATGAAAGATGAGGATGAGTCCCTATAGTATCTTTCTGGTTTCCAGAAGTTGTCAAAACTTTATCTGTAAGCAGTTATTACTGCCAGCTCTCACTGGCGGTTTAAGCATTGATTAATTGAGTGTTCAGGCAGATGTTGACAGTGGTGACTACGATGTTGTAGCACAAGATGTAACTGTATTACTATCCTTTTACAAATTAGTATCTTATAAAAGATATCATATTATTCAATTATATCCAAAACAATCTGAGTTATCCCCATTGCAATTTCATTATTTTTTCCCACCTCTAGGGAGTGAATCCGAACAGTTGGTTATGAAGAGAAAGCTTTAACTTGGCACGTGTACTTCATCCCATGAGATAATGACCCATCTGAGTAGGTTTGTTTAGATCCTTTCCCTCAGGTTGGAGTGTAATGGCAGGTGGGAAAGGTGATCTCTTCAGCCTAAGTGGTCCTGTGGATGCTTTCTGCCACTGGAGCATTTGCCTTGTCTCAAGACTGGGATCTGTTAGGTGACAGCAGAGTGGTGAATGCTGCAGTACAGGTGGTTCCCTGTAGCGAAGCAAGAGAGGTCATGGCTGTCACACAGATAACTGTGGAATTCCTTTTGCTATCCCACCTTGAGAAAGCCACTACTAGCTCTTGTCCTAGCGATGCAGTGTCTTGCTTTTCACTACCCTGGCTATGTTGTGCTGCTGCTTCGACACAAGGTTTGCTTTTTGTTGTTGCATTTTATTTTCTCGACATACTGACTTCCTTTCTGTTTGCTTTTTCATCCTTTAGGGCAGCCTTGAAATTTTTACAGGACTTGGACTGGTGCTGGGCCCACCTTTGGGTGGCTTTTTGTATCAATCATTTGGTTATGAGATCCCTTTCATTACACTGGGATGCATAGTGTTGACTTTGGTGCCTGTGAATATGTGCATATTGCCAAAATACGGTAAGTGTCCTTCTACCTGCCTCCCTCACTCACCTTAACTTCTCATGTATTTAAGTGTCTTTAAAAAAGTATCAGCTTCTGGAGTCTGATCCAAGTCAAAACCCCAGTTGAATTAGCTGGTCATCTTGATCAGGCCCATGTTTTAATGCTAACCTAAATTCATGAGGGCAGATGGCCTGGAATGAATGCAACTCCTTATGCCCATTTCTGCAAACACTGGGAACTCTATACAGAAGTGAACTGAGATATATTTTTGCTTTCTTCTTAGTTTTGGGGCTTTTAAAAGACCAGTTATGCCTGCTTCATAAAGGTTTGTCATTGCAGCTAGTTGAAAAAAAGCTGGAGACACATTTTGCCTAAAACAGGAAAACTCAACATGTTTGAGGAGTTAACAGTGGAGGGGAAAACTAATTATAGGGAGAAAAAAAAAGTGTTTATTTGTACTGAACAATGCAGGGTCTGATTAACATGAAAGAATCTTAAAGTTAATAAATGAGGGGTTTAATGAAGTGCTGGAGGTAATATAAATTTATTAAATTTTAGATGGTCCTCCTTGGACAGAAAGCTGGCCTAAAGATAAGTCCTCACACAAGACTGTAATTGCAAGGTTACAGTTCTGTTATTCTTTTCTAGAGAAAAAAACCTAGTAACTTTAAAATGCTTTTTTAATTTTTTTTTTAATCCTTTAATATGAAAACCATGGAGAATAACTTCAAGTATATTGGCTTTCAGAAGAAACTAACAATGATTAACCATGTATTGCTACTGCTGGCTTTCCCCCTTGACCTCCCCAAGCTCTGAAATTGTCAAGATACTGCTGCCAATTTGAAAGTATGTTACATAAATGTTAGTTCTGAGCTGGTGGATGCTAATGCTTGAACTTTTAGTTCTATGTATACTTTGAGACCACATTCAGGTATTACAGGAGAAATGTCGCTGTAGAGCCAGGAATGGAGAGATGCAGCAACATCAAATCCAGCGAAAGAATGAATTATTTATTAATTTTACAATCATTTTTATATAGTCTAGTTCCATAAAGCGATTGGACAATGTTCACACACCTCCTAGGGTGATTGGTTCAGGTTCTATCACACCCACGGTAAAACATTTCTCAGTGTACCATAAACAGAACTTAGCAAAACACCAGATGTGACTATCGTCTGGATAAACTATCTTACTGTTTACGTATCCTGCGTGAGAAAGGAAAGGTTCTCAAAGAATTAATGCAAGAAGCTGGAAAATTCATGTGCTAGCAGCATTTCAGTATCCACAGAGAAACGGCCTCAGGAAGGGGCCCTGACTTAAAATTGCCACATAACCATGACATCTGAAAGAAGTTTCCTGGAGTACAAATTGAATGTGTTGGAGTTCAATTAGTCACTTCAAAAATCGGACAGATCTCAATTGATAAATAGCAATTTTTTTATATTATTTTCAAAGCATGTTTCTTTGATTGGATACGAATTGTTCATATATGTGTTCGTGTATCAAGTTGAGATACATCCATGAGGATTTCTTTGTAAAACTGCTAGCAGAGAAGTAAATACTTTTTTCGCATAATTGGAGTAGTACATGCTTTAGTTCTTTTCAAGTTGGGGATTTGCAGTGTTGGAATCTAAATTGTATACTTTTTTCCTTCACCTATCAAATTTTAGTTTTTACTATAAAAATAGTATAGCACCTAATAATCTACTATTGACTTTCATCTGTTGTGTAACAGGAGTAAGAGAACTAAAAAAAAGGAAATAGTATTCTTTTCTATAGCAAGAAGATCAATCACGAGCTTATGCTGCTGAAAATAATGCAGTTCCCCCCCTTTTGTATTGAAACAGATTCAACTCCTAGGAAGGAATCCTTCTGGAAGCTCATTCTTCTGCCAAAAGTCTTAATACTCTGTCTCACTATATTTTCTTTAAGTGCATGCTTGGGTTTTCTGGATCCTACAATGTCTCTATTTATCCTAAAGAAGGTAAGTCCTGCTAACATGCAGTGAAGTCTTGACTTAATAAATAGTAAGTAACTGGTTATGAATGTAAATATCCTAAACAAAATTGACCTTTATCCAATTAACACTGCTTTAGTTAAGTGTTAGTGGTATGAATTCCAAATAACTTGATTTCCACAGTACTGACAAGTCAATATCCATTCCACCATCTCTTCCTGCTGGGTCTTGATAACTTTGAGAATGAAGAAATGTAAGCCTTTAAAAATGGACTTTCTCCACTTAAACGTCTTTCAGCTGCAAAGTACTGTCTCTGAATAGGGCATAGAAACTGCTTTTGTAAACAAGGGACTTTTTTCTTCCTGAAATCAAATTCTTGAAAGCTGCCACAGTCACTGATAGTGTTACATCTCTTGATGTGAACCCTTGCTTTCCACAAAGTAATGCTACAGCTCTGCATTCTCTTACAGCATTGCTAAAATTAAAGTAATTGCAACTGTGTAACATGCCAGCTGACTTCTTCACTCACTCCTTAAACAGGCAAATGCCATTTTATTTTTTTTTAATTTATTTTAAGGCTTATTTATTTATTTTCCCAGTAGTGTTTAAGATAATGGATTTGAAGTAAGCAGTTTAAGATTCTGTTCCTATGTGAAATTAAGCAATGGTCTTTGAGAGCTTTATTTATGAATTGTTTTTCCAAGGCACAGTGTTTCACAGATGGCTGTGCTACTTTTTGTCTGCCTAGTCTGTACTTGGAGCACTTGTCCAGGGTGGAGGGGACTTGATGCTAACCTCTTTCATCAGTGGAGATGTGAATGTGCATCTTCTATCTCCCAGGAGGGATCTGAAATTATCCCACTCTAGAATCTGTGTGCTTCTATGGCTCTTCTGCTTTCCCTCTGCTCTGTGCTAGCAGATACTTGCTGTGAAAGGGCTGTAGCCCTTTTGGCAGGCCTTCTCACCACTAAATTAGAGTTATTATCACGTACTTGCATATGGCAAGGAAATAGTGAATATTTATGTAGTCTATGCCACATGAAACATCTTGGAATACCTTCTAACTCTTAGTTAAGGCACTCATTTGAGAAACTAATGTGTTTTTGATTCATTTCACATTTTGTTTCAATACAAAAATGTGTTGTCTGCATCAGGAAAATATGGGCCTCAGGGTGTTTGCAAAAAACCTTTTATTCACTCTCAGAAAAATCACCCTTTGGTTGAAAAGTTGGAGTTGAGTTTTATAGCATTACTTACTTTTAAGATGTGCTGATTAACAAAGGATGAATACAGTACTTGGGCTTTTCTAATGCAAGTAAAACTAAAGATTGGAGAGGTAAAGACTAAATCCATCTAAATTTCAGTGTTTGAAGTGTCTGTGTTGCCTTTCCCTGGGCTTAGAATTAAAAGCCAAACACGGTTAGAGGGGAATAAAGGGTTTTGCCTCGGTATTTAAGGATCCTCTGGTGCACCACATCCAGGTAGAAAGCACCCCTGAATGCACATCGAAAATGCACACCCGAAAGATGCACACCAGGATGCCTACCCCAAATATGCACACACACGGTAATTCACGCATACAGTTATAGACCTTGCAAATTAGCATCTCTATCAAAGATTCCCCAATGAGAGGCTCAAGAGAAGCCCCCGTCTTGAGGAACCTTCCCCCTGGATGGGCCTATCTTGGTTTACAGAATGTGTTCTGGAGAGGACCTTGGTGTCTGGGGCTTTTTGACCCAACTTCGAGGTTTCCAAGATGTTTAGTCTCTTGGCTTAACAGAACTTTGGGTCTAAGCTAGTTATCAGACTTAGGGAATTACAAGTATGTGGGCTAAAAGCACTAAGGATACATGCAAAGCTGTATAAAAGGGTATATGAGAGGGGTATATGAAAAAGCAAAAAATCATCATGGCATCATCTCTTTCAAGGGTGTCAGATTGTAATGTTAGAATCCAGCGTGCTGGTGTAGGGGACATAGCATAGTGTTTCCTCCTGACATGATTTAGGCTTTATGTGAGTACAGTTGTGTCAGGTGTTTCCACCACTTTATGCTTAAAAGTGTTGCTGAAAGCAATGAAACTGAAGCTCTCTGGATGATTTCAAATACTTGAAAAACCTCTGTATGGTATCAGTAAAATACTTAAAATCGCGGATTTCAGTATTTTGACTTAATATGTAATTCTTGGATTGTCTTTCAATGAATGTGGCCTATATGGTTTGTCTTGGTTTTTGTTTTGTCTGCCTTTCCATAGTTCAAACTCCCAGCTGGTTATGTGGGCTTGGTGTTCCTTGGTTTGGCACTCTCATACTCCCTATCTTCTCCCCTCCTTGGACTTGTAAGCGACAAATTGCCGGTGAGTCCTACCCTGCTGTGTGTGCATGGTTAGTAAAGCACTCTCTGCATTTGCTTAAAGGTGGAGAACATCTCATACTGAAACAATGTAGGCCTGGTCTTGTGAAGGGATCTGCCTTTCAAGACCTTGCACACGCACCCATTACTGCCACAAGGAAGGTGTGTTTTGCAAGGTCCAGGGTAATTTAAGAATGTCCAAGTCAGTAAAGGACATTGGACAAGCAGCTGAAGTGTGCTGAGCTTTTCTTGTGGACTAAGCACAATCTTTTTCCAGGCACTATGGAATAGAGAGTGGGAAAATATGTCCCACTTATCCATGCTTTTAACCACATCTAATTTTATTAGCTTTTGAGAAGAGGAGTGAAGATGTTCTGGTTAGCTGTATTGACTTTATCTCTTAAAAAGTGTAATGTCCAAATTAGATCAGCACACTGGCCACCTATCCTTTAGCCTGGTCCTTTAGGTCTTAACAGCACCATAGGAAGAGACTTTGACAGTGGTACACCTAAAACTGCCTGTTTGATAGCCAGCGCTAATTGATCAAGGAAACCTACACTTTGAATGCTGTGCCTGAAGGACAGTGACAGCTTTCTGACACCTTTTTTCCTGACACAAACTAGTAATGCCCTTTGTACACGAACATAGAATCATAGAGTGGCCTGGGTTAGAAGGAACTTAAAGATCATCATGAAATGCTACATGATATTTCTTATATTAAAGAAGAGTAAGACCTAAAATACTTTGCTAACTGAGAAGTGCCATTGCTCAGTATCCTGAAATCTCTGTATTAAGCAGCTGCTGCCAGTGATTGCATCTGGGGTGAGGAAACATCAATTTATTGTTTCGTGATGTACATGACAAATTCTCAATTTTAAACTGTGTAGCTTTTCCTTTTCTTACACAGTACACCAGGAAGTGGCTGTTGATATCTGGAGACTTAATGACAGCAGTGTGCCTTTTCATGCTAGGACCTGCTCCTGTACTGCTCATTGAAAGGTACTGCCTCTACCTGAGCCTGTCCCCTTATATGATGTTTTCAACCACAGTCATATATGTCCATAAGTCTGTAATTAGCAGCTCTGACCAGGAAACAGATTTGGTTTTTAACTTCTACCTTTGACCATGAAACATGGTGGTTTTTTGATGTCTACCATGAGACTGGGAATGTAAAGCAGTGAAAGCATCTGAAAATGGAGATTTTACAGCTTCATAAAATAGATCCTTTTCTTTTGCTTTTTACTGTTACTGTGTTCATGTTAATGTTGCTTTTTATTTTCCTTCCCTTCCAGTTTTGAGGCATTTCCAGTTCAGCAAAACAAAGTTCTCATTTTGTCTTATTTTCCAAATTTTTCTATTTCGTCAGTGTTTTTAAACTATGGGATTTATTTGCATAGCAGTGCAGCTGTACTGATTTTGCTTCTCTCTGTATATAGCCTATTGAGAAAAGTGACAGATTATGGCTTTGTTTTTACTAGCAAACAAAAATGTCTACTGCACCTGAATGCTTTAATGCCATATTTCTCAAGTTAATTCACAGCAAAACACTCTGCTACATTTACAAAACAACTGTACAGTTCTTTTGTCCTAGGTTAGACACTCTGTTAAAGATGATAATAGGCTTGTTAATGCATAGAACTCCTCCTAGGTTGCTAATTTTTAAAGATCACAGATTTGAAACTGGTGCGGTGACACATCTGAGCTGGGGAGAAAAATAAATCAGTAAAGTTTTCAAAGTTCTTTAGCTAAGTCTATTTGGTTGTAATATACTAGGCTACAAAATTTTGACTTCAAAATCCTTCACTTCTTCAACAAACCAAATCTGGTGCTTGCACATTGGCATTGCTGAGTTAACCTCATCTGTCTACCTCTTCCCTATATGCGCCTCATGAAATAAACTGGATTTGCTAACAAAATTTCTAATTTGAGCACAGATTTTTTCATATTCTTTTACTAAGTCTTTTTTTTTACAGCATAGAACTGGATTTTTCAAGTCTTAGTATTGGCTTCAAGACACATAGTTTGCTGATCAATCAGAGAGAGCTAATATAACAGCTTTCAGTCAAAATGGAGTCCTTACTTGGAAAGAGTCTTCAGCAGCTAACTTCTTGTAAATGCCTCTCTTTCAGTCAGCTGTGGATGTTTGTGCTAGTGTTGGTATTGATTGGCTTTTCCCTTGGCATGAGTGCTATCCCAGTGTTTCCAGAGATCCTGCAATGTGCATAGTAAGTAACTCGGTGCAAACCTTCTTACATGTTACTGACACTAGGAGCCTGCAACTGTTTTTCAGGGTGAATATGAAGTGTGGCTTTTTTTACCCCTTTTTGAGGCAAAGGCAGATAGTAACACTTGAATGATTCCACTACTCTATTGTCTTAGTTTTCCTGACTGAGCACTCCAGTCATTATCCTCCCAGTATAACTTTGTAAATGTGTACCTCAGTAATGATCTAGAAGGGTCTTGATTTACTCTTACTAGTATGTTCCTTTTGGAACAAGGTCTTTGTTTCTAAAAAGCCACCTGTCACAGTTTCACACTTGCCATATGAAACATGGGGAATTAGTGTGATTGTGTGATCTTACTTGGAAGAAATCAGAGATGAGGAGTAGCACTGCAATCCTCCAGAGAGGCAGCAAAGAAGAAAGTACTGGGTAAACAGACATTCTGCTGTATACTTTTCCTTGTTAACTATTTATGTGGTGTGCAAATTAAAAGGAGGGGCAAAAGTCTGTAGGGAAAGGCTACAGTCTGAGACACAGTATGTATTGTACAACTCTTACTGGTCTGTCTTTCTGCAGTGAGAATGGATTTGAAGAAGGTCTGAGTCTGCTGGGACTGGTGTCTGGGCTCTTCAATGCCATGTGGTCCCTTGGGTAGGTATACCCCTTTTTGTAAGCTACGAGGGTTCAGCAGTTCCACACTGTTGCTACATGGAAACCTGGCTGCGCTACAAGCAGAAGCCTTTCATTGCAGTCACTGTGTTGACCTTGATTCAAAAGTTTCTTGCTTGACAGGTGCCTGGTAGACATGTTAAAAAAAAGCTTTTACCCAACAAAAGGTAAAACTTTTGTTTTGACAATGCTCTGAACTTGTCTTCCTTGAAACATACTGTTCTGCGTATCAAAAAACTGCAGTGATTAAGGGAATGTTTGCTTGCATTTCTGAGTGGTCACTTTTCTTGTCACTAAAATATCTAAGGCTCAATACAGAGAGATGTGGACCTTATTTTTTTACAAAGCTAAGTCCACCCACAGGGAGTGAGCTAGGTGTCTGCTCCTGACTAATTCTATTTTCCTTTTTCCATTTTCCACATTTCCTCCTTTTGTTTGGGATAGCTTAGGGTAGAATCTTCTCTTCAGTCTTGTTTATTTGGTATAGGGTTCAGTACAGACATAAGTAGTATAAAGGTACCAAACCCCATTTTTATGCTGCTATCAAGCCTGGTTTTCTAATGTAACTTGCTTCCAGGAAGTCTCTCTAGTTTTACACAGTTTTGTCCCTTTCTGTCGTGGGAGACCATATCATGTAAAACTTTTCATAAAGAGACAGCAGCTGCATAACCTTTATAACCTGCCTTTTTAGACAGGCATAAAGGTGCAGGGCAGTTACACACAGCTCAACCTTGCAGTGACTGTGTCTGTCACAATGTGCCTCCCTACCTGCCTATATTCATCAGTCCTTTGTCTTGAAGTTTGGAAATTTTGTGTTTGGAGGGATGTGACTTGGAATTTCTCTTATGATAGAATCAATCAGTGTAGATGTTTTCTTAGAGCATGATCCTTAATGGGGTCTCTCTACTGAAAAAGACTGCATTCAGCTTTCTGATGTGGATCCTGTTTCCAGATGAGGGGGTAATTAGATTTCTTGGGGCCTTGGCAAACAACAAATTCATACTTATTGTGAATTTTAGGAAAGTTAGGTCTGTGGAAGAAAATCTCTTTGTTGTCAAAGATAAGAGTCTATGAAGGAAAGCCACAAAACCCAATAAAACAATTCTTTGAGAAGATGATATGTTATCCTTTTTGTTTGGGATGCCAATACCTGATTTTGGTTTGATGCAGGGCATTTGTAGGTCCAATTCTGGGAGGATTTCTAAATGAAGAGCTGGGTTTTGAATGGGCTGCAGCCATCCAAGGAGGATGGCCACTGTTAAGTGTAAGTAATTACACATTTTTTTTATATCTATTGCAGTTATGAGCTATTGCATAAGGTTGTTATAATTACTACAATTGTAACTGTCTGTTTCTTCAAAGGGTCTTGCAACTGGAATATTTTACATCATTGAAGCAACAAGAAAAAGGTATGCTGAGATATTTATTCTTTATTTTGCTTGCAATCATATAAAGCAAACCTTTGAAATCTGTGCTTGCATTTTTTCCTCACCACCAACCTAGTAATGAATGATAAGATGAGCAATAAAAATATTGCTTCAATAATATGTCTGTATGGTTTCCTAAATCCCTACTGACCTAAACGGACAACTAAACCAGGCAATGCCTATTCCATACCAGCAGCAGGACCATGGCATTAATGAGCAAACCCTACATGTGGTTCCTCCAGGAGGATGTCTGTGAGCTGGAATTGGTTGAATGGTCACGTGCAGAGAGAAGTGGTCAATGGTTCAATGTCCAGATGCAGACCAGTGATGAGTGGTGTCCCTCAGGGGTCTGCCTTGGGACCAGTACTGTTCAGTATCCTCACCAATGACTAAGAGAAGATAGGAGGAAAAAATTTTTTACGATGAGGGTAGTAGAACACTGGACCAGGTTGCCTAGAGAGGTAGTGGATGCCTCATCCCTGGAAACATTCAGACCCAGGTTGGACATGGCTCTGAGCAACTTGGTCTAGTTTAAGATGTTCCTACCCATGGCAGGGTAGCTGGACTACCTGACCTTTAAAGGTCCGTTTCAGTCTGAACCATTGTGTGATCATGGGAATGAACAGTACGTGGTTCTCTGCAGTTGCAGGGAACCAAATCCAGTGATCCATGTAGCTCTTTACATGTAATGTGCTTTTTTTGCTTTTAATGTAGGTATCACATAGAAGTATCTAGAGAATATAAAATCTGTATTATCTCTCCTGTTCTTTTTCTTATGCGAACAGTTCCAGTCCCAGCCTGCAAAATCCTCCTGATGTCGATAACGAAGAAAGGACTCGTCTAATGGGCAATGAAACGTAGCCAGACATACTTTCAATTCTCTGTTTGCTGTTGTAGTTTAACCTAGTATTGAGGTGACTGGACTTAACAGTGCTTCATTATTCTGGACAAGGGACAATTCATTATTAAGGGACATGATCCCTTAGTGAACAACCAGTTGTGGTTTAATTGTAGAGGCATTACTGTTTTGAAACACTAAACAATGACTACCTTTCTTTTGGAAGTTCTCCTAAGTGATGAGTAACCCTCAGCTGTCAGCCTGTTTAATTGTGTTCCACGTACAGTGCACTGCTGTATGTGAACAGATGTGTTTTCAAATGTCCGGTTTCTATACTTGTGTGTGCTGTGCATTATCCTTGGGTAAAGCTACTATTTTGCTGCCATGATTTTCTGTACTTTTTTAAAGGAAGTTCATTATCTTGTAAAAGCAGAATACAAATTTATAAAGAACTAAGCACAATATTGTTTTCAATAAAGCAACTTTTCCTAAATTTTGTAAATTTTCTTAGACAACAAGAATCTAAAATACTTCTTGTCTACCAGCATTTGTGTTACCTGGAGAGTACCTGAAAATGAGAGGCAAAAGTAACGAAGAGAAAAGTTGCCATGTCTACACAGAAAAAACTGATCTTCAGTTCTGGAGGAGACTTGGCATCTTGTGTATACATTGGTATACATACACACGCAGATAAATGTATGTTTGTATTATATATGAAGACTCAGCTTGGTGGTTGTGAGATTTATTTTGCTAATAAATGCTACCTGGAATGTTTGTACTAATTGCTTCTGCAACAGAAAATCTATCAAGAGTCTAAGGTTACTATGGGAAAAAAACCCCATCTTCTCACCTCTTCCAGATGGTCAGCTAAAGATACTCAAGGGGAACTGAGAGAAGGACACTCCTGACAAGCTCACACAAGACTTCTTGACCTTGGTTGTGGCAAAAGTCTTGTAATTTGTCCTTGAGCCCCTAACTGGCTTCTAGAAGGGGTTCTCTGTGGTGCCCTTTTTCCCATAAATAAGAAAAGTGGCCTGTCCTAGCAATTTCCAGTCAGTTTCTTTTGTGAATAGTTCCTGGATTTTACATAAGAAATACTTCTTTCTCTGGCAGAGCTCTTTTGGACTAGCAAGAACAACTGCTCTAGTAGCCAACTGAGCTGTGAAACTTAAGGGTACCAAAGGGCAGGCTTCCCCATGGAACATCTTGTTAATAGCTTACTTTCCTTTTTGTATCAGGTGTTAGACTTTACTGAAACCGGGAATGGATGCCTCAGCTTATTAGGAAATGCTGACCATGCCAGTGCTGATGATGAGCCAGGTGAGAAGGAGCTGAGAGGACTAGAGCTGGATGCAAGATACAGATCTGTGGACATGAAACTTAATTAGCTCATTTTGTGCAATGACTTGTTCCCTTAGCTGATATGTGCTGTTAGGATTTCAGAGGGGCCAGGATGACCAGAAGGGGAACAAATGTCACTGGAATTAATGAGCTGCCCTGCAATGTGTGAACTTCACCCGATCGCCAGTAGAAACTAGACAGGCTTAACCAACCCCTCTAACTAACAGAGCAATGGGGGCTTCTGTGGGAAGCTAAGCCACCTCCTGGTTAGTGCTGTGCTTGTCTCAGTGGCAGGGCTAAATACCCACCTGCCACTACTGACACAGCTGTAGAAGCTATGATGAGCAGAGACTGTGCCAGGTACAGTCAAACTACAGTTGGCTGGACCAGGGCAGCCCTGAGCAGGAGCCTGTGTGGTAGCACTGAGCTCGGGATCATCTGCCTGCCTGCCTCCCACAGCCATGTCTGCGCCCTTAGGTTTGGGCAGTGCTGGTCTCTGCTGAGATTTCCCAAACTTGTTTTCCTGCTGTGACCCAGGCTTGCCTTGAGCTGTGTCACTACAGCAGTGCCATGCCATTCCTGGCTGATTCACAGGTCTGGCAGATGATGCTTGTCTTTAGCTGCAGCACAGCGGTGACTTCCCTGCCACAGCGTAAGGCAGAATTGCTCAATGCTGGCGGCTCTCTTGCCTTTGATATTGTGAGACTTTCCAGGCAGGGTGATCACATCTCCAGGTGTCAGCTTTCAGCCACCCTGGGGAATTCTCAGGTTTTGTGCAAGACTTCCTCTTTTTAAAGCCCCCTGCCTTTGCCTGCCTGCAGCCTCCTCTTGAGTGACTTCCAGGCTCCAGACATGGGGCTTCCAAAAACTTATGCCTCTGCTGTGCTTTTGGTGCTGTCTGCTCTGGGGGCCTGTGCCCTGGACATCTATGTTGCAGCTGTCTATGAGCACAACGTGGTCTTGTCAGAGGACACTGAAGTGCCAGTTTCTCCTGAGGAGGCCTTGATGCTGATGGAGAAAAATATCGCAATTTTGGAAGCAGCCATCAAGGAAGCAGCCAGACAGGTATTATGAACTCATTAGAGACATTCGTTTGAGTGAACGCTGACCATTTTTTATTGTCTTAATGATGTTTGCATGTTGGTACCAGGGTGCCAATATCATTGTGACTCCTGAAGATGGCATTTAACGTTGGGTCTTCACAAGGGAAACAATATACCCTTATCTTGAGGATATCCCAGACCCACAGGTAGACTGGATTCCATGTGCTCATCCTGGAAGGTATCATCCTTGTTACACAAGGGGGAGCAGTCTGAAGGGAAAGACAGCTAGGGAGTGGTTGTTGATAGTTTTAAATGTCTTGGAACACGTTCTGTGAAATGAAGCCAAGTTAAGACATCATGTAGTTGCCATAAATAGCTTCAGACAACATTCTTCATAATTTTTTTCTGCCATTTTTTTCTCACTGTAATTCTTTCTATTTTAGTTAGAATACCAGGAAGGTTGAGATTTATTTAAAAGAAACACAAACACACAGAATCTACATTTTAGTAAGGTATTCCATGCACATTGTAGAAAATGTTTAAAATACAGGATTATTAGGAATATCTGTGAATAAAATCATAGCTGCTACTGAAAGAATATACTGCTCAATTTAAAACTTGCATTTTTGAATCGTGTTATGGTAGCCTTTTTATTCTGTTATTTTCCTTAATAAATTGCACCATTTTTTGAAGCTGCAGTAGACAGGTAACAAAACACACCACAGAAGAAACAAATCCTAAACTACCTCAGCACATCAGCCACATGGAGAGCTGGAGCAGAACGGCTGAGATTAGCCCATGTGTGGGTGTAACTTCAGCGCTGTGCCACATGCCAGCAGCAGAACGGGGACTTGAAGGTGTGAGGATTTGCTTCCACTGCAAGGAAGCCCCTGCATTCCTCAGTTAATGTGAGGTGATGGGAGCATTTCAGCTGCTAAGCTCTGAAGCACAAATCTGCTCTCTTCTGTCAAGTAACAGGAAACAATAATCTCCTTTGAGATACGACTAACTTAGATCTATCGGCCTGGTGATCTGTAGTCTTAACATTGGAATATTTTCAGATTGAATGGTTTTGATGTTTTACTTCTATCTTCCTTCCTTGCTGATTAGGTTTGCTCCCTCACCTGTGCTGGAAAGACTGAGCTGTCTGGCGAGGAATAACTCCATCTATGTGGTTGCAAATATGGGAGACAAGAAACCATGTAATTCAGTGATCCAAGGTGCCCAAGTGATAGCCACTATCAGTACAATACCAATGTAGTCTTTAACTCAGAAGGGAAATTGGTGGCTCGTTATCACAAGGTGAGAGAATTTTACGATGTTCAGTAAATGCACGATTCTCCGGAGATTAAAGATGTGAACAGAAGCTGTCTCCTGGACTTAAATGTATTTCCACATAGAATCGTAACAGACCAAATGTCAGAGGGCAGGTGGAAGCCACTATTCTGAATTTAAAAGCAAGTAATTAAATGAGGAGTAAAGCTCAATACAGCCTCTATTTTTTATTGCATCTCAATAGGAAGAGACACATAAGATATTTAAGCCTTAACATCCTAAATAAACTCTTCCTAACTAAATACGAATCCCCTTTACTGGTATAAATCAGAAGCACCAGATATTTGTGGTTGACTTCTCTTGCAGTGATAAGAGCTCTCCTATTTGAAATTAACATATAGCACATTCACAAAACATATTCTCCCTTACTTGTATTTATGTGAATGATTCAATGTTCATTTAACTCAGATGATTTATTTTCTAGTATTTTATTTTCTTCATTCTTGTTTTTCTTTTCCATGAGCAGTACAACCTTTTTGTGACAGAGAAACAGTTTAATTACCCCAAGGATCCAGGATTTGTGACTTTCAACACGTCCTTTGGCTGCTTTGGCATTTTCACTTGCGCAGACATACTCTGCCATGACCCAGCTGTGGTCTTGGCAAACAGATTTCAGGTTGACACCATTCTGTTCCCAAGTGCTTGGCTGAACACCCTTCCATTGTTATCAGCAGTCCAGTTTCAGCATGGGCCATGGGAATGGGCGTCAACTTCCTTTCAGCAAATACGCACAACTCCACTTTAGATATGACAGGTAACATGACAGTGCTCTAACTGATCCTCATTCTCATGGGCAACATTTGTATCTGTGTAGTGCAGCTGACCTGAGCAGAAATTCCCATCAGCTTTAAGCACGCATCTGAACAGGATTAGGACAAGAGAACTTGTAAAGTTCTTGATATAAAGGAAATAAAATTGTGCCGTGTAAGAACTTGGAAATGCTTAAGTTGACTACAACACCTCTAGTCTTTGTTAAACAATCAGTCCTGGGAGTTTGAGTGTTACTCTTCATCTTCTGACCCTGATGTTTATTGATGTTTTTGGTCATGGGAAGACCCAAACTTCGTTTTCTCCACTAGATGGAACCCTAACTCTGAGAAATGTTCATGTGAGTTCTGCAAATAGTACTTCTGGGTCGGAGACCTTGTGTGTCAAATTTTCTTTGCAGGCTTTGTTTCCACTGTATATTTTTCCTGAGCAGATGCTAGAAGTCAAGCACAAATTTTGTGTGCGTGTGTTTGCAGAATTGAGAGAAACTTACTGCTAAAATGTAGCTCTAAACTTTGCCATCCAAATAAAAGGAGACATGAGCCATTCCTTTAGTTCTCACTTGTTGATGATCCTATGTCATACAACTCATACTCTTTACGAATAGGTTTTACTCTGGGCTTTAAGGATTTCTCTATTTATGTAAAGTGCTTGCATAAAGATGTGAATTTTGGTAATATCTTTTCTTTACAGGACTTTTTGATTTGACAGTGTTACCACCCATTTTAATCAGAAATACTGATTCCTAATGCAGTTAAACTCAAAGAAGAATGCAAAACTTCAGCCACTTAAATCATATATAATCAGGACACTAATCTTGTCACTTACAATATATGAAGCATCAGAGTTTGATCTATTTTCCATTGATGGCAAAAAGCCATTAGGGTAAGATTGCAGTCTGTGAAGGCTCAATTTAGTTTGAAAACAGTCTGGTAAGTGTTAGAATTAAATTTTGCACATATATAATTAGTGACTAATGCTTACCTATCCCATATATTTGCTTTCAGATTAGAAACTTTCTGGTGTTATGTGTTTCCACGGAGTGGTATTTATGCCCCAGACGGTCCAAGAGCATATTACTACAATATTGAAATGGATAATGGTCACCTTTTGGTGACAGAACTGAGTTCACGCCCACGTCTCTCTCCTGACTATCCTGCTGCTGTTAACTGGACATTGTATGCCAGCCAGATCAAACAGCTTCCATCAAACAAATACTCTTTCAGTGGGGTCGTTTACCATGATCTCTTCTCCTTCATGGAACTCACTGAATCTGAGGGAAATTGTGCCATTTGCCAGCAGGACCTCTGTTGCCATCTGAGTTACAAGGTGGTGGAGAAGCAGCAAGATGAAATTTATTTCCTGGGTGCCTTTGATGGGCTACATGTTGTTGAAGGAGAGTATTATTTGCAGGTAAGAGTTCTTTGCTCCTACTTGAACATTGGGAAGGCTGCAATACTCTCTTTGCCGTCTGTTTAAATTTGTTTTATTTTTTATTGGGGGCATTTAGGACGAGGCATTTTTTAGGCCCACCCCCAAAAATATTTGTTTTCTTCATGATGCATTTGGACTTCATTAGGGGTGTTAATCTGCTCTTCTGTGTTATAAATGATGGAAGTGTAGACCCTGGGTTGACCCTGTGCTGTAAGACTCTTGAAGGTGAGGTCACCTCGCAGTTTTGGCAAGGACAGGATAAGATAGGTATGTATGCTTCTCTGTGCTGACTGTAATTTCTGCAACAAACCTTACAGAAGTTAGTTGCTCCTCAGGTTTTCCAGGTTGTAGGTTTGGCAGGATTTATTGCTGAGGGGAGACCTTATTGCTCCCTGCAGCTACCTGAAAGGAGGTTGTAGCGAGGTGATGGTCGGGTCGGTCTCTTCTCCCAAGTCACAGGACAGGAGGAAGTGGCCTCATGTGCCAGGGTTTAGATTGGTTACTGGTAAAAATATCTTCACTGAAAGGATTATCAAGCATTGGAACAGGCTGCCCAGGGAAGTGGTTGAGTTACCATCCCTGAAGTATTTAAAGAATGTGTAGATGTGGTGCTTAGGGACATGGTTTAGCGGTTGGCTTGGCAGTGCTGGGTAATGGTTGGACTTCATATCTTAAAGGTCTTTTCTAACCTAAATGTTTTTATGATTCTAAGGAGGTTTCTGTATATGTGTACAAAAAGGAGAGAAGAACGTATGGCTCTCCCTATCTTCATACGGATGCTCTTGTAACAAGAAAGCTGTATTCTGCTCAGTGGTTTGTACCATTGCACTGATGTGACTATCTACCATGTGGTTATCTAAAAAAATTAAGAAAATAAATATGGATATACCTGTTGTATTCACTTGGCTTGTCAGTGTATTGATTCTTCAAAATTCTACTGTTAGGGGTTTTTTTAGTGTGATACAAATCTTTTCTATATACACAGAAATGCAAAGAAAACTATATAGAGAGTATTGGAGCATTTTTTCATCATGACAGCTGTTCTTGCTATCAAATCCAGCACTTGGTTGCTGAAAGCTTAGTGGAGTTTTACCTTTCTGTGTCCTCCT
>VZTE01002091.1:0-17368 GCA_013397775.1 Eulacestoma nigropectus
GGAAGGGAAGGGAAGGGAAGATATTAATTGCTCATAGTCCGATAGTAAGAATACATGTCAGACGGTCTGTAAAAGCTTAAAAGTTTTGGTTAATTAATTATAGTATCGAACTTATTGCATTAATCTCTTCTCATATAACATAGAATCATGTCAGAGTATTTTGTGTAAGTGCTAGAATAAAAGAGAAGAGATAGGGAAATTAATGAGAGGGAGAGAGATAGCAATTAGGAAAGGAAATATCATCAGTCCTGGCTCCAGCCTTGATCCAGGTTATGGCATGTTCAGGGTCTTCAGGAAATCTCCTCTTTATACATGGCTTTCCCTATCCCAGAGCTGAGTTTCTCACTAACATTGATAAGCAAATTAGTTATCATGCACATTTCATTCTTCTAAACCTTTCCGGAGATATATCCAAGGGCTTCTGGGGACCTTAGTGTTCTTGTTGCCCCCACTACTGAGTTGAACTCATTCCTGCATGTGTGCTGTACTGTGTTGTGCTCATCTCCAGGAACTGGAACAAGGAGATCTGTCCCAGAAAATTGTTGCACTATCTCTGTATGGCCCCCTTTTCCTGTCAAATCATGTTCTTTCTCATGAGATGTTCTTACCAACAGTTCTTGGTTGGCTCCTTGACTATCCCGTTTGAGACTTACGCATTAGCCTCTTCTGTGCTTGTAGAAGGCATTGGCGGCTTTCAGATTTCAGACTACGGGTAGAAGAGCATAAAATCACAAAATTAAAAATCTAGAGCTTCTGAGAGTCAATGCTATCCCAAACAAAACACCTCCACCATAAATTATTGAGTGTTAATATATCTGGCACGAAATATACAATTATAATTATATTTTCTGAAAACAAATCACAAGCTAGACATTTAGTCGCAAGTGTTTAATAATTGCTATGGAAATCACGCACCCATTTATCCTTAATAACGTAGAAAATCTCAATCACTAAATGCAAGCACATTGAGAAAAATAAGGTTCCAATCATTTAGACCATCACATAGAATACAGACAAATAAGGCAGGAGAAGAGAAAAGACAGATTAAGGAAGTCACCCTATGGAGACTAAAAAGCCTGAGGAAGTCAGTTTCTACAATACAGTGACAAGAACAACGACAACAACAAAATAATTTACTGGAAATATCAAGTGCTTTAATAAGTTTGACAATTTCGTAGTAAAACTCAAAGTTTCACAGGGCTGCTCATTGAACATGAAGTTAAAATTCTGATCAATTGGTAGAATAAATATAATCAATCAAGACTCTAGTCTTGTTCCTCTGATCTATCCTGTTTCCTATGTTTTTATGGAAACGCATCATGGTAGAAAAAAGTCATGATGCAATTCTGTCATACACCACCATAAGTTAGAAAAAATAGTCACATGTTAGCAATGTGAAGACTATCATACATCAAAAACCAATTAGGTTCATTTTACACTTGGTAAGAGTTACTAGAAATCTGCCAAATATGCTCCTGGTGTGCATATACATCAATGAGATAATTCATTACCAAATTTCTGATCTGAAGTATAGCATATGCAATAGAACCAAAAAATATATGTGTGAATTAGAGAAAATAAATTCTGCAGTGATGTATCTTCTTCTTTTAAACTCATAGTCTGTGGTGTAAAAATGGGAAGATTTCCACCTTTATGAGACACAGAAGCACTACAGCTTCCATTTGACAGTATTCCCTTTCTGAAGACTTTTGAAGAATCACAACAAACGAAAAAAGTCATACAGGGAAGAAAATAATTTGCAGCATTTCTTTTCCATTAATACTTTATTTTTTCCCTTTTTCTGGATATGAATTCAGGTTGCTGGTACTTCATGGCAATTATCATACATTACACGAAAGACTATATATTAGAATGTAAGAAATAGACCTCGACAGAATTTAAAACCAACTGCTAATAGCCTTATTTTCAGGTAAAACTTTCTAACATAAGGCTTTGTGGTGACAGTATATGCCACCTAAAGATGACTGGCAGACCCTAAAAGATCAATACTACTTAGATATGATGATGATTAGTGTCAGCAGAGAAGAAAGTTATTCGGACCTTATGAACGGAACAGAGAAGCACAGCCAGACGTGGAGCCACACACATTTGAAGCAATGCACTGGCTTTTCTGGCTAACTGCTTGGCAGCTCTAGCATTATATATTCATCACAGACCATTTCAGAGAAATCTTATAAATACTGTATCAGTCTGACTTGGGCAATGCCTTATGTCCATCTCTTCACATGACAATGTAATCCCCAGTTTATGCTAATTGTACACTTCCTTCACAGGAAAGCTCTGGAACGAGAGCAAAGAGAACAAACTCAGCACCTTTATCTACAGTTTACCTGAAAAAGTGTGTGACAGGAACATGAAACAATCCTGGGAACAATTAATATAGGCTAGCAGGAACTGCATTAAACATTTCTTCTTTTTACAGTGCCCTGGACCCTAGGGCCACACACATGCACGCACATGCTCTCTCTGAAGCTTTTTACCATTTACCCAGGTAGAGTGGGAGAGATGGGTAGATCATGCTTCCTACTCAGCCAGAATAAAAAGCTTACCAAATTGTTTGCCATTAGCATTCTACTCTGAATTCACCTCTTTCAGCTACACAATTCTCTAACTCACCCATGCAATAAACCTAGCTCCTCTAATTACCTGTATCTGTGTGCAAACTTTAGTAATTTACATGCCTCAAATTTTCAGAAGTTCTTTCATACTTCTATTGTGGACCCCTATTCTGAAGAGAGGACAGAAGTTGATGTAGAAATTATATAAACAGAACTTCAAAAGTCTGTCACAAAGTTGCTGACCTGCTTTTCACAGCTCATCTTTATCAGGTTTCTACATCTTTTCCTCACTGAATTCCTACTGTTACATTACTTACAAATAAGAACTCTACTTCAGAAAATCAAGCACATATTCTTGTTCCCATACTAAATAATCATAATCGTCACTTGATATGTCATGTCCATCATGGTTATAACATCTCTAATGACATCGTGTCTCTTTCGCAACTTCCATGAAGCACTCAGCACACTTAGAAATAGCATATTTTCTATTAAAATTAATTTTCCCAACACAGAAATGACTCCTCTCCATATTATGGTCATTATGTTGACAGTGCAGAGACTTAGGCACAAAGAAACAACCAAGCAAACACAAAAGCTCGTTCAAAAAGTTCTTTGATACCACTGACCAAAATTCTTGAGCAAGAGCCTGTTGGCTTCTGCTCATGGGTCACATTGGGAAATGCAGGTAGAATCAAAAAACTTTCACTGAATCAAAAAACTTTCACTGAATCAAAAGACTTAAATCCCTTAGAAGCTTCAACAGTTGCATGATGTAGATTTCAGTTGTACATCCAGGACTTCTTAAAGAACAATATCAGACACGCTAAGATTTTGGACCCAAGAACTATTCCCTGAAAGCCCTTAACAAATAAAAGGTGCGGAGATATAAATTGTCAAAGTCATGGGAAGATTAGCCACAGGAAACAGAAAAGGGTAAAAAGAAGAGGGAGACAGACAGAGAATGAAGGAGAGATTTCACATTCTGTTATATACTAGTGGGTGAGTTCAAAATGAAGAAAACGCCTTTGCCACCACACACAATTCCTTTGTCTCCAAAAAACGGTTGCTCCATTCTGCCACCACGTGGAAAGAGGGAAATAAAGACAGTTGCTGTTAAGCCATCAGCTTTCAGGGACTGCATTCAATGAGCAAGTGATCACAGCAGGAGAAAAACATAGTGTTATGCAAAAACAGAGCTAAAGAAAATACAAACAAAACAAAGGGGGAAAACAATAGGAAACAAAAGTTGTACCTGAATTGAAACGAGAATGATCTCCACAGGGACAAATTAATTTAGTCTTTCCTTCCCACCACATCTTGCATAAACAAAATACAGACTGGAGAAAACAAAACTAGAGTAAAGTCCTCCAACATGTCCAGAAGCAACAAACCATTCTAGGCAGAATTTTCAAGAGAGCCAAAATTCAAGTCAATGTCTCACATTTTCATTATCTAATCCTAAAGCTACACAAATCACACCCAGAAGTGGTAAAAGCCAATTGACTTAATCCTTCTAGTCATAAGTTTCGCCCTCCCTATCTTCAAATCTGTGATGTCCTGGCAACCTAGCTCAGGGTTATTGAATCAAACTAAATGGTGACAGAGAAAAATCCAGCAGCTACTGTTAAACTTCAGTTTAGGTTCTCAGTGAGCTACACCAACATCTGTACCACTCATGCAAACTAGCAGCGTCTGTGTCAAGGACTGGGGAAAATACCTGTTTAGTAAAAATCAATAACATGGCCACTACATGAACTGCCATGCAAAAGACAGTTACTCATTTTTTGTGACAATGAAAGGGGTTCAGAAATAAAAGAAATATTTCAAATTATGAGAATATTTGTAACTTATGAAAACTTACAAAAATATTTGTAACATATAGAAGGAAATGTTGTAGGACTTCAGAATTTTCCATGAGCTGCATCACAAGCAATATCTCATCTGATCATCTCTACCAACAGAAGTTTGTTTATTATTGTCACATTTTCAGAAATCACTAAGATTTGACTAAGACAAACACATGTAATAAATAAATGTTTCAACTATTTTAAGACAAAATTCTTAGAAGTAGTAAATATATCAGCAAAACCCCCAAAAACTTCAGGCAAAAACTCCATTAAAATAATATCAATGATGGCAAAAGTGACTTCACAAACTAGTATGGTCAACAAAAACTATAGCACAACTTGTTTCCATCTTTCATTGCACCTTTTTTTGCAGCTTCTACACAAAAATATTTCTTCATGCAGAAAGAGAAACTATTAAAAGCAGTAGGCACCACATTACTTCTTCATTGATGGTCTCAGTCTTAGAGTTAGTCTGAATTTCCTTATGCACTAGAAATGGCCTTACTTAGGATATATTTATAAACAATGTGCATTCCTTCTCCTCCTCTCCTTCTTACAAATCAAATCCATTTCTAATTTGATTTAGAAGTCACTAGTTATTTTCCAGGTGACAGAAGTGATTTTTTAAGATGCTTAAAAACTGCTTTTCCTCAGGTATCTTTTAATACATCTAGGTTCTTAAATGTATATACTTAACCTAATTTCATTTTTAAAAACTCCAAAACAAACAAAAACTCAAACCCAGAAATTTAAAGGGTGTCATTGCAATTTACACACAATTTTTTAATATATAATTGAATTCTTAAAAGGGCCAGTTTTATCAAGGTAATGAATGTCTCTGGACATGAGCAATGCTGCTGTGATGGCACTGTTGTCAGTGGCACAATGCTCCAGCTACTAAGCCAAGAGGCACAGGAGGATTCATCCTGCTCTGTGACAACATCCCATTGTTGAAAGAAAAGTAATGACTGAAATGATTATCTGCCATAATCATTTCCTGGGAGCTCACATGCACGTTTAATGATATTTATAATAGCTGAATATGTCCCTTATATGTTAACACTTTCAATAGCTAAATATGTCAAAAAGGTCAGTGATTATTACACTCTTGATGCCTGTCATTCACCCATGTGACCAACAGCACTTGTTCAGGACTGTGCCTGCTGCTCTTCAGGGGAAATGAACTGGGAAGATGTAATCTCAGCAGGCAGGAAGTAATCCAGTAACCTAGCCTTCAATCAAACACAAACAAACATTATGTAAATTGTGCTATCAGTCTGACCGCTAGAACTAATCTGGTGTCAGATAGCACTGCAGATCACTGTGAAAAGCCCTTTCCACTTTTCCACTTCTAATCTCCTAAAAGAACAAAGTACACCCCAAGTATTTACCTTTTTGCTTTCAAAATCGGTGTTACAGAGTGTTTAGCATTAATTATCTGACTTTTCAAAGAATACCGAATACAAATCTTTCAATAAATGTCACAGGATGGACCTTCAGATATTCAGCATCTCTGACAGAACCTACATATTTCATCCAAGCATGAAAACAATTTCGTTTTAAAACATAAAGAAAAGTTCTTAAGACTACAGGCATGAGCTAAGTTTCTGCAATATGAGCAAAACAATTTATCCGTGAGAACTGCTTATGTTCACATCTTGGTGTGAAACCAAAATCGGGATCAAATCTCCTTTATGTGCGAAGTCCTGAGACACAGTGTCTTCTTGACATACTCATCTCCAGGTACTTTTGAAAACAGTTAAGATATCATGAGAAACCTGCATCCTAAAGTAGTTGTCTACTACCAGCTGACAGGAAGAGTGTGATTAGCTCCTCTGACAGTCTTATTTATGTGTTTAAGAAATTCTACTTTTAAGGCTGGCAGATACGATTCAGAAACCTTTCTTGAACAGCTATGTGTCAAACACCCAGGCATTTATCATTTGTGTACCTACTTTTATTCATTTTCTGCCCCATTAAAAAGCAACAATGAAAAGAAAAGCAAAAACTGCTGCACATAAACCTGTATGGCTGTCTAAGCAAGTCTAATTAAAAAAACCTCCAACAGAAACTTTATTCATAAATAAACTTATTAATTTCTGTTGAAGTAAATCTTATCCAGGAATATACTAATTCCAGCTCTCATTAATATACCCAGATTTGTCTGATGTGAGTTAGGCACACTTTGAGTTCCTCTAGGTCCCACGCGCCTGAGCTGCCCTACTGACTGAACAGCGTGTGAAACTGCACCCACTGCAAGGAATCTGGTCACACAACACTAAATAAACACTAATCACGAAGCTGCTCCCACAACACTGGAGTCACAGGGTATTGGCTTTCTCACCAGTTTTGGAAAAAAAACCCAACCCACATAATAACTAGTTTTTGGCTACTGTGATTAACAAACTTCAGCCTATGTAAATCTATGTTCCTTGTGACTCCTTTGTGTTTAAAGGTATCTTAGCTCACCAAAAAATGAAAGTTGCAGCACCATTCTCAGGACAAATTTGGGGGAAAGGGCAACACACAGGATAAATTTGGTGGAAAAAAAATACAGTTGTTTTATGACTGAAATGTATAGAACCTCTAAGAGAGATTGGACCATAAAGAAATGTGGATAGTATACTTGAAAATAGCATGAGACAGGCTCACCAGCATTGCTAAACCTAAGGCATGAAGACCCATTGTATGCCTTGCTGATCTACTCTGCATTTGGTACCTGCATCACAGGCATTTGCCACATCTGCCAGATGTCTAAAAACTGATAAATCCCTGTCCAAAGTGATAGCCCAGCAAATTACAGTAAAGTGAGAAGTTGGTGGATTAGAGTAATGTTTGGAAGAACTCAAAAGTTTGAGCAAACAAGACACAAAATGTTAGGGAGAAATTCATGGAGGTACCTTGGCACAGCTGCCTTGATAAATCATAGATGACAGACTTGGCTCTGAGCAAGATCTCACCAGGTGCAGTATCCCAGCCTTCACCCAGGACCAACCTTCCTTGCTAATGAAACCATACAATAAAGTACACTCAAAATTTTTCAATTTGAGTCCTTCAAGCCGTATCAGCACAAAATCAGAGAGTGTTAAGAGAAAAGATTCTTCCCCCCAGCTCTCAGTCAGATAATCACTTCTATTTCCTCACAGTAAGTTCTTTTTGTGAAATGAAAATGATTTCAAAGAACACGAACTGACAATTGAAAGCTACCACTGATGCCCACAGGATGTCATACATCTCCCTTCCAGGAAATTAAAGCAGTAACAAGAGCAGGCAGAGACAGTAAAATGACAATAAAAATGTATTTTGATTAAATTATTCTACAATAAAGCTAAAAGGAATCTAAAAACAAAGTCTGATTATCATCCTCATCATGCCTGTTGAATGGCTTGAACACAAAATCATTTCAAGATGAGCACTGAACTAGCTGCAAACAACATTAAAAGTCGTATCTTTTCCTCTCCGCTTCCTCTTCAGATGTCATGCCATCATGATCAGCTTAAACAGCCCCATACAACTTAAAATATCACCTGCAAGCAGAAGGAATCCCTTCTGAACACAGTACTTTCTGTAAACATGCTCTGCCAACAAAAATATTATTCAAAATGTGGTCAGATCTCCTCTCCTCACTTTGCGCTCAATGTTTCCATAAAGCATAAAATAGCCATTTACTAAGAAACCAATAGACAAATCAATTACAGAGCAAAATGTCTTTATATTTCTTTAAGAAACCAAAGCAGAGATGCTTTATTAATGACTAACTACACCAACATAATACATGATTTATTCACAACCCAGACATTGTTTCAAAAGACAATTTTTAATCACTTATTTTTATTCTTATTTTTGCTTTTAGGTTAATTTTTTCCAGTATGTTGGTAAATATCTTCTAACTATAGCTTATGTGTTGGTTCCGCACAGCCTGGTTTTTGGGGGGGGTGGGGGGGGGGGAAGCTGGTGTTTGGCCAGTGTTAAACCACAGCACTGTATCTTTTCGACCAGTTTTCTTTTTAGAATCCTCTAAAAAACCACATTCTTTGAGAGACAAAAAAATTGATTTGCTTTCACCAATAAATTTCTAAAATCAAACAGAATGTGAACTACAGTTTGAGAAAAGAACAGACTGCAGCTGTAACCAGTTGGTGAAGCTTATTCAATATAATGACTCTGGCATTAAGAACTTTCTTTTCTCTTCAAAGAAATGAGAGCATTAACAACAAAATGTACCAAATTTGTACCTGCATAATGTACGGCAAAAAAACCCAAACAATTTGTTCAGCAGTGACCCATGAAGGATGACAAAAAAAAGTAGTATTCCTGTCAAGCTTTCCATTTTGCATGAAAACGGTTTGTTTCACAAATGTATTACTTAGAGCCCCAAGCTGTGAATTTTAAAAATCTCACATCTCAATAAATGTCATTTATTTAGTTTTCATCATTGTTCCGTACCCATAACAGCTTAAAACAGGGTATAGGAACATCTCATTGCTTTTCCACATTCATGGAATTTACCACGTGTGATCTTAAATATCTACATAAACATCCATCTGCTTTGGTTTAGATTTGTAGTGGCGGTGTTCTTTTCACACTACTGTTACTGGCGTGTCTGTTGCTTTGTGCTTTTCCAATTGCAGTCTCTAATAACTTGCAGGACTAAAGCACCTCATTTTGTCAGTAGTTCGGAGAGAGAAGTTCTCATAACTTTGTAAAACAGGATTTTGTCTAAGAGCAAGGCTAATACTGGTATCAAAAGTCTCATGCCATGAGACCTGGTGCACAATGTCATGGTCCTTCATGCTGCTGGGAAATAGATATGAGAGATACTTATGGTTTTATATCAAGACTGCCATTTTGCAGCCACCGTACAAGTACGTTGAAAGCACAGCAGTATCTTGAGTCCTAGAAATGAACACCACAATGTGTGGGGCACCCATGGCTTCCTCTGAGGTGATGAATAATCTGTCTGTCCACACCCACAATTGATTTGAATGAGCGTTGCAGGTACCTGAGCTACACAGAAGGAGAGAGAAAAAAAACCACAGAGTGAAATTAAAGGCTATGGCAGGATTTTGTAAATTAAAAACCAAAAACCCAAACTAAACCAAACCAAAAGAGAAACCAAAACAAAAAATAGAAACAAAAACCAAAAACAAAAAAAAAAAAAACCCAGAAGAAAACCAAAACAAAAAAAGCACAAAAAACAAACCAACCAACCAAGTAATTAAACAAAACACATTTCTTTTATTAGCTCCATGGATTATATGAACAGTTTGAAAAGAATGATAGAATCCACATCCAAAACATGCAAAATACTGCTACAACAAATATTCTTAAGAGAAATGGAAAAATCAACAATTACAGCTACCATGCTGTTACCTCTAATATTTATTTGTTTAAAGTACGAAGAAGATTATTTTCATATCAAGCACTGGTTTTTAAATAATAAGAATAACTAAAATAATAACGCAATTCAGACTGATGAAAGATCAGTTGTTTGCCAGAGGTACACATGACATTTTATTCTGATATTTCCCTTGTCCCTTGTTCATTATTTTTGTGCTTGAGTTATACTGACAGATGCTTACAGTTCTTCTCCCTTTCCCATCCTGCTGCTTTTTACTTGGACAGTGGTAGTAATTTTTAGCTGTTTAAATGAACGCTATTGTAATCAGAGAGGGATTTTCCTACCTCTAGCTGTTATTCATCCCCTTTCTACACGCTCCTAAATTATTCTCGTCAGAGATAATAGTCATCCATTTCTCACTTTTTAGGAGTGGTGCAGCACAGACCTCAGTTTATCCAGTTTCTGCATATAAACAACGAGAAATTGACTGTTGGGACACAGTAATGCTTCCTGTAGTTAAGCTTGCCACAAAAGATGGCAGAATTACAGAATATGAGGTGGAAGGGACCTACAAGGATTATCAAGTCCAGCTCCTGGCCCCACACAGGACAACCACAAAAGTCCCACCATGTGCCTGAGAGCACTGTCCAAATGCTGCTTGAATCCTGTCAGGCTTGTGACCACTTCCCTGGGGAGCTGTTCCAGTGTCTGGATGCAGACTAAAGCAAAACCAACAGAAAACTCAGTAAACAAGCAAGTTTAGATTCAAGTAAAATACAGAATAAAAATACTCGTTTGATATATTTTAAGGATAAATATATAATCAAATGGCACTAGATGGAAAAAACCAGGACTGGAAAGCTATTTTGTCATTTTTAGTTGCCAATATTAGGAAGCTATAGCAAGCAATACAAGAGAATTCAAACATTTCTCTCCTGGTGAGAAATTCATAGCTGTGCCTCTTACCAAATCAAATGCAATCTGAAAAATCCTGACTGTTATTAACACGAATATATAACCTCAATGTGCCATGACCCCACACTCACCCACATACAAATCTATACTGTCCAAATAATCCTCCTGCACGAAATTTTTTGTATTTTTTTTTAAGTAGTTCTCTGCCTGAGGATAAGCTGAGCCATAATCATAAAAGAGAGGAAAGCATACATAGATTCAGCACCAAAGAGTGAGGAAAAAAGCAGAATAAGAGCATGTTGTTGTTCTTTTAAAGCATATACACTGAAGGGGTTATTATTTTATTAATGGTGCTCTCACTGACATTATTCTGATGTTTGAACAAACTGCCTTCTGTTGTAATCTGTAGTGACACAAAGCTCTGCAGGAGACAGGATGCTTTGAACAATTCCCATTTTAGATTACGTCTAGAAATTGCGTGTTTAAAGCTGAATTTACATGTTGAATGCAAATCTTTAAGACTGAACTGGCATATCAAACTGGTGCAGCTGTACACAATTAGAGCAAAATGTGGCTGCTGTTTCAAAGAGCCTTTCTTTTGTTGTAGTATATACTGTTGTTCATTTGTTTGGAAATACATCACTTATCTCCAAAACATAGCACTATTTGTGAATTAGGAGCTGTTATTTCAAAAGGATTTCACAATCATTGAAAACTATCCTATACCCCATTGTAGGTTTTTGGGTCAGAAGCTGCTGTCTGGATCTAGATTTGACTCTTTTTAGAAGGTCTATCAGTAGCAATGTTTTTTGGGGTTGTTGTTTTTTTGTTTTTCAAATCACATTTTAGTCACAGTCAGAGCTTCCATGTACTCCTTACCTCACACAAAAAGGAAACTGTTCTTCTCTGTGGCTATATGATATCTTTTTATTTCCTCATCTCAGAAGGTGTCGGCTTCACTAAGGATTCCCACTTAAATTGAGCAGGAGAGGACAGTGCAGACTGAATACAAATTCGTGCTGGAGAAGTGGAACAAGGTTAGTGAAGTGTGCAGTTGGTGAGATTGATGCTGATACCCTTCACTGCCAAGTGAAATGCCAATAATGCTTGTATAGCATTTTGTGAGGGCAATGGGAGTATTGATTCCTGAGCAATAATAAAGAATGAAGCTGCTCTCTCAGGTATAAAAATATTGGCAACTGTTACAAAGAATTGACTCATAGAGACCTGAGTGTTGGCCTATCTTAATACAAATAATTCAGGCTTCAGACGGATTTCAAGAGCAGCCAGGCATGGTCCTCAGACACATTCTCTGCTATTAATTTATCTGCAGCTTTCACAAGTGTCTCTGTCTATCAGCCAATTGGTCTTTGAGGTGCAGGGACAAAAATGGATTTCTGAAGGCTTGTTGGGAGACAATATGAAAAGCCAGTTGAGCCATGAATTTTTAACACATAAAATAAAAAAGTTACATTCCTTTCTTGCCATTTTTATGAGAAAAAGCAGAACATATGGTTTCCATGCACTCCATAAATAAATTTAACATGCATTTCATTGGGAGCTGAGATTTCTAAGGCTAGTATTTTTATTGCGCTGCTTAAAATAGCTTTACTCACTGAAAGAAGTGTAAAGCTCCCAGAACATGAAGCTAATACAGGCTATAGTACATCTTATGCCTTTCCTAACAATTTGCAGTATGCTGTCTGTGCTTAAACATGAGTGCTAAGTGTGTCCTGAAAAATTCTGAAGATTAGCTGCCTTTTGTGGTGTTGAAAAGTAAACACCTTTAAATGACTTCTCACTTCTAAAATTGTGCAGCATGTCTGTTCACTCTGTTAACTAATGGGATTCTGCTCCATCCATCAGCAACTATCAAAAGTACAACAGAAATGGAAGCACTGGGAGTACATCAACACTCGTAACAAAAGCAGTGATGAAATCCACACAGTGGTGTAGAATTAGCTGCATTTCATTGGCAAATGCCTCACCCACGCTTAGTGTAATAATAAACATTTGACAGAACTGCTGCTGACATGGTGAACAATCAATTTTCTTTCAATGGCTATTAGATACCAAAAATCTATAATTATTATCTATTGTTTGTTCTTTAACAGTAGATTTCTCACACTAATGTTTTGATTTTTAATCAAGTAAACTTGAAGATTTTCAATCAAGCAAACTATCAAACAAAGGGCAAATAAAGTCACGAATAATTCCCAAAAATTCTAATCACTGAACTTACTGATTCCAAGTAATCAATGTTTAAATCCCATTTAAACATGTCTGTTGTAAGATAGACGTCTTAAACCATTGTGAAGTAATTTATTTTGCCACAAATGAAATGAAATACATTGACAGGAAGGCTTTCATCCTGGTCATGTTCTTCCTGCGTCAAACACATAATGAATTTCTCAATCTCACTGGCTCAGAAACCTTCACAAAGATTTCACCTCTGCCTTCCAAATCTGCGAGGAAAACTCTTGGTCTCTGAATAAATGAACAATCAAATGGGAAGGTCATGCACTTTGAAACAGAAGGGCAGGTGGCCTGTGCAGAGCCCAGGCTAAAAGAAAACAGGACAAAAACAATACGGCTGGTGGAGAACCACAGGCGAAATTGCCAGTAGCCATGACTCCTGAACTACTAATGACTTTGAATGATTATATATTAAAAAACCTAATGGCGTTACACATATTTGAAAAGTATTTGAAAAACTTATTTTCAAGGGGACAAGGAGGTGCTGGATCAGAACCATGTGAAAGAAAAAATATTAATGAAACTTGATTCAAAGAAACAATTTTAAATTCCTTTACCCTCAACAGACCTTTTTCTGCGCTTTTGTAGACATCTGTCCATCTATTATGTCAACAAAGGAACATAGCCAAAGGAAGCCACAGCTTTTGTGATCTGGAAGAAAGTGTTCCCCTCTACAACTGATAAGCTTTGGCATTCATAACCCTGACCCATTCCTCACTCTACCAAGCCCAAAACTGCCTGAGAAAGAATTTCTTTTTAATGGTTTGTTGCATATAAGATACTTGTCTCTTTATTCAAACCCCATCCAGACTTGTGCAAATAATCTATTTCCTTATACCTATTCAACAACAATTTTGGTAGAAGCTCATTTTTGCTATGAGAGGAGGAATAGGTAAAAAATGAAAGGGATGTTTTTCTCATCCTGGATCTGTTGCAAGTCAGTGAAACATATGCATTATCATATAGTGCTAATGCAGATTATTATATTTTATTAATATCTTGACATTTCATATTGAAACAGATCCTACTTACTCTGTTTCAAACCTAGAAATGTATCAAATTGCTTTGAGACTCTTTTGTGTCTGTCAAGCCTACTGCACCTTTTACAGCAAGAAAACCTAGCCCTCTACAGATAATCAACAGGGATGTGATTTCTCTTGTGACATTCTCATGACATCACTTCTGAGGCACCAAAATGCTCTACTACCTGTTTCTCTCTCAGACATAAAGAATCTCATCTTTTCCCAGTAAAACAAATTTTTGTACATGCATTTATATTCATCTGACCAGTTTCTCTTTCCTTCACCCCCATAGCTAAAAATCTCTCCTATTACCTAGTTACAATGCAGATTTCCTTTATATTATGCAAGTAAATAGGAATTAAATATCTACTACATATCTAGACATTACTTTGACTGCTGAATATTGCAACCCAAAATCCACAACAACGCTTAATCTTTATTTTCCTCAGTTATTTTTATGCAAAGAAAATGCAGTAGAATAAGAAGTTATTCTTCCAGTTGTACATAATTTTGTCGCTATTGACATAAAATTTCACCTGCCATCATGTTGCCTATTAATATATTACACTCATCACTCATCTTTGGCATCATAAATACCTAAGTATCATCTGCAAGTTTTTTCTGTTTTCCTTTTTTTATTTGTCATAGCTATACTAAGAGATACCAGTCCTAGAAAAGGCAAGTATTGTAAAGATTTGAAAAGACAGGTTGTATATATTTAGAGATGTGACCTTCTTCTCAGTGTTGTCTTTAGAAAAGTTCAGGAAGTGCCATTTCTTGTGACATTCAGTTTCTCATAAAAAGGTTTTCCAGAGCCTTTGGTTCAAGCTTCCAGACGGCAGTGTAGTACAGAAGAAGTACAAGAGTAAAATGAAGATTAATCTCCATGTGTGTGATAAGTGCTGAGAGCACTGCAGGATCTGTCTGGTAAAAATCCACTGTGACAGAGCTGGGGAAAACAGATGACCACTTTGACATAAAGATGCTGAGCTTCACCCTTTGAAACCTGCAGGTTATTACTGTTCATTAGACACTGGAGAATCATAAAAACATTAAACATCAGATGTGTCTCAGTTGTGCTGTTAGGTCTTGAGTTTTAACCCTGCTGTCATGTTTTTGTTCCTTTACTTGCCAAGGTTGGAGTCTAGTTACTCAAGCACGACCTAGATGAGATCTCAGTGCATTCACCAACACTAGTATTTTTTTCTCCTTTTACCCATGTCTTTTGAAAATTCTGTCTAGTGACTTTAGAGAAACCAGTAGGAGGGAAGAAAAATTGTTTGAAATTGTTGTTGTTTTTTTTTTTTTAAAACTTCTGTTGTGCAGTAAGGGCAGATTTCCTTCTGCAATTTGTTGAACAAAGCCATTGGTGATGGACTGAAGATACTAAAATTCCAGCTATAAATTCACTTATAAAGTGAATTTAGTTATCTTGGAAGGTATTAGACTGAATGCCCCACAGACTGAACTCATTGACTTGTTCACAGGACTCCTACTGTGAAATAAGAAATAGTGCAAGTCTTCCGACTAGAGTGCTCCAAGCCTGACCTGCCCGAATGACCTATGAGGGGAGAGATCAGTTCAGATTTTATGTTCATTTAGGAAAGCACTCCTTTCACTTTAATCAATGGCAAAACCTCTTCTGAATTCAAGGAAGGTTTGATCAGGTCTTTGTCCTGTAAGAAAGACGGTGTGACCACTGAACAAGCCACAGACACAAAAGACCAGGAAGAGATGATTAAATGTCTGTGGACACATGCAGCAAATGGGGTAATCATACTCCTGGGCACACAGCTCTGGTCTTCATACCAGTGTACAGGTGAAAAAGGATCGTTATCTGAGTGGTTTAGATCTGACATATCTGGGATTTTTTTAATCTTAAATTCATAATACAGTAGAGTTTTACCCCAAATACATGCTTTGTTTTTTGCTGCCAAAAGAAGAGAAGGGGATCTTGAATCAATGTATTCGATTCTACCAATGATGTGAATGTGGGAAAGCAACTTGGTTCCTTTTTTGCTGGACTCTCACTCCCATCTTTATCCATATATGAAATAGGAGGTAATAACAGCTACCAAATTAGTGGAAGAAAAGAAGATACAAAAGAGCAAGAAAAGTAATTTGGATTTTTACTCGAAATTTTTGAGTAAGAGATATCTTCAATGCCCATGGTATCACATTTGTTGATAAAACCATATATTCATGCAACAGACCCTTATAATACCCCTTTGGAACAATAATATTTCTGCATTCAAGTGCAATAGTATCTGAGTGCTACGGTAAAACTAAAAATATTGTAAATGTATGATAAATATAAAAATATTTATATTTATTTAGCTGCCAAGTGCAGTGATAGCTACTATATTCTACAGAAAACTCACTGGTGGATATTCAGCTTCCCTGAGTTCTGGTGAATTTTCATTACAAGTGCCAGGATGCAAGTTCCAAGTTTTTAAACATGGTTACAGAAGAAATCTGGAGGCGAAAACCTTGTCAACCACTGACAACAGGCCCTTGAAAACAAAACCACTGCACTCTGAGAAAGGTTTCTGCTAGCATTTGGGAAAGGAAGCAGAGTGACCTTTGTTTCCAAGACCCACATACCCAAAGTGTCTGCAGTGATCTGTGCCTTTTGGTAGGCTTTGGTGTGGGCTTTCGTATTTGCCACTTTCCACTATACCTTGACACTCAAGAGGTTTTGAAATACTTTAAAATATAAAAGGATGAGCTGATATTGTCTTATACCTTATACCCCTGCTTTACTGCTTCTGCACCCTTTCACTCTTATTTTAATTACTCAGGCATTATTTGTCTGCTGTTCTTCCTACTTTTATCCTGGATTTAAATTACTCTTCCCTTCTTATATAAATTTATCAACATTGATACTTTTCTTCTACTGAACATAGATTAGCACAACTAGGGCTTCAAAATATATGTGGGTACCTTGCCACTTAATTCAGCAGCAGTGGCAGGCCTTGTATACAAATTCCTACTGAACACTGGATTCATTACTATTAAAACTGAGATAGCCAGTTGAAGATGTTTCTTTTACTAGCTCAAACTATAACTCTAGCTAGCCTGATGACAGCTCAAAGTTGGATTTTCAGCCTTAACTGCTGATCTGGCATCCACATAAAACTTTCACTGGTGTGCTCTCAGACACTGAACACAAACTCACAAGCTGTTATTGCAGATTGTCATGGGTTGAAACTGAGTTGATTGATGGGCTTTTAAGCCAATGCGCTTTTGCTCTTTTTGCATATTTAAACCCTGTGCAAGGGCGGGAAGTTTCTCTCTGGTTCCCGGTCTCCTGAGGGAGGAAGGGGGGCCTGGGAGCCCCGGGCGGCCTCCGGGCCCGGCCTGGGCTCCTGCCTGCCCCCCCCCGCCCCCATCCTCACCCCTCTC
>VZTE01002091.1:18257-43257 GCA_013397775.1 Eulacestoma nigropectus
GAGTGCTGGAGGGAGAAAAGGGAGGGGGAAGGAGTTTCTGCTTGGGGAGTGCTGGAGGGAAGAGGGTTTTGCTTTCACTTCCTTTTATTTCTTGTTACTTTAAACTCTGTTAGTAATAAACTTCTTTATATTCTTTAAAGTTTTAGGCCTGCTTTGCATTTCTTCCAATCCTTATCTCACAAAGTGAAAAGCATGTGATCAAACCACTACAAAGATTCAGGCACACAGGAAGCATGGAGGTATCCAAAGTTATGTTGACTACAATAAAACTGAAGAAGAGAGACAGGAACTTCTATCTATTTAGTTATTAACTTGTAAACATAACATTAAAGTTCCCCATGCCAGCCAAGCAGGGATACTTAAAATTCAAGTCCTTAAAAACTACATTAGACTTGAGAAAAGGTTTGCAGCTCTGAAATTTTGCCAAACTGCTAAAAGCTGAAGCATGAAGATAGAAGAACACACAGAACTTGACTGAACACCCACAGAAATCAGTGGGAGACTTTCCACACATTTCAGTCAGCAACAGCTCAAGCCATCCAACACGTTTCAGAACTATTAGTATGACTTTTTTTTCAGTCTCACAAGTTAAGTAATATATTCGAAGGCAAAACCACAGCTCAATGTGAATTAAGAAGAGTAGAAAATACAGAGGTTTTATGTAATACACATTTTTGACATTGGAATGCAGATGCATCAAAACTTTCTTCTTCTAAAGAAACAAAGCCAAATTAATGTAATCATTCACTTTTATCACCTAATTCACATCTCTGAAAACAAAAGAATCTTTAATAATACAGAAGGATTTCAAGTAAACATATTTACCTTTAAAACATGCATTATAACTGCATGACAGGGTAAAAAACATTGTAAGTGTATAAATGTGATGTGTCGAGCACTCCATAAACATATAAAAAATGACCCTGCTTTGAAAATATTAGTCTAATTAAACAGTACATACGTAAGGGAGTGGGAGGGAAAAGAGTGGATTTTTGAAATCATTGAAAAGAAAGGGTAAAAGAACACATTTTGTTAGCCCCATGACTCATAAGTTTCTTATGTATATAGACATGCTTCTACTCACTGGATGAGTAGGCCAACGTTTATCATTCTCTTTTCTCAAGCTGTGTGTCTTCACGAGTCATTCAAAAAGAGTGTGAAGGGTTGTCAGACTGCTTCGGGAAGTGGGATGAAGACAAACCGGGCCATATGGAAGAAGTTATGAGAGCAGAGAGAGAGAGGAACATTGAGACAAGCTTGCAAGTCTTTCCCTTGGGTCAAACAAAGAAAAAATAGAAAAAGCAGGTGAAAGTGCAGAAGTAAATGGGTGGGCAGAATTATATAAGACCTTGAAGTGGAATCATGGCCTTTCAACCCAGGTACCAATGGAGATGGCATATTGCGCTCTATCTAGTAACCCAGGCAGCCTCCGGGCAGCCCTTTTTCTAATCCTTTGAGCAGCAGACTGTTGCATCACCTCTCTGCAAACTTCTGCCCTTAGGTGTATCTTCGCCATCAGTGGCCAAAATATGAGTCTGAAGATACAGCTTTGAAACTGCACATGGTATTTGTGTTTGTATCCCCCCATATGGATTGCCAGGCTAGGAAATGTTACTGGAAGTTGCTGCACTATGAAAGTGAAGGATAAGGCTTTCAAACACAAATGTGGCACGGAATTTTGTTTATACGGCAAGGGAGAAATACAGCAAGCAATGCTGGTACATTAGAGAAATGAATTAATAATTAATAGCTTATAAATGAGTTAACAGCTCTTTACAATGACACATAATTGTAGGGAAAAAATTTATTACCAAAAGATCACTAACAGCTTCTAAATATCTTGGTTATTCCAGTGAAGAAATATGAATGTTTAAAAAAAAGTCAATTAGATCCCTCTTAGGTTATAACTGTCACATAAACAGCTTGTAAATGAGTAAAAAAAGTATTCTAAAGGAAACCTCCACTCTCCGGCTGCTGCTGTTGTTAGCAAAGCAAGCAACCTGGTTATACTAAAATGAAAAAAAAAAAAAAACCCTCAAAAAATTAAATAATTACGTTTCAATATGTATTTTTTTAATCAGAAAAACTGAAAAATGTCACTGCTTAAACAAAACAAAAATACCAGCTCTTCATAATATTTCCCATAGAAAAGAATATTTAGACACGAGATAAGGTTCAGGCATAATTCAGCCTTAACCAATTTGTTCCTGTGTAGGAAACAAAAGATCCAATGTAAAAAACATGATAAAGGAATAAGGAAATATTATGTTCTTGTCCACATACCTGGAAGTCATTTGCTATCACTGCAGTGATTATTTTAAACTGACAAAGACATGCAGAATTAAAATAGTATGTTACTTCTGTGAAGACTGCATTGACTTTGAGAGTATACAACCTATGTTGTGCAGAAAATTATATTAATGCATCATAATACATCTTCAACGTCAGAAAGATTTTATTAGCAGAAAAATAAGCAGTCCTATAAAATTCTACTCTGGCTTTTTAAAAATATTTTTAAAATAATTATTTATGTTCCATATGCACTATATTCTCCATTTATGTATACATAAGAATATTAAATGTACAGAAATTCTAATCACTGGCAGCATTGAATTCCAAGGTGAAGTATGTATTGCTATACCAAAATCCATATGAATGGAACTGGTTATAGGAAAGTATGTGCATGGGAAGATGTGAATGTGTGAGCATGGGAGAATGGCTTCTGTGCTGCTGAAGAAAACTCAGATTCACAAAACAACTTGCTGAAAAAAAATTCTCTCCATTTATTTCTCAGTTCATACCCATTTCTTGACTTTACACTTACTTCCTTCACATTTACTCTATTTTAACAAAAACTTCAGCACAGGAGCTAAAATATCGGCTGTTGATAGTCATGAACTCTTGCCCTCATTTATAAGAACTAGTAGGACTATTCTCCTATGTGCAAATTCAGGAAAACGCTCCATTATACTGACACACTGGGGCAAGGCATGGACCAGTCAGAAGCAAAGACTGGTCTTGGACTGAAGGAATATTTTCAGCTGAATCAAGCAAAAACAGGCTGAGAGTAGCATATAAGTAATCTTTACGTAAATACAGATTCACTTTTTAAGAAACTCACTTAAGCTCACTTTTAAGCTCACTCCAGCAAAGATCAATATAGACAGACTGAAATGCCTCACCTTCAACATAGTTTTTTGGTTTTTTTAAAATACCTTCTGAAAACCAAGGTTGTTCTCCTTGTGCAACTTGCCTTACCATGCTAGCCCAAAGCTGCTTCTGCAGGACTCTGACGCTTCTTCTCATGGGCAATGAAATTTTTATATTAGTTTAGCCTCATGCTCCCATATACAAATATAGACTTGCACAAGTCCAATTATAATTAATGTCATCTGCCTTCATCTCTTACTTTTATTTAAAATGGAAAATCAGTAAGATATAACTGGTTGACTAGTCAGCAAAGCGGCATAGACTTAATCAAAAAGCAGACCAGGCTATACAGGAGCTATACATACAAACAAACCTACTAATCTGTGGGTAGCATACTAAAAACTGTACACTGAACTTTGTACACCAAAATTTAAATAAGCGTTATTAAGGCTACACAGGTTGAGTGGTTGTGAGAAAACTGGGTGCCACAAGATGCCAAAACAAGCAATAAAACTCTGCAGATTAAGACCAGTTAAATAAGCACAAAGGGGTACGACAAAAGTTATGTGAGCTGACTTACTTATTATGGCCAAAACGAGCCATGAAAAATAAAACAATATCTCAAGACGTCATGATAATTGTGTCAACCATTGCACAGCGCCTGGGAAAGCAGCAATATAAAATGGCAAGAACAAAAGCCAGGTGAAAAAGATCAAAGTGCATGGTGATGTGCTGTAGAAGTTATGGCTGTCAGAATGAAAAACACAATGCAGACTGTTGTACAATAATAATGTCTGTGCTAGAATGCACTGTATTTGTTAACATAGTAGTACTTTTAACTTCATTTTTCAAGCTGAGTCCACTTGCAGTGCCAGTACATAGTAGTACAATTTTCTACAAGTCAGGCATGTTTCACTAACTTGCACTTCCTTGAAATAATAAGCGTAAAATTTAATCCCAAGCAACAGTTGCAAATTAATTTAGTAAACTGTTAAGAAGAGCTTAGATAAGAGAGGTTGAACTCCAGAATATCATGGAAAATGCCAAGTCTGAAATGAGATGTTTATTTAAGTATGTGATATCTGACCTAAACCAGCACAGTGGCAGCTCTTGGTTTCAAACAACCTCAGTAGATCCCTGAGAGAGGATCTGTGAAGACCATCCGCACAATATTTTGCAAATCTGAGTGGGTTCTGTAATTAATAAAACATCTCTAGAAATATGAATGGAGCAATTTAAGGGGTTTAAATGCAACATGGAATCTGACAAGCCAGAGTGCTTTCTTTATCCAGTGTGTAATGAATTACGTTGTTTTTGCTGTAAGACCGCATGAATGAAAACTTGTGTGTTTCTTAATGTTGTAAATATGCTGTAAGTAAAATTAAGAGTCTTCTTAAAATTTCTTTCTAAAATACATTAAATTATTTTAAGTATAGGGTATTTTAAGATACACTTTACAGAAAAATCAGCCCTATTTAATAAATTGGTTGACTGGGAGAAGAATGGAGCATTGCAGGGTCATAGAGTTAACTCTTCTTAGAAACTGTATAAATGGCCTTGTGATAATGTTCCAGTTATTTAGTCATTCATCATTAATATGAAGTAATATTTGCTCAAATGCTCAAGTGACTTCAGAAATTAGGAGATGTGGAATCAGTCTGGATGTCTCCTTAAAAAAAACCCCAACAAACAAAACATTTGAAATGCATGTAACACAACACTGCCTCTGCCAAAATCAATCCCATTGTGTTTCTTAGTTTCTCAACTGAGGTATCCCACATCTCTTTGCATGAGAAGATATGTGAAGCTTTTATCTGAATCTGCATATAAATTCAATAATTCTTCTGGACCGCACTCATTCTGAAGAGCATAAGGATCAAAGAGGAATACAGAGAAGAAAGGAAAATTCTGCAAAAGGAATAAGCAATTTCTGCAATGACAGCATGAGAATTTTTACACTATACAGGTAAGATGGTATTCACACAAATTACACTTGGTGTGTTCTGCACCACAAAAAGAATTAGGGAAAGGAAAACCGCTTTGAATGTTTCTAGTAAATAGAAAATATTTCTGTCCAGGAATTACACAGGATTTTAAATCACTAACTGGTATCCGACTAAACAAGGTTACAAGCCAAATAAAGGCTCTTCTATAGCACATTTGAAGATATAATTCTGGAGGAAAGAGGAGAAGTCTCCAAAGTCACTACCTTTAAATGACTGGGAAATGTTGAAGTACCTTAGAACACTCGCATGCCTTTGGCTTTAATACTTGCAGATATTGAAACCGCACTGTGACTGAACCCATTCAAGTACCCTTAGTATCCATACAAGAGCGCGAAGGAAAAGCGTATCAAATACCACTTACCCTACAAGCTTTCATTTACAAAGCATAGTTCCTGAAAATAATTTCTAATTCTGAGACCATTTTGCTCAATTTTCCAAAAATACTCTCAGAATACCACTTTTCTTAGCTCTATTTTCACACTGTCAGGTTTAACATATTGGCATCCTCCTGATCAGTGATGAAACCAGTGTTAAATAACTCTCCATCACCAATATTTGAAGCCCTGGACTTGACTTAGACTAACTATGCACCAACAAATATTCCACATCTAGGAAAAATTCTCCTTGGAAACCTAGTTAGAAGTGGACTGAGAAAACCATATTCACCCCTTCAGTATAGTCCTCTGCACAATTCTATGAAGGTTTGGAATCGATGCAAGTTCATGGCAAAGGGAACGGTATTTCTGAAATTTCTGATTAGTGTTATTAAAATAGTTATAATTTAATTGCAGAAAAGTTTCAGTTTAATTTGTCACGACAAATTCAACTCCTAATAGTGGTAACAACTAAGTTTAAGCATAGTGCAACTCTAGCATATGTCTAGCTGACTATAAATGGAATTCAGCTGAGGAAAACTCCAATAACTCAGGTTTCTGTTGCAAGTTATTAGGTAAGTTCAAACATGTACCACTAGCAACTGAACAAATATTTGGATCCCCTATCCAAAGTATTTTCCATCCACCTGGATCTCAGGATTTGTAGTCTTTGAAAGAACAGCACTCCAAAGCTAGGTCAGCTTCAATATCAATATGATATAGATAAACACAGATCTTATTTCCCTAATCTTCTAATATTGTTTCACTCCAGATGAAGGTGAACTCTGTCCCTTTGCTTAGCTGTAGATAGGAATCTAACTGCTGAACTGGAAGTACAAGAGGTTTCTAACCTATGGCTATTTCTATGAGGGGGCTGTATATTTATCTGTGTAAGAAGAAAAGGTGGAAAATAGGACATGCTGAAAATATTTTTCAAGATGCATAAAAGCAGCAGCAGCAATGAAGAAGATGACATTCATCAATGAATGAACAAAAGATGCAGAATTATTTGACACCCGAAAAAAGTTCTATGGCTCAGTATGGAAGGAATAGTTGGAGGGAGTAATTAAAATAGATATGCCAAAATGACTTCCAGGGAAAGTGTACAATAGTTCAAACTACCTGCTTCTGTTTTGAAAACGTTTGAAATACTGAGCGATTCTAAGAGCATTGAAACATTGGCAGTGTTTTGGCATGCCAGCAGATCTCAGAACACCCTTCAAAAAGGAAACATGAACGATCTAATGCTCTTTTTTTTTTTTCCTTTTAAGGCAAAGAGCACACAGCTTGCAACAGTCCCGTTCCACTGCAAACTTCTAAAGTAATTTGAAGCAATGCTCTCTACTGGCTGTCACACCGACTTGATTAAATGGCATTCCACCTCTTGCAAAGTATAATTTGTTTTTTCATGTGTATCAGTATAAAAGATTAGTGCCTTACATGTCCACACACTTAGTACTCAAGAGACTCCTTAGCCTATACTTAGCCTAGGATCTGTTTAGCTTACAAGATTGGACTGGACAAATCCCAAGAACATCATGGCTACAAAATAACCAAAGACTAGAATCTCAAGGAGAAGAAATAGTTTTCTAAATTAATTTCAGAAGTTTAAAATACTCCATTTAACATTAATCTACATTTACTTCAAACTAATATCTCTATTTTTTCATTCAATAATATTCCTTTCTTCACATGCTCTCACATGGGTTAAATTTACAATTAGATAATAAAAGTGCTCAGTAAATTATTTTTTATGTGGCTATTATTTGATAATCTTTATACTAACATCCACCATGTTAATGAAGAGAAGATAATCTCAGTAATTTGTGTCTCCTATGGATATTGATAGCACCATTTGGAATTACAGTAATTCCACGTTTCTCAGCAAAGAAGAAAATTAATATTCAGCAATGATTTTACAACTGATGGGATGAGTAAGAGTAAAGCATGTCATACTGTAATGCACATAAACTCATGCCTCTATTGAACACAGTCCGAGGGATAATGCAATTACTTACAAAGTTAGTTTTGCTGTGGATATAGCCTGTGACTTAAACAAACAAACAAACAAAAGCCTATAAATACATGCTTTCTACAAAGATGAATATACAGGGAGTGTCCAGCTCTAAGAGACGGAAGACATCTGTAGACAAATTGGAACAGAAAAGGCCACACTATTCCTGCATAATTAGAAGGAAGTACTCTGGTTTTCACATTTTCATTTGTTAAATTTGACTTTCATTAATACAGTTTTCTCTGTGAATTATTTTTAAAAATCTTGTTTTCATGGGTTTTATCTAGCATAGATGTATTCATGCAGCTCAATGGTAGAGAGGAAATGAATGCCTGAAGAGCTAATTATAGGTATAACTAACAGCTTCACTGTTGCCATAAATAACAGGACAGAATCTGAATTACAGTGTTTGGGCAAGAAATGTTATTGGACGTTTTAAAGATAATACCAGCAAACAAATATTTCAAGGAAACACGAGGCTGAGAAGACAGAATTACTCCAGGGGTAGGAGCCAGAGGTTGCGTTTTTAATGATGAAGGACCTTGATACTCTACATATTGACTTGAAAACTTGAGAAATCCAGTGTAATTGGCAAAAAGCTGTCATTTCAAACCCAAAAGAATGCTAAATGATATTGTTTCACAATAGAGGCCACCCCCAGTAAGGAAACATAACTGCGGTATCTTTTATTTTTTGCCTGTAGCTGGTACAATATTGAAAGAGTGTCCCTTGTAGTACAGATGTAGGAATGTAGGTTTGGTGGTTTGGTTTTTTGGGTGGTTTTTTGGTTGGTTTTGGGGTTTTTTTTTTGGGTTTTGGGGTTTTTTGGGTTTTTTGTCTGGTGTGCTAAGCACTAATTCAGTTGAGTAAAAGGAAAGCTCACTGAAAAGGTTTCACTTTTCTTTATCACATAGAACACACAGAACTTGTTTATTATTCCCCATACTGAAAAAGCTCTTCTTAAAGAAACCAGATATTTGATTTCAAGGATTGTCTGTTAATAAATAATATAATAACATTTCAGTTGAAGAAATGTTATACCTCTCATGATCTTTTTGATTTTTTTCTTACTTAATTGACAAGGGTCAGCATTGTTGGCTAGGCACAGCAGCATACATAAAATGTTTGACAATAATGTGCATTTGAACAAAAACAGAATCTCTGTAGTACTGAAAGTGAGTATATCTTTACTACTATTCATAATTAGAACTTCCAAAAAGTACATGTCTATGTCACTGCAAGTGTTAGGATTAAAGATTCAGGAGGATTTGAAAAAGAAAGAACTCCATATTAAGTTGATGTTAAGATCAAGATACAGCCACAGTAATTATTTTCATGTGTATTACTGTATATATGATCTTTCATTTCTAACCATGATTTCCAAAATTAATGTTTGAAAATGGTTAGAGAGACAAAGGTTAGAAATGTTGTATTTATTTATTAGTATCTGTACTAATGGAAGTTTGTACTGAATATAACTAAGAAACATTTTTAGCTCCTCTGTTGCTATATAAAAATGACAGGTATTCATTGATAAAGACATAAATCATTACCTTTTTGTCACCAGAGCTTAAAACATTTAGTTCTTATCAGTTTTTGCTTCATTCCTCCATTTTTTCTGACTCCTATTCACAGGAGAGATGTAGCTAAAATTTATGTGAAAAATCTGACTTCAGTAAATGAAAAGGAACTGACAGGATCAGGCCACTTCCGTGGGTTTTGGTTACTATGTTCTGAATACCTTAAAACGATATATGTGCCAAAGCGCCTTGAATAGTCAGTGAACCGTAACAGCTACCATCTCCCTGAATACTCTAGAAAATTACCCATCTAGCTTGCCCTGACCTTCCTGCTTCATTTGTGTAGGGTGCTTACTGCCCAAAATGGACGACGTATTGCACCTCTGGAATGCTGTGTGGCAGTACACTACATCGCACAGCCATGCAGTTCATTCCTACAGCTAGACACCTACAGCAAGCCTTGCGGAACAGCAAGAACAAAGCAACAAGTTTTTCAAGAAACAATGTGCCCCAGTGTAACGTACAGTCACTACAGGAACGTACACACAGTCATGCATAACCTTATGTTTCTTAGCACAAGTGCTTTTGTAACTCCTGTCAACTCTTGAATGCCTTTAAGATATAAAAGGTTTATATCTTTTATCTTTATATAAAACTTAGGTTTTATTTGATGTGAAATAAACGAATACATTTTATTTTTCTCTTTAAATGGCAAAGCGATGTCAGTGTTCTTCAACGGATTTTTATATTTCATTCCAGAAGTCATCATTAAACAAATATGACATGACAAAGAACTAAAAATTTTGTTTTATCTTGTGGAAGTTTGGATGGAAAGAAGTATTTGGAAAGAAATTTTTAGGCAAAAATCAGAAAAAATTAAACGTAGTTTACGAGGTTCAAAAGCCTGAAGGGATTTATAAAATTAAAAGCACATAAAGATCCGCACTTCAAAGAAGAAAAAAACCAAGGAGATAAAACTAAGAATGTGCTAAAAATTATGTCTTTTAATTATGTAACTTCACATGTTTCAAAACTATGGCTTAAATGCCCATTATCTCAACTATAGATGTCCTCTGGACTATGTACACCATTGTAACTCTTTTTTCTACTCATTGGTGTGTTTACTGAAAGTTATTTCTTTGCTTTTTTTAAAGATAGTTGATGGATATTTCAAAATCTTGTTTGAGACCAACAGGAACTCTAGTTTTTACTATTTTTTTTTTTTAATAAAAGACTGATTTTCATTCACACGTAATAGAAATAAAAGCTATAACTTAATTGCAGTTAAAAGAGCAGTGATCTACTTTTTACAGGTGCCTATGAGGGCAGGAAGGAGAATGAAGACAGCCACTCCCAATTAGTCTGCAGGTAGTAGAATTAAATTTCATTTTTTATTAAAAGGATTTGAAAAGTTTTGCAAGATTTGGAAGGCACCAACAAACAAAACGCAAAACCAAAAGAAAACCCAAGAAATATTTCGCTTGGGAAAAGTTGCCCCCAGAACATCAATAATTTCATCATTGTGTTTATCCTAATGTGAGTTTAACTTCATGTAATAAATATAATTGTAGCATCCACTAATGTCTTACAAAATCTTTAAATCATGCAAGCATATTTTTAAGTGGTTAACATGAGGTATTTTGCTATAGAGACTGAAAAGTCAGAAGAATCTCATAGAACAGGTTAGCAGCTCAGACATCCCAGGGTACAAAGGCACAAGCTGAGCCATTAAAAGTGGATATCCACAGATGCACCAGGAAAGTTTGCTATCTCAAACACCAAATTTAGTTCTGATTTGGAATTAAACTCATTCTGTTCCCTCAAGAATTTCGGTAAAAGTGGATTTTTGCTTGCCAAAAATACACCACAAGCCAACCGTTTTTACTTCAGTTGCTAAAAATACATGCATAAGCAACTTTGCATAATGAATATACAATACAAATATCTGAGCCAGAAGTGACTTTTAGATATTATCCCCTATATACCAAAACCAGTAGAACAAGATACACACGTAGCATAAAATGTGTAGCAAGATACTATGCATGAGGATTAGTATCTGATATGATCTTCTGCGAGAGACTCAACCAGCTCATAGAGCTTCATCAAAAAGAATTACCTTAAAATAATCCAGCTATGGTTCCTAATGTCTGTCATTTTAAGGCCTAACCAGAAACAAAGTAGGTTAGCAAAATAAGATTGTGAAATCTTACTTTTTAAATTAAGTATCTTCCACATGCTTTCTTGGTTCTGACAAGAGGAAATAATTACACTCGAGAAATTCTGAAATCCAAATGTTTTGACCGTTCCAAAGGCCGGGTATTAAGTCCAAGCTGACATAACCCAAAAACTGCGTTCTTGCCTCTCTTTCTCTGCAGGAGCATAAGCGCCTTTTCTGCTTCATTTTAATGATTCAACCACCAACCCTAGCACCAGCAGCTGTGGTGTTATAGGAAGCTGCACTCCTGCTCCTGTACCCTGTCACTCTCGTGAGTCTGATATGACCACTCTGCCAGTGCAGACGTCTCACTTCCGGCACCAAGCTTCCTCACGGAGACCTAGTCACAAGTTCCAGCAAGGAGCTGAACCGCACAGCACAGGAGTTCCCTGGCAGCTGGTAGACGGCAAGTGTGAAGACATCTGAGCACCATGTATCTCCAGGAAACAGCCCGACCTTGGGAATTCTGCCTACACACAATCCATTTTTACTGACTGACTTGAGGAACCACCTTCATAACTTATACCTATAAAAATACGTATGTTTGCTTGTGTGTGTGTATGTGTATATGTATATGTATGTATATATATGTGTATATATATACACACACATCCAAGTATTCAACACATCAGCCCTGGGCTGACAAAGGCCTTCTTGCATGTACTGTTGCCTGTCTGGAAGAGGTTACAGATGGAACAGAAGACAAGACTAACATGGAATGACTTCTCTGGCAGAAATCTTGTTACAGCAAGAGAAGGGCACAGAATGAATCAGCTCTTCCAGATGGTCTGAAGGAAGGCTATTTATGAGGAGGAGAGAAGGAAAAATACAGTGGCAGAAAAGCTTAGGGTGAGAGGAAAAATAAGCAGCTTTCACCTTCTTCCTGACACGAAACAGCAGCTGAAGGAAGGTGTCTGTTTTGCTGACAGAGAAGAAGAAAACAGTAAGCAAAGAAGAGTGAGATGTCTCTGGTACAGTTGAGAGCATCTAAGAATTCAAATGGTAACAACAATTTTCTGTGATAGAAATGGCAGCTGTTACTGTTTATTCTATGGTGTAATTTACTTAATGTGCAACTTATTAAAAAACAAGTCCAAGAGTGGAGTTTGGGGCCTGGAGCACTGGAACAGGTTGCCCGGAGAGTTTGTGGAGTCTCCTTCTCTGGATATATTTATGAACCATCTGGACACAATCCTGAATAACACATTCTAGGGAACCTTGTTTGAGCAGAGAGGTTGTTCTAAGTGACCTTCAGTGGTCCCTTCCAATACTACCCATTCTGTCACTCTGTGACAGTCTAAACCTGAGGTGAAAGAAAAAGGTAAGCTAAGACAGGAGGAAATTGGGCTGGGTTGAATTAAAGGCGGAAGAAAACAAAGAAAGTGACAGACTCCTATGAAGACAGGCTGAGGGAGCTAAGGCTGTTCAGCCTGGAGAAGAGAAGGCTTCAGGGAGATCTGGTAGAAACTTTCCTGTACCTAAAGTAGGCACACAAGAGAGCTGGAGATGGACTTTCGACAAGGCCGTGTAGTGACAGGACAAGGGCCAATGGCTTTAAACTGAAAGAGGGTACATTTCGATTGGACGCCAGGAAGAAATTCTTTACTGTGAGGGTGGTGAGGCACTGGAACAGGTCGCCCAGAGAAGCTGTGGATGCCCCATCCCTGTGAGAGTTCAAGGCCAGGCTGGATGGGGCTCTGAGCAACCTGGTCTAGAGAAAATTATCTCCACCCACGGCAAAGGGATTGGAACTAGATGATCTTTAAGGTCCCTTCCAACCCTTCTATGATTCTATGCTGGCCACTGCTGAAAACGAATGTGCCTAAAGCTTCAATCCAGTACTAAAAACATGATCAGTGAGGTCTAGGATGTCTTATAACACCAACTAATAACATACCAAAACTGCAGAAGTATAATTTATATGCACAAAAACAGGTCAGCAAAGCATGAAAGAGAAAACACTCAAAAGGCAGACCACTCTTCATTTGCTGTAAGTGAAAAAAAATAGAAAAAGAGGAAAAATAAAAGAGGAGGAAAAAAAAGATCTGTACTTGAAAGGAGGTAGAAGGAAACTAAGGGGCTGCATCCAGAGCTTTAGACATAAAATGTATCATACCAACGCATCTTTTCTATACTTCTCAAGCCTAATTTTCATGCATTTGTTTTTCAAACCATGGTACAGATTATAACATGGCAATAATATTTGATTCAGGATGGTCAAAAAATCCTCAACTCTCTCTACAACAGATTTTGTACAGAAACATTAGAAGGGTTGGTTTTCTTTGCAGTAGAAATGTGTGAAACTGACTAAAGTACCAGTAGCAAACCAACAGAACACATAAACCACCTGACTTCTCAACTTCATCTTCTTAATTTCACTTGCTGTTTGACAGCTATTGTTTAAAATAATGTTAACATATTATACTGTTCTTGTGTGAACTAGACTACGGTAATGGGAGTTTTCTGTTGCTCTAGTCCTAGTTGACGGCTCAAAAATCAAACATTCCTGAAAGATGTTCTAGTTTTTCAAAAGCAGGAAAAATTATGTTCGGTATTTCAGTCCTCTGGAAGAGTGATTACCTCCACCATTACAGCAGATGCATGGTTGTGCAAAAGGAGGAAAGCGCAACAGCGGTTAAAAACCCAAGTATTTGCTCTTGCAAATTAAAGCTCTGAAGAAGGTGCTTAACAGACTATTGCTGAGTTCTCGAAGAGCAGCAGCCTGATTTAGAGCCAGAACTCACATGCGTTTGCATCATTTTAACTTGGGGAATAGTAAGCTGTGGCACAGAGCTAGACTGAGTAATCAGGAACAGGAGTCTCATGCTGGTTTTGCCACAAGGAGTATCTATGTTTGACAATTCCTTAAACCACTTTTAAAAGTTCACCTGAGACTTAGTGCTTATCCTCCACGCAAATGTCCTGACCTTGCTGATCATGATACATTTATCTAATGGCTTATATCTTATTTTATTTAAAATTACTTGAAAATTTATTTAATTCAGACATATAATTAAATAATCATTGTTTTCTTTTATTCTTTGTATTTGTGCCTGTTCCTACAACTATTTCTCACCAGAACTCTGCTAATGGCTTGTCCTGACTAAGAAACCAAAAAGCTGCAGGAAAATGCCAATAGGAAAAAAAAAAGATCTCTGGTAGAAATTCAGAAACAGGATATATCCAGGGTGTGATTGTATGCATTTCAAACTCTGGTGTCTCTTTTACCTTTTGTTACTCTCTTTGCCTTTGTTCTCTCCACACTTCCAGCTATTTCTGTCACTCTGCTCACTGCCAAAAGGGTCTGTCCATTTAGAAACCAACATGCATCTATCTGACCCTATTCCAGAGTCCTTCTTTTGACCAGGAACAAGAGCAAGCTGTTGGCTCCGTGTCAATGGCAGACTTTAAAGTCATCAGCAGAAGGAAGAAACAAAGAGATTTGAGCCCTGTTTGGCTGGAAACCATCACCTCTTTAACATTCATGTTTGCCATGCCCGTTCAGCATCTTGAAGTCCAAACCAGCCTCAGACTCAAACTTTGCCTTTAATTGGAAGTAATTCTTACTACAAAACTAGGAGGCAGGATATTTTAGGTTATCTAGAGTAAGGGATTACTAGAATGTAAAGCCTGGTTTATACATTAAAAAACAACAATAATAATTAAGCTTTGTGCTTCTATTCAGTTGCTACATTTGTTTGAACCAATCCCTTTCCTTCCCTCCACATACGTTAAAAAGGAAACAAGAAGTAAGATTTCCCCCCAAATAAAGTCCAATTATATTATCATACAAATTTTAACTCACAGCAAGTGATATTCACATGTAAGTTTACAGATATAGATAATGAGAAGAATATGTTTGATCCTCAAACTAGTATTTAAAAATCAAAACATTAGTTTAAAATTATTTATTCAATGTGGGAAAAAAATCATCTTGAGGCTCACTGAAACACAATAAATGTAAGGTCTTCGTTCACTGAAAGCCACTTTAGAAAATGAGGGAAAGTTCATTTCAGCATCTCTTCAAATTTTACCTAAAACACTCTAAAAGTACAATATGCTATCCAGTAGTACCATATATATTCAAGAGAGCCTTCATTCCTGTCACCTTGCCATAGTGTGGATTTTGGCTAGGATGGAGAACGCCCTTGCATTCTCTTTGCAAAGCACAATAGCTTTAACAGTCTGCTTGTTTAGAGAGACAAAGCAGAGGCAAAGGGAATACATATGTCTGTCATTCATCATAATTATTTTCAACTCCTTGACAGTAGGCAAAGGGTGGAGTTTCAAGGAACACCAGCCAGAAAATCATGTGTCTGTAAGAACAAATAAAGTTAATGGAAGAGGTGGAGAATTACTAAAGGACAACGCTCAGCAAAAAAGAATTGTCTGCACTGGCTTACATAATTAGTCTTGATCATTTCCAAGATTGTCATAAATTAGTAGGCTAAATATCTTAAAGCTGACTTAAATATCATGAACTTTAAAGTAGGGGTGAGGAGAAAATAAGGTACTTTACACTTACCACCTTTGTTTTGACTCTTTAGTATGGTCCAAGGCCAAATTTCAAATTTTTCTCTATAGCTAGAAGTAAATAAACTTTTTTTCTTGTTTCCTCAAACCCTCAGTGAAAGATTTGTTTTCTATTTAGCACCTGTTTTCAGAAACCAGAGCCTGAGGTAAACATTGAACTATTATCAATTTGTGACAAAACAGCAAGGACTGGCAATGCTCCAAAATTGTTACTAGAAAGTGTTCCTGATGAACGAAAGGCTTACAGTTTTACTCAAAACAAACCAAACAGGACTTTGCAGGTCCTCAAGATTTTTCAGATTTTAGGTATGCAGGTGAGCAAGCTCTGCTGCTCAGCTTCCTATATTTGCAGGGATACACAATCACTTGTGTGTTCACGGATCCTTGATCTAAACGGAAGAGCAGCACGGCCACACAGTGTGGCCATCCACTTACGTCTCACCAAACCTAGATTTCAAAGCCCAAAGTTCATGAATCTTTAGATCAGACAAGATAGCAAGTCCACAGTGGAGAACACAAACGATCTTTGGCTCAAACCCTTCACCCACTTCCAAAAATGAAACATTATTTCTTTGCAAGTTATACCAGAAGAACATGGTAACTTAAAAGTCTTCATCACATAGAAGTAAAACTTCAGAACATTTTTAAACCAAGAAGTTCTCACATTTACCTTTTCCAGTAGCACTGGTAGACTTGGTGTTGTTTATTTCCTGGTGGCATAAACTAGAAAACGGGCATATTTTATTATAGATATGAGTTAAATAGAGATACTCCAAGTTTGGCTAATATTCTCATTTTCTTGACACCAAAGAACAGTTCATATACATTTATTTTACTTCCATTACAAGCCAATCCATCTTTGATTTTTATGCTGAAGCCACCTCAGCTGATTTGCTTAGCAGTGTACAAGTGACTTCACTTTTTTCTCTGCCATGAAAACAAGTTCAAACAGCAAATCCTCCTTCCTTTGATGAAAACTCAACGTCTCTGATGGCTTTTCCAAGCAAAACCTGAATCTTTGGTCACTCAGAGTGCACCATGACAATGAGTCCTTGTCTGCCACAACAGTTTGTATTTAAGTTGGCTGCTTTCCCTCGTGTTTCCCTCAGTCTGGAGAAAGATTTCTAAAATTCAGTTTCCAGGTGTTCCTCTGCTGACATTATTGGGCACAGCAAACCGCTTATAATAACAAGCCAGACAGATTAGAGAAAAGAGGACACAGCTGGCAAAAATATTGGCAAGATTCCGGAAAGCAGGATGGACAATATTTTAAGGGCATTTTATATTTCTTCACCCACTATCTACAACATAAAATTGAGCTGCACTTAGACGGGATTTCCATGGGAATTAAGTATCCAGGTTCAGTTGAAAATCAATACAATTTTGAGCCTCTATTCCCATATTCTGCTCTGCAGATCCTTGCCATAATATATTTGGAGATATCTGTCCACCTGCAGCACACTTTAAGTTAACCATATGCTAATCAAATATTGGTTATTCATATTTAAGCTCACTTTGTCAAATGAGGACAAAAAAGTAAATAATCATAAAGGCTGTAAGAATAGGGAGGAAAATCACTTCAGGAAATTTATCCCAAACACAACACAATTTTGCATTTAGAATACAAGCAAATATTCATACCTATTTGTGGAAAAAAAAATGACATTAATAAAAAAGATGGAAAAATAGAGATATAAAAAATTCAGTTCTAGAGAACTATAACAACTTGAAAAACTCCAAATTCCATTCAATGCAGTTTGTTTAAAATACAGTACCATTTCTAATTCCACTAATTTCTTTTAAGATTAAACATCCTTTCAACACCATCTTAGGGAAATGCTTCTTGAAACTCTATTATGGCTTTTTAAAGTGATTATTTATGTGTTATGCACAAAATCTTCCAAATTATAGGAGAAATCACCTCTGCGTAAAGGGTCAGGAGTCGTCTGTATTTCAATTTAACAAAAATTCTTGGAGCATTTAACTTCAGCCAGAAATACATATAATATGCCAAACTATATTATGTGGGAGGGTTATACTTCTGACTTGTGTTTTCATGTTGGAAACAAGAAATCCAGTCATGGATGTCACAAAGATAATTTTACCATTGAATTAAATTGAGTATTGAAATAAAAATACTTTTCTGCAGTTCTGATCGCCCAGAAATATTAGACTGAGGACAACCACAGGGAAAAAAAGTAAAAGTACCATGTTACTGCTATTAATTATTTAATTATAATGGCAAGATCAACATATTATGATTTAGTTTCCATACTTTCTTTGCTAACAAAATTTCAGTCTCCCCAAAACCAACAGCGGAAATCAAGTGCATTAAACACCAGATCCCTCTGTATCTGCCTTCTTCTGTGAAACATTTACTACAGTGTTCATCACATGGTTTAGAGGCAGGCCTGCTTAAGGACTGTGTTTCGCTTCCTGAGACAATTAATTGCATTATGAATCAGAGTTCTAATGAAGATTAGTTGTTATGTCTCAACCCAACTGTGCTGGGAAAGAGAGACAGCCAAAGAGATGGGGAATTTGGACAGCCGTGCACTTGTTTATCAGACACACAGGGTCAGAAGGTAAATGGTCAGAAATCACAGGATACTTTTGTGGGTCTGTTACAGTGATTTTGTTGTCTCAGGTGAATCTTTGAAATCTCTGAAGGTTGAATACTGAGAAGCAGATTAAGAGCTAGGGAGGAAGGGAGGCAGACAGACTAGATAAAAAGAAAATATCAGAGTACATTAAACTGAGTAAGTATATAAAATACTTGCAGTTGCTTGCCTGCAATTCCTAATATATACCACACTTAAAACTACTGCAAAGCATTCCCACAGTTTGTAATAAGAACAGGGCATCAACACAACATCCAGTAGTACTAGTTTTATTAAAATCTTTTAAAATTATCTCAATTCAGCTGGAAATTTTCGAAGGACCAAGATGAGGCTGTCGGTACATCAGGCTTTTTGTTAAATGACATATCCATCAAGAATGGAATCTCTTACTGTGTAGGGCGTTTCTTTTGCTCTTTTGCCAAATTAGGGCCAAAATGCACAGTCTCAGAATTAAAACAAAAACTAGTTATACGAGCAATTTTAAGACTTGCTCTAATTCCGGAATTTCTAGAGCAAAGAGAAAATGAAATAAGCATTCATGTCCTGAGAGACTGCTAAAATGAGTTTGTGAAATGCCAGTAAGTGCAATGAATAATTACTTGAGAATTACCATTATGTTCTTATAATAATATTAGTTTACACTCTTCAATCACCAGACACCCTTAAATGTGACAAATATTGACATAATAAGATGCCAGTATGCAGACAAGTTTCTAAATGTCTCCTGTACCAGTGCTGTTCGGCTTCAACAGACGTATCTGCTCATACTAATTTGCAATGTTGCAGTATTGTAAACATTTAAAAATATCAATATCCAGTACAACCTTCAGAATTAGACACTGAAGTGAGACATTTCTTTGTTAGAGCTGGGTAAGTACTTTCTTAACAAAAATTCAGTATTTGCAAAAATTCTGTGTCTTAGGCCTATAAACGAAAAATTCAGTTCAGTGATTGAATGACTTTGAGTGAATTCAAAAGTAAAAATGAACACTCACTTTCATGTTTGAAGCATATATTTCAGCTTCCATTTTATGCTGTTTTAGCTTTCTTATTGACTTATTAACTTCCAGCATCTTTATCAATTAGCATTCTACAACTGAGCCCTAATTATTCATTAATGGAAAATATTTTGGACACTGCATTGTCACATTTTCATGACACATTGAGTCTCAATTTGTTTGCTTTTCCTTCTTAGCTGTTCTGTCACTCATTCAAAAATTTAATCCCGATCAAGGCTGATCAAAACAATTTCATGTACAAGATACACTAATAAATTGATGCCAACTTTGCTTTTCTGTCTGGTTCTTGTAGTTAACCACAATACATTATATTTTTTCCTTTTAGGACAAGACTGGGGACAGATAAACAACTCACAGGAGCCTTTCCAGGTGAACCCTGAAGACGCGTTTCTCAGAAAGGATTTATGAACAGCTTAAGCTCACCCTGTTCTTACAAAATAAGGAGGAATGTTGCCAAGTTACTAACACCCCAGGCTCATGGATGCAGACATAACAAGACATTACATGCTTAACAAGCTGGCCTCTCTAAGACAGCAAAGGTGTAGCTTTTTAGTCTAAGACATTCAGGTGACTACCAGTTTTATGTTTTATAGAATACTTATAGAATGAATGCTAAATAACAGCAACTTCCTTTCAAAACTGATGCCGTGCAACCAATAAGAAAAAAAAAAAATGGATGTGCAAGTTGTTCTTTGACTTATTTTCAAAGGTTTGGGGGAAGAGAAGTCCCCAGAACATACACACCTGTAAAGACTCTGAAAAAGAGGCAGGGAAGGAAAGCATTGTCATCACAAAGAGTAAACCACCTGTTAGGGAACAACTAAGGTCACATAAAGGTCATTTTCTGCTACATCTCTATGTTTCTATTTTAAAGCTTCACAGACATTTGAGCACAAAATCTTCTTACAATCACACTGCATTCAAAAATTCTAAAAGTGAATGTGCTTGCCTTTTCATAAGGAGGAGAAACCTCAAAGTACTGCAATGTAGGTCATTTTACACTTCACCAAACCATTCATGTAGCTCTGATTTGTGACTTCATAAATATGCTCTTAATATCTACCAATCCTATGACTTTATAAAACAACTATCATAGTGGTGTTTGAGCAAAGTTTTGAATTTCAAATGAAATTGCAGTCCCATGAGAGTCAGATTAAACACCCAGTTGAGCATTCATTTAAATGTAAAATTAGATTGGATCACCGTCATGGCATTCAACTTGATCTGAACTCAGAAGGTTTCTGGGCTCATTTATCCTTGCAGAAAATCGGAGTGTTTCACACTGTGATTAACACTCTGACATGGCAAACAAGCATGCCATGTAACATCTGAGGAAATAAACTTTAAAGTGAAAGAAACTGAAAGGCATAATTTCCCAAGGCAAGCTGTTTTGTTCATTCACTGATTACTGTGCCTTTTAAAAGCTAACAGTCTACCACGGTATAGAACAATTTATACATCTGTTGCTTTCCGCGGTGAAATTGAGGCACTTGGCTTTTTTCTCCTTTTGACAGGCTTTTCTTTTAATACAATGGTGGTTCAAACATGGTGTACGTCCACTGAGCCACTAAGCACACGATAGACAAAACTCATATTATTAGGTGTTTACCTTTGCATCAGGTTGCAATACACAAATAAGCAAACAGCGTAATGACTTCAGATGGGTATACTTTATTTCAGGTTCAAGTATCAGTTTGCTTGTTATGCTGCTGCTAATCACCTCTCAAATGAACCATTGCTTTATTGCCCTCAAAGAAGAGAAATGAGCTGTTGAAAGGTCTAGAGCATGTCTTTTAAGAAGCAGCTTAGGAAGATGGGGTTGTTTAGCCTGGAGGCGAGGAGGCTCAGGGGGACCTTATTGCTCTCTACAACTCCCCGAGAGGAAGATGTAGCCAGGTGGAGGCTGGTCTCTGCTCCTAGATAACAAGTGACAGGAGGACAGGAAATGGCATCACGTTGCCGCAAGGGAGCTTTAGGATAGACACTAGGAAAAGATCTCTTAACTGAAAAAGTCTGGGGAGATGGTTGAGTCAAAATCCTTTGAGGTATTTAAAAGCCATGAGGATACGGCAGTTGGTGACATAGTTCAATGCAAGACTTTGTGGTGTTGGATTAATTGCCAGACTTGATGATCCTAGAGATCTTTTCCAATGTAAATGTTTCTATAATCCTAAATATGTACTGTTACTTCATTTTCAAATTATGAGTGTGTTTCACTCATAATAGCTTATCGTCATATAGAAGGAACAATTTTGCTGAAAACAGTCTTGTGTCACATTCTATGTGGAAAACATTCAAAAAACCAGGCCCTTGTTTTAACAACAAATCTAACAACTTGAAGTTTTTCATGAGTTCTGCTACTACTGTCTTTGTCATTCAAATTCAGAATATTCATGAATATTTAACGCATTTAACATAATATTTTTGAAGAAAAAATGTTAGTACTTGGCATTTAGATTTACATAGCAACACTGAAGACCCAACAAACATGCAGTGATTTCTCAGCATATCTTAGAAGAACCTACATAGACATCAAAAGTGAAAAATTACTAAACGACCATCTCCTGAAGACACAGCAGATTATATGCTGCATTGTCCTAGGGCTGGGTTCCGCACACTATAGTAAAGTAACCCTGGGCACAAGATCTCTAGGATGGGTTTTTAGAATACAGTAGTTCTGTGGCAAATTATTATTATTTTTTTCTGAATAGCAACAGAATTTCTGGGTTTGTTCTACATTCGTTTTTATACAGTTTTGAAGTATGAAATGGTGTGGGAAGGAAAAGGCAAAGTGAGGAGAAATTTATTTCTAACTATACTATTAAGTCTTTGATCATTTGCATGCCCTGACTGGGAGCAATACCTTTGAAAGCACTGTCATGCAGAAGATAGTGGTTGATATGGGCTGGGTGCTTTAAGCTCCTACAGAATTAAAACAGAGCAGCAAGAGTATGGACGTAGTAGCAGAGCTGAAACTGTAATATATTTTCCAAGTATTAATTATTCCCTTCATCATCTGCATTATAAGGAACTGGTTGTGAAAAATTGCGTCTTGACTTGGACATAAGATAAGAGAGCGCATATCCCAAACAATATGAGGCATCCCAAGGGAATGAATTTATTCATTAAATATTGGAACTTCACTTTTTAATACACTTTTGATTAAAGAAAGGAAAAAAAATGCATTGAACAATAAAAAAAATGATGCTTGGAACAGCTTGCAAAACAACCCATAAACCTTAGAGAAAAAAATCCGAATCCAAACCTGTTTCATATAAAATCCTTCCTCTTATTTTTTTTTTTTTTGTGATTTATGTGCACATACACCAAATATATATTACACATTCTCGAGGGCAAAAATATTGTTACTTAAATTACATTCATATGATTCCTTGATAAAAAAATCAATTTGCCAGATCAATTTTTCTTAAACAAGTTCATCATACTCTGGAGCAATGAACTAATCAATAGGGAATGTTTTTCAGATGCTTTGCAGCCATCCCACTTTAGTAATTGCTAGAATTTCATATCGACAGGTGATAGGATGGTTTGAAGGATGAATTGATTTGTTAGCCTGTAGTGCTACAAGTCAACACCGCAACAATAAAGATAAATCCCCAGAGTGCCGGGGTTTGGAAATCAAACAGGAGGTAAGTTGTTACATTATGCATTTGACCCTGGAGGTAATTCAAGATTGCAAGTTTTGTGGGTGTATTCAAAGCCACAGAAAGGAAAGAGGAAAGGAACCACTAACACATAACTTTGTAGTGATTTTTTAATTGAAGAAAATGATAGTGCATGGCACCATCTAACTGCTTATGTTGGATGCTCGAAAAAAAAACGATAAAAAAAATTGCAAAGGTTTGCTAAACGATGGTATGCATCAGTAGAATTGTCGATTTTGATCAGTAGTTCCTGACAGAAGCAGGAATGGCATAAGAAATTACAAATGAGAAGGGTATAGAGAGTAAAAGGATTTCTATCTCACAGTATAGACAGGAAAAATTACTTGCTTGTAATGATTCTTGAACAGCTGCACTCCATATTTCCACAACCGACCAGCTCAGCAGGATATCATAATATATAAAATACAGCTACTGAAATCAAGGCTGATTCATTATGAAGAGGACTCTCAGCTGTGTGCTCAGGTCACATTGCTGGATGCTTTTTGCAGAAGCGTGCCAAAGCACAGAATCTATTCACAATGCCAAAAGAAAAATTTAAGATCTGCATTCATGGCTGCTAATGGCCAAATATTTGGACCTTATCTGAGCTCAATTAAACAACTGAGTTGGCTACAAGAGAGAAAAAGCATTGGCTCTGCATTTCTAAAAGTCTCAAATTTGCAAAGAAGCAATTAAAGAGGAGTTTTTAGCAACAGGGTCAGTCATCAGTCTCAGGGAAGTTAATAAAAACATTGACATCCACAGGTGCAGGACCAAGTGCTGCTCTCCAAACTCAAGTACATACTCCAGTAAGTCAGCTGGAGTTTTCACACCTTGGGGACAGCCACAAGCAAAGTGAATGCTACACAGCACAAAGCTCTAGTGCTGTCACACACATAGACATTTGATGCTGCCAGTGTGCACCATCTGCCTCATCTAAACAAAACCAGATAGCAAAAATGCCTTCTTATGCCTTTCAGTTCACTGGCTCAAACCCTGCTCGACTCAAAGAATCTCTAACAAGTTGGTATTGCTTGTGTAGTGGAATATGTGGACAGTGCATGTGTAGTTTTTTTTTTTTCAGGCCAATTGGGACCTCCTTCTTCCTGAGTAGGTAAAAATGGAAAGCTCCCATAGTATGAAAAACCCTCGGCAATACCAGTATGTAAGTTCAGAATAGTATCAGCTAGGTGACATGTTAGGCAATGCAGTTACTAAACATTCATCTAAATGAACAGCTTTGCTCATCTTGCATAATGTTTCCTCTGACATAATCCAAGCAGCATCTCAGTCTGACACAGCCAGCATAAGGAGTATGTTTTGAACAATTTTATCTTCATTTTATATTCTCTGAAAACTATGTATTTCCAAAGTACTTGAGAGGGTTTGTCTCATGGCCTTCCCCACCTTTTAGACCATGCACCTCAGGTTAAAACTGAAATCTGCAGATGAGCTAGTTTTAGAGTAATTTTTGCTACCATAAAGTAGAACAAAATCTACCATGAAAATCTCCATGCTAAAAGTCTCTTTGATCTCATGTGATACAGTAAAAAGAATCATTGTCTCCTTTTATCACATATTGCATAATAACCATGTAAATAGTTATATTTCCGTTTTTAAATTTGACTTTTATGTATACTTTTTTGAATTTGCCAGATCACTTCACATTCCCACCTCTGTGTTTAGCTGGGAATGTACTTAAAAAAGAAAATCTTGATACAGTAATTTGTCTTTCAAATACCATTTTCAAAGTTGTAGGAGCTAATTTAGTACAGCTGGGTCTGTGACATTCAAACCCAACCACAAACAAGCTACCTGTGTCCTTCTCTGAAGGAGTTAAAACTTCTGTAGATTTCATAGGAGAATGTTCAATCTTTGCAGCA
>VZTE01002091.1:48257-63354 GCA_013397775.1 Eulacestoma nigropectus
TCTCATAGATCAATGACCGTTTATCCAGTATTATTTCTTCACTCACCTCTGGTTTCTTGAGCGACTCTGTCCTCCTCCTCCTCCTCCTCCTCCTCAGGGACTCCACAATCTCAGCTTCCTAACATTTTGTACCACCATTACATCACTGGGAAGAATTCAGTTTCATAAGCAGTGAAATGAGCTGAAGGTGTCCAAAAACATCTTGCAATTGCTTGCCCATCATTTTTCTCACTTTACTCCCAAGAAGATAATTTATGATTCCCGAATTAGTAGGATCTCTTCTATATTCTTTCAGATACTAGAAATTGGGGCAGTTTCTTCTGATGAGAAAAGGAGTTGAATAGAAGAATAACGTAGATAAGCGACCTTTGAGCTCTTTTGAAATCTCACTCTGACTTGCATGAACATTGCACACGAAGCATCTTGATTGGCTATAATTCTCACAGCTATTTTTTTCAATCATCAATAGCTGAAAATAGTTACAATCAACCTTTTTGTGATGTAGTGAAACAGAAATATATAAAACTGTTTATAGTGATAGTGAAGAGAAGACACTTCCCAGATGCTAGGAAAATGTTCCATATATGAGGTGTTTGGTGTTATTTATTATTGATTCAAAAGAAATACCCCAAACCAAGCAAAAAGTAGTTTCTCTTAATACATTCTGTGACTTAACTAGCAAACAAGAAAAGACAAACTACAATTGCTTTTTCTTCATTCAGTGAAATGAGTTCGACATGGTTTCTGTGTTACTTGTAGATAACTGCCAACAAAAGGAATTGTTTGAAAGTAAATTTGTGCTCACAATAAGAGCAATCCCACACAAAGCAGGCACCAAAACTAAAATACAGATGAGAGTTCACTGAAGTGAGGCCGCCAGCAATTAATGTCCAGAACACAAAACAAAAAACAGTTTAAAATCAGTAAGCTGCCCAGCTTAATGAATAAATCCCCTCCAAGAAGAGTTATCATAGAGAAATGTGAATGACTAAAAAGCAGTGAGGCATTCAGCATTATTCTGATTTTAACAGTAAATGTCACAAATTCATGAACAGTCTCATGCAATTAAGTTTTCCAAAACAGCAAGACCATATTCATGAAATAGCAGTTCTATATGTCATAGTTGAGCTATAAATATTAATATTTCTCTAATAATTCTAATTCAAAATATGCAAATAGCTCTGTCTGTGAGAGCAGAAACTAAAACTCAAGTCTTTCACTCCATATACCACACTTGGTCCAATGCGGGAAGGCGAAGAGCAGGGAAAGCGGGAGAGGGAGAGATGGTCATTAATGTACTGTGTGTGAAGTTCAATTGGATAGGTTTGCTTCAGATGGGTGAAAAACATGCATGCTTGACCAGGTTTTACGGGAGATGGTGTCTAGGGAGAAAGGTGGTGGAAATCGGAGGAGTTTTACTTTGAAAATTGGGCAAGACTAAGGCACTAACCTCTGCACTAAGAAGAGAAAAACCTTTTTTGGCAGATCTCTAGGGACTAAAAACTTTACTGCCAAAAAATAAAAGGTGACTAAACATTTAGGCATGGAATTGTGAATAACACTTTTGGTTCTGATGCCTAGTTCTACTTACATCCCTTCACAGGTACTAGAGATCTTTCTGAGAAAGCTAACCAACAGAGGACTTGAATCCAAGTGTGCCAAACAAGTGTCAACCACTGGCTCAACTTTCCTGATCTTAAAGGGCCAAGGATCTTATTTTAGCCATAACCCTATTTCAGTCCTACATTAAGTAGTAGCACGGAAATGGGGGCACCTTCTGGAATGCTGGGTTTAATGCACACATTTAAGGAAGGAGCTTATTCAAAATGATGACAAAAGCTCAGATTCAAATCCCATTTTTTTTCACTATTTTTCATTTTGAAAGAACATTAAATGCTTCAGCCTTAGTTTCCCCACCTTCAGAATGAAGTTAGAAACCTCTTCAAGAACCCTAAGAATTACCATTACTTATAAAATAGTTGAAAGTCAAAGGTACCATTAAAGGTGTTTTAGGGTTTTTTTAAGTATTTTTGGAAAATGGAAATGACTATATTAAGTTTTGTAGTAAGTTTCAGCATGAGAGGCATAAGCCCCTTATGAATTTACTTTTTGAACAGTCAGGTCATATGTTTACCAACATATTTCTCTAGCTATTCAATAATTTCCACAGAAACATGCCAGAAAACATCCCATGGGAATTTTACTCTCAATCTAAGATAATATTATTTAGCCCTTGAGCAGCCAAGGGTCAGTGTAGCACATGTGAAGAGTTATTTTTCCTAAAACAGCTTTCAAAGAAATAGTATGGCTCTAATTGAGCAAAAAAGAAGCACAAATATCACATCCTCTTCTGTTACCTCTGGAAGACCTGTATTGCCAATAAAACAAAGAATAGAATAATTACATTTTTTGCTGGTGATTGGAGAATGTACCCATCTTTTGACTCCACAAAAATTGTGCTGTCAAACAAGTGCTATGAACCTCCTTTCGTCTTCTTTACCCACTAATACAGTGATTGAGATTGTACACTGACATTGATACTTGAGAATCACTTATCACAAATACAACACGATACTGAGAACCAACTGTGCTTGTGACTCTGCCAGAATATTTCTCTTCTTGAAGTGCTCAGATGTCAGGTTGAGGTAATGAAACACTCAATGCTTGAGGTAACTTTAGTCCAACAGAGAAAGCGGAAATGTCTTTTTTTTTTTTTTTTTAACCCCGTAAAGATTTTATTGGCAAATAAATTATTCATTTTCAAATCAAACTTTAGGATGGAAAGGATAAGACATATCTAGATTTCAGTTATTCTAAGGTCTTACAGAAAATGTCCAGATAAACAGATGCCTATGCACTTTTTAAAAAGGTATCCTACACATCAACAGATTTTGTCTATCTGAAGCCTTTTATCACGATAACGATATGCAGAATTTCATACTCTTCTCTATTAAAAGTGTAATATTCACAATAATGTCACCAGACATTCAGTTTTCTAGAGTGTACTGATGAGCAATACAGTCAGCGTACCCATTTATCTAAAGGGTTTGTTTGTTTCCTTGCGAAGACCACATCAAAACCAATGGCAGCAAGAACGTCTCCTCAAGAGATATTGCTTCTCTCAAGAGATATTGCTTCTCCCTTCTTCTCTCCCTACTCACATGAAAATTAAATAAAATCAATGTAGAGAGATACAGGATACCTAAATTTACTTTGACATCCAGTCACCGGTTTACGCCCTAACTCTACAACTCAAGAATATAGTGCCACTGCCTAAGAGATGGCTGCCAAAATGTCCTAATTTTGTGATGACTAAGCAGTTGCTGGCACAGTTAATTTCATTGTAAAAATAATTCCATTGAATAATACATCTATGAAATAACTATATTTTGCATAATAATTACATTGCATCAAAAAAGAGAGAAAAGAAATCTTTGTTTTTATTATTTGAAACTACATCTTTCTGTGACCCAATCATTTGAGCTCTGTATCCCACCATGTCGCAATTTACCTCTAAAAGAAACTGATGAGGAACCAGGTGACTGCTCCTCTATTTCTCTCAATTAGGCAATTTAGATTTTCATTTCAAATTTTCAACTAGCAGAATGTCTGGAAGATCGGTTTGACGCCATGATGATTTTTGGCCTTTTCTTTTATATCCCTTTTATATACCCTTTTATATACCTTTATGTATCCTTAGTGCTTTTAGCATGCATACTTGTAATTCCTTAAGTCTGATAACTTAGCTGGACCTAATAATCTGCTGAGCCAGGAGACCAAATATCCTGGAAGCCTTGCAGTTAGGGGGCAGGCAGCCCTAGAGACCAAAGTCCTCTCTAGAACACATCCTGTAAACTAAGGTAGGCCCATCTAGGGGAAGATTCCTCAGGATGGGGGATTCATTCAAGTCTCTCACTGTGGAATCTTTGATAGGTATGCTAATTTACAAGGCCTATAAATTGCATATGTGATTTATCGCATGTGTGCATTTCGGTGTGCTTTTCAGCGCATTCCACCTGGACAAAGCGGTGCACCTAAGGATCCTTAAATAAATACCGAGTTAAAAACCCCTCTTCCCCTTAACCATGCCTGGCTTTTAATTTTAAGACCAGGGAAAGGCAACAGGTTGAATGAAAACCTGAAATGGTGAGGGCCAGAATATCATACCAGGATTATTCACAGTCTTTCATCATCCCTTTTGCAAGCACATATACAGCGTTCAAGACCATGAGAGAAGTTTTAAGTCTTACACTCTCAGCCTGACAACTTTGCCACAGAATAACAGCCAAGTTTGAAATCATCACTTACTTCCACTTTTTCTGTCATTCCAACAAGTTAATAAGGGCAGAGCTAAAGGTAAGCTGAGAGGAGAAACAGAAGAGGTTTTCAGTGGGAGGGATAGGCAAGAAAGCCCCAGGCTGATGCATCAGTGGGTGATGGGAGCAGACTTGGAACAAAGGTGGCCTGAAGCTTGGGTCTGCAGCTATGGCATGCCTCACAAGTCAGGAAGTTCGACTGGCCTCTAACCTGAGAAGAAAATTAACCTACTCTTGCCAACTGATTTGTCTGTGGAATGAAAATGTTCTTGGCAGGTGTGTAGTTGGAAAGCATCTTCAGAGTGGAGCAATTTAGATCCCCAGAGTTTGTTGCAGTCTGAATCCCAGCCCACCACTGTCATCCTGCAGCGATTCCTACTCCTTGCCCCATGCTTGCCATGTAAAAAATTCTGTATTTCCAGAAAACATGCTTTTTGTGAAAGCTTTTGCAGTACCCAGGTTCTCTGTTCATCTGTGCCTTTTCTTTTATTCAAAGCAATTCTGTTTGCTTTCTAGTGTCTAGAGGTAAAAGTTTAATCCCCAAGGAAACATATGGTTCATATGGTTTCCAGCAAATGCAGTATGCAGTTATTTGTGAAATAGTCAGGAGTTATTTCATAAATGTCGTTCAGAAACACAAGGATTTTCAGCTGATCAGGATGTTTTCCTATTTAAACATTGATTTAAAAGCCTTGCCAAGTATATCAGGAAGCTGAGACAGAAATTTCACAGAACACAGAAAAGCAGCTGGTTTTTCCCCCTCAAGTCCTGGCAATTTAACCAAATGTTTCTTTCAGCAACTGCAACAAAAAGTAAGGTATACAATAACTTTGTTTCATTACAGTATAGAGGCAAATTAGCATTTGCAAAAGGTTTTCAGAAGAACATGAGTGTGCACTAAGTTGGTATTTTTCCCTGTGAAGGGCATGAGAGAACATATAAATTTAATCACACATTTCACTTAAAGACCATTTTAGTATGTGAGCGGACAAAATATCCTTAGCAGCTGCTGTAAGTTTCCTAATGGAGTCCCAAGCAAAAGTTTTCCAAGACTAGCTAAAAATCATTAGAAATATCACTGAAAACTCTGAACTTTGCCCTCTCATATAAAAACTGGTTTAATGTAATGCCATGCTGTGAAATCTAAACCTAATGTAAGTGCATTTAAAATAAAACAGAATTCTTTCTTCTTTGATACAAAAGGTAAACAATTTAGTTGCTCATAACAATTAACAGCATCTTGTGCTTTAGTCTTTACAGTAACTTCAGCTGAATATCATTCAGTGTTTTTTGCAACTATCAACTTTGGAATGAAGAACCACTCAATTCAGCCATATTTATTTTTTAGTCAGATGTCTTTACCATGTTTGTATTTCCACAAACACCTGCAGTCAGAGCATCCGTTTTCTCAATATGAGCAACAACACTTGTGCAGTAAGAAAGCACTACCTTCTGCAAAGCTTTTTACTATTCTTCCCTTTAAAACTTTCACTGGCAAGGAAGCAGAAAAAGTAGTGTAAGTCACAGGTCACCGAATAGAAGCCACTGGGAGAAAAGAACATAATAATCCAGGGCTTCAAAACTAGCACTGATTATATGAGTTCAGTGACATTTTCATAATTCAGGTCTGATTAGCAATTCAGTAATGAGCACCTATGCAAGTCTAACACCCTTTTACAGCAAAGGAACTCATCTAGAGGTAAAGAGACAGGACACCCATCTTTCATACCTCAGAAACGCACTCGTCTCAAGGTTTTCCTTTGCCTAACTTCTCTATATGAGCAAACCTAGACTATTAGTATTACCTACTAAAATGACAACACTGTTTAAAAGTCCTTTTAACAAAATATTTACTTCCCTAATCCACTTAATATAGGCAAAGTGCATGGGATATCAATACCAAGAACCTGTGTCCAATTGCCTTGAAATGCACAAAACCTGTAGAAGCCTTTAAAATATTTCACAGTATTCTCTGCTGATGAAGATGGAGGTAGAGAAACGCAAGTATATGGCTTTACAGTCCCAGCAATTTCTGAAACTCTTTCAGTTTCACTTGGGCCACCCAGACCATTTCCAGCAGAAAAGGAAGGGGTGTTTCCCAACAGTAGCCACCAGCATGGTTGTATTTGTACACACGCATGCAAAAAACTAATTGTTGCCTAGAAAAAAGAAAAAAAGATAACTACTCCACACTTTTTTTTTTTTTTTTAAATTAGTCAATTTGTTGAAAGATGTACCTGTGGGTATACTTATAAATAATTTGAAGTGGTTGGCTTGACAGTTCATTCAGCAGCTAGACTCTGGAAAAGAGCAGCAGTGCTTGAATCTCTGCCCAGAAAGCAAATTCAGCACACATAAATTGCACGCACCATAACNTACTCCACACTTTTTTTTTTTTTTTAAATTAGTCAATTTGTTGAAAGATGTACCTGTGGGTATACTTAATATATATTACTTAATAATAATTTGAAGTGGGTGGCTTGACAGTTCATTCAGCAGCTAGACTCTGGAAAAGAGCAGCAGTGCTTGAATCTCTGCCCAGAAAGCAAATTCAGCACACATAAATTGCACACACCATAACCACCATGCACCTTGACAAAACAGAAGCAGTGTTTATGTTTACGCCATCTCTCCTGTGTGCTTAGAAGACGAGTGGAGGGGTGGTTAGCTGTGGGTCTTGGTGGGCTCCTGGTCTGCAGGCTCTGTCTGCACCCAGCCCTGTGAAACTGCCAGCACATCTAGTGAGCCACGTGCCTTACTTACCCTTCCATTAGTACTTTTGCATCCAGAAGTGAAAATACCTTTCCCTGAGGCCAAACAGAATCATGCACTGATGAAATCATTACCTCTTCACTCCGAGACTGATGAACCCCCTGACTGCGAGTGTGCAAGCAGGCTATGCTCCCCACCACACCAGCACTGAGGAAGCCAGGACCAGTGCTGGCCCGAGGAGGACTGTGAAGCCAGAGGCAGCCGTCCTCTGAGCCTGGGAGCGTATTGCACAGCAAGGCTTCAGACCACTAGGTAGAGAGCTGGCAGGCCTCAAAGCCCTGGCTTTCATTCCCTGCTCCCAACTGCTGCCACAGATGTCCAGACTTTATTACAGAGATGAGTTTGGATGCCTGCAGGAACAGCTGGAAGTGGGAAGCAAGAGCCAGACTAATTGGCTCCAGTGCAAGACACGGCTATTCTGAAAAAGGAAGCAAGAGGAAAGAAAGAGAGCTGTCTTCAGATGCTGCAGCCAGTAGTGAAACAGTTAAAATCATTAAACACTTTCCTAATTTTGCTTCCCACTTAGAAAACTGCAACAGATGCCACAAGACTGTGTCTAGAAGTTCTCTGTGACCAGAGCTAGGGAGGCCCAATACACACTACACAAATGTGGTCTTTTCTTGGGGAAAAATGAGACACCCTGGGTTAAAAGTTGCATCAGACACTAGAGCTTCTGGTGGGACAAATGCCCTGCTGAAGTTTCGATTTCAGCCAAGGGACCCACAAGGTTATTTAGGAGCATGCACCATGTCTTACAGCATATTGTGAACATACAGCTATGGGAAGGTTTAGCAGATCTTTGCAGAAAACAAAACCCACAGCAGTATAGTAAAAGAGTGCCCTAATATGTGTGCTCTAATATGTGTGATTCTAATATGGGCAATCCCAGCTACTCTAAAGGTATATCCAAATACAGTGCTGGGAATTAAAAAAATTGATGAAAAGGCACAAGCAGCTGATTACTTAACATGAACAGTCTAAAGACTCAGCTATACTGTAACAAGAGCAAGATGTTTGATCTGCCACACAGTACACAGACCCATTTGCTGCTTCCTAGTAAAATCGTGCATGCAGAGCACTATTAACTAAATCATCAAAAATTAAATAGCAGAAGCCATTGCCAAAATCTGAGTTGCATTCAGACTTCAAGCAGGTCTTGCGAGCACTTTCTAGTACCTAAGGCAGTGTGGTCCTAGGAAGAATGCCAAGATGCAGTGCAAGTACATAGCAGACACATTACCAAACCCCCTGTGGAACAAAAAACCCAAAACAGGAGCACAGACTGAGAAAAAGCTACGGTACACCCTGAGGAGGTGTCTGGCTTGGTTGAGCAGCAAAGAATTTATCAGCTTGTCATTATAGAGGGAGCAGTCTGGAGATAGCCAACCAATGAACAATTTCTGCAAGGACAACCAGCAGCTTATGAGGAAAAAAAAAAAGGACGAGTAATGCTAAGTGTCAAGATTTGGAGGATATAAGTCACAGTTTTAAGTACATCTAGGGTAAGAATGAATAACTTTGACCTGTGTATGATACATTGCAAACCTACTGAAAACCCATTTGAGACCAGAACTATCATAATTTCCTTACAATTTACTCATCATTTGCTTCCAATACAACAAATCCATTTTTTCCTGCCTACTACATTACCTATTACTGCTCTACCATTCTCTCACCTTTACCATATGTCTCTTTTGATTGGGCTATTAAATACTGTTTTTCCTCTCCAAAGTAAACAACTTCAATCTGTGATTATTTTACAAATTCATTAAATTTTGATAATTTCATCAGTATTTGTCTTCCATGAGTTCTCGTACTGATTGTAATTCCCTTCCCCTACACCTGTGTCCAAAAATTCCTGAGTCTCTTATGTGCCACTTTCATTTTAATTAGACACAATGTCCAGGCAACATGGTAATACATCTTGTTTGTCATGACTAAAATTATAGTTAGAAACACATTGAATCAACTATTCTAGTAATACAATGCATTTTCATAATAGAAAAAACAACTGTAATTTATAAACAACCACTGTATATCATAGCTCAGAATTTTTCCAGTCTTCTAAGTAGACATCTTCAGAATAATTTCTCATGATTGAAACTAAAGGAATTATGGTCCCATATTTTAGTTAGTCCTAACATAATTTTTGTAGCTATGAAAATTTAAATTCCATATCTACTGTTTGCAAAACATTTTGCAGCCTCTGACAGTCAGCTCTTAAAATTGCCTCCAGATTAAAACGATGATTTTCAAGTAACATAAAAAGTGAAGTCCAACATTTCTATGCCTTTGCTGTTAAAACAGTCACAAATCATTGCTCAGAGTGCAAATTACAGATGCATCATACCAGTATTGTCAGAAAACTGCATTCCTTTGACAAGGAAACTAACAAAGCAGCACTTGGTTCTAGACTAGCTTGCCTTGAGCAAAGGGCTCTCAATGGAGTCCTGTACCAAGTTCCTCACTGACTTTGTATGAGAAATTTCACTAATTTAAGAAGAAAAACGAAACAGTTATAGACTAGTAGTTAAAAGCAAGAAAAAAATAATAACAAATAAACGGCATTTTCAAAGATGGGAAATAAATCAAGCCCAGCTCATCAAACGTCTGTACACCCTGTCACTTGCTTTAATGGTTCATTCTGATTTTTTCTTTGAAGAACCTGGATAACACGGAAGAGGAGTCCATTTTGAAAGAGTTAGTCTGTGAGAGTTAGTCTTACTACCAAGGGAAGCAGAAGAATGAAGTAAGCAGGATAAGGTCAACACATTAACATTTACATGAATTCAGATCCTACATAGCTTTAATCCTCTTCAGTGACAGGCAAACCATCAGAGAGGAGGAAATGAGACTTCAACGTTAATTCAAAATGCCTGGTTTAACCTTTAGAAAATAATTCATTTTTCTCTTTCTTTCTCTTTCCTGTTCTCCTTTCCATGCACCACAAAGGCACTTTTCTGTTTCTTCAAAATTAACTATGTCTTTTTCAAGCTTTCCTTTAGATTTGGAGAAACTGTCCATGCACAGTTTATGAGACCTAAAGTACACATATGGGACTTAAACTCCTTTCAAACTCTTTGTGCCTCATTCCTGTAGACTTAACTGAACTAACAAAGAAGATCGAGTCAGGATTAGCTTCTATTCACCCAAAAGACCAGCGGACAAATGTTAGCAGTCACTTCTTGGGAGTTCCAGGTGAACTTTTCAGTAACAAATCACCCAAAAAGAGACAAACAGGCCTAAAGTTACAATGAAGGGCAGTCACCAATTATTTTAGACATAGGAGTAAAGAATTGTTCCAATGAAAGAAAGCAAAGGGGGGGGGAGTTGAGAAAGGAGTGGTGTGAGACAATCCCAAATCTTAAGTAAATAGGACTTAAAAATATTTCAAAGCAGTGAGAAGACTAAAGCTTTAGAAAGCAGGGAGTTTTTGTATGGTTCCTTGGGGCTATGTAGAGCAATAATTGTTCTTTCTACTGGGATCCTTCATATTTCCCCAAGAAGATGAACTTGCAGTGTCTAGAAAACTGCAACTAGCAGAAGGATCAGTTTAAGCAAATCTGGCTGTCCTAGATCAGCAGAATCAAAATGAGATAACATAGTGTCTTTGTCTCAGGCAGGACATTTAAGAGGGTAAAACATAGTGCCCCAAAGAACTGAACACACTCAGACCCAGACCCAAAAGGATAGAAGCCAGCTCATCTTGCTGAGAGACAGTCTGTAAAAATCGAAATTTTCCTTATACAGTGGTAACTCATTTCTAACCACATCAGCGTAAGTACCTCTTCTTTCCGAAAAGGTTTTCTGTTTACCTTCATGTAGGTTGGTTGAAAAGTGTGTATTCATCTGCATCACTCTCATAAACAAATCTTAATGGCTTCAAAATGCCAGAACTTTTGTTAAAACAAGCATCTGTCATTTCTCTGTAGATAAGGCACTGCAATAGTACATATACACAAAAACAAGGATAGTCAGTCCCTACATAGGACGAGACACAGGAATATTACTGAAGTTAAACGCTTGCAGGAGAAGTGATCTCATACTCCACGTAATGTGGAATGTCATGTGAATCACGACTGAAGAAATGTTTCCTGAACTCAAAGGTGCATGCCAAAAACCAAAAACCAATCACAGATTCCATTTCTTGATTAATAGATAAAAGTACATGTTTATTCCACTTAATTTCTATTAAAAAAAAAAGAAAAGGGGGGAAAAAAATCCCAAAGCAAAGCAATCTTTCTTATTTTAATTTCTTCCATCATCACTATGGTCAAAAAAGTTCCATCCTTTTAATTTCTTGTCTTGGCACTGACTTCATTTTAAATACAACCCAGTAGAGTACTCAGTTGCCAAATTGCTGCATTTTTAAACATTCTAAATAGGACATTAGTTCTTAGCATGAATGTTTTGAAATCTGATCAACAAGCCGTTTCTCAATACATTAGGCAAAGCAAGCAAAATTAGGCTGTTTTATGTCAGGTACTTAGCACAAATCCCTTAATAATGTGTTTGAGTGCAGAAACCATTAATAAATGCATAATTCCCTAAGACAGGCTTGATTAATTAAGTCATATGTGTATCCTTCTAATTAAAAAAAGAACATTAGGCAGATGAGTGGAATTTCTGAGTACAAAATTCAAAGGCTGTTTTGCTTTTATTTGAACAACGAAAGAAAAGCTGCTCGTTAATATAGCTGCCAAAAAACCAGCAAGAGTGCTGACACAAACCCCCCAAACTCTGACTTGTTCAAAACAGCTAAGTATTTACTCGCTCATTTGTAGTCAAATTTTTAATCAGGTAGCTGGCTCGATTAATCCAGGCAGTTCAAATTACAAAGGCAGCTGGTGCTAATATATACATAACTAGATGATATGTTGGTTGCATTTCTTCCAGTAAATTGTTTAAAACCAAAGAGTCACAGGTTTTCAAACTCTCAGGGAAAACTATTCTATGAAAAAACAACAGTCTAATAGTTGACCCCATACTCTTCCAAGCATGCACTTTACTGTAGTGTGGACTGTAAATTTTGGTATGATACCATAATTTGCAGCAACACTGAAGCAACAGCTATTTTCAAATGCATAGCTTTTTTTGTAAAACAATTAGCTTTTTGAGGTTCTTTGCTAAAACAAGTAAACAAAACCAGAAAGAGCAGAAAACACAATGTTATGAGACATAACAGGAACATAAAAAATTCCACTAATCTAACAGATATTGTTAAGCATAACAATTTTGTCAAGGTGATGTTTGAGGATAAGTAGGATTGATAACAGCACAATTTGGTATAATAATGCTACCAAGCCCAATACAAGCCCAGTACTGTAAAGTTTTAGTCTTAGAAACACAAACCTGTTGAAGATAAATGGTAAATTTAGGGGGTTGTAGGTGGGCAAACCTGGTACCTGTCAGGCACAGACAACAGACTGATCTGCAGGATTAATCTCTGTTGGGGAAAGTACTCTACTGCTTTGAGTAGGGGGTTTGAACTATGTGAACTTCAGAGATCATTCTGTGACACTGGCCCTTGAAGCACTGACCTACTTACAAGAACACAACGTCCAGTGGCTGCTTAATTTACAGGGAAGCGCTTTGATTTTGATGAGAAAACAACCAGGTGTCTGAAAGCAAGAGGGAAAACAGTAGGCAACAATGACTAAGCAGCAGACACTGATAGACTAGATACAGATTTCACAAAATACATTGCATCCACGGGACAGGATGGAGAGAGGAAAGCAGAAACAAGGGTGTAGAAGTGATTTGAGTAAGACTTACGATCATCCCAAGAAATATCATTTGGACCTAACAGAGCTGGCAAAGGGCTTGAATCTCATGGCCTGAAAGAAGCTAAAAGTCAGATTCAGTTATAAAGTCACTGAATTGGTTTCTCCAAAAGCAACTGATGATTCAAAGAGATTAAGTGTTTTAATTCTTCAGCTGCTATATCCTAAACCATCTACATAAGCAAAGTTCCCAAATAAAAAGCAAAGCAGCTCAGCATAAAACCAGCCAGAAGGCTTCTGTGTGTAGTCCTAATTGGTTGGTGCAGCCGGATTTCCAGTCTAGGTCTCATGTCTAATAACATAATTCGCTACAAGAGTGACAAGACTGAAATAAGGTACACCATGACTGCTAGTTTTTCCCCCGTGTCTTCCTCTAAAAGAGAACTGGCTACAACAACTGAGAGAGTGGCTGAAGCTTAGACAGACAGGCTGAGTCTGCAGCTATGAAGAAGACAGTACATTACTGTCACACAACGAGTGCAAGATGACTTGCTGTGTTGGACATTTATGAGAGGTTACGTAAGGGCACAGTTGTTGTGCAATCTGGAATGTGACTTTGAATTAATCAGGAATCCACTTTATAAGACAAGTAAGAACTGCATAGAGCTCATCATGGGAGTTCCAACTCCCCGAGTTGCAAGTTTGAGATCTCCACACAGAGAGACAAGCCTAAGTACTTCTATCCAAACAAGACATACAGCACTGCACTTGCCCTTGTCTGCTTTTGCCATAACATATAGTCACGCACCTACCAGAGCTCTGCTTAGTATACTGATACAAGGCTACCACTCCTTAAAAATCCAGTAAAGAAGACTTAAACCAACAAGACATTCATCATAAGACAACAAATCCTGTTACTAAAAAGTTGGAGAATTACAGGGAAATCTACAAATACAAGATGCTAGAAATTAGCAAAAAGAACATGTACAGTAAAAGTTAGGTTGGAAAATGCTTAAATCAGGAGAGGGTGTTGTTACAAGAACCAGACTTGAAAGCAGCTTGCCTTTTGACATGGTCAATAAATATGACAGACAAAACAAACACAATCAATCTAGATTTTAGTGTTTAATAGTAACTCCAGTTAAAAAACAGGCTCCAGCTTGGCCTCAGTTGGATCAAGGAAAAGAAGATAAAGTTTCCATATTCTAGACGAGTTTGAGTTTAATGGAATTCATTTTTGGCATGGGAGGAATTAACATCTATCCTACAAATCAGCTACCTTTTCCATCATTTTTTCTATCTAACACAACTCGAACTCCCAGTGCCTTCCTGAACTGTAATTAAATCCATGCACTAATTTCTTCCTGTGAGAAAACCGTCTTCTTCCTAATGTTTAGATGCAAGCCATGTCTCCTGTTGCTCTAACCCTCCAGATCATTCCTGTGCTATCCACCATCTCCCACGCCCGCTGCCCTCCTGGAAGATTTGCCAAGCTTAGTACACCCTCAGGAAGTTATAGCCTCTCTCATCTCCCACTCACCAAACTCTTCCCTTCCTCTCCTTTTTTCTACTGTTCCACCCACAACCTTGTCAAAAGCCTATGTATTTTGATTTGGGTTGTGGTGTTTTAATTTTGATTGTTTGTTTTGGTCTTTTGAGAAAAAAACTCCAACACAATTATCAGTTTTATGCGAAAATGAGAGCTAGAATGGTCTGGAACCGGACAGTTTGACTGATGAGGCTATTCCTGATTTAGGTGACCTCAGAATACTGATTTACAAATAGAAATCAAAATCAGACCTTACTCTGCAGACACACATTGAGAAATCTCCAGTAGGTGGATTTTCGTCAACACTGTTAGTTTTCCTTAAGCATTTGTTTTCTGCTATTGCATGTCCTTGGCTCCTGGCTGACAACACATTAGAGTGCAAGCCTATTCCCTGAAGACCAGAATTCTATCACAGCTTATCTTTCCTTGGGAGTCAGGTCAGATTAAGATCCAAGTCCACGTGATCTAACCTTCTAAGGTCAAAGATCACATCACACTAATAATAAAATAATTAAAAAAAAAAAAAGTTGAAATACAGAAGTTGTCCTCTCTATCAAAAACCTTCTTCCCTTCACTGTTTCTCTTACTGTCTTCTGGATCAAAAAGCTAAGAAACTTGGACAATTTGTGAATGTATTTTACAAGAAAACACTCATTTTTCCTCTCTCTTTTGTTGTTGGTTTTTTTTTTTTTTTTTTTTTAATTTTTTGGTTTTTATTTTGGTGTGTTTTTTTTTCT
>VZTE01002091.1:63376-164793 GCA_013397775.1 Eulacestoma nigropectus
TTTTAATTTTTGGCTGTTTATTTGGTTGGTTGTTTTTTGCATTATCTCTGCTTTGTAGAAAATTCTTACAGGCCAAGTACAAACTCCAGGACACCAAAATTATTCATTTTCACCTTCCCTATATACATAAACATTTCCTATATATGTAAACCAGCATTTAGACCAGGTGTGCTGACATGCTTCAAAACACAAGGGAAAAATACTTGTCAATTTTCAACTTTACTAAGAAGAGCATCTCTTCCTTTGCAACACCTCATTCTGGTGAATATCAGGGACAGGCGATGGAGCATGGACATCCAGAAACAAGTTTCCTCAATTACATTTTCTTCTCTTGTACACAATCCCAATGTTATTAAATGTTTGCAGACCACTCACTGCAGGAGACAAGGGCACAGCCAATTCAGACCAAAGCCTGGAACAGGGATAAACACTGAAATTCTGGAACTCACCTAACAGCCATGGGTCTGGAGCCAGGGCCAGAACACAAGCCAAGGCTGAAGCCAAAGACAGGAACCAAACAAGCTGCCAAGAGGCAGGACCCAGAGCCAGTATATGATCCAAGGGTTGTGAGCCAGAGCCAAGATACAAGTCAAAGGTCAGTAACAGATGCCAGGGACTTGGATCAACAACAGGCTTCAACCGTTCAACAGCTGAAGAGAAAATACAGGCACCACTTTAACACCCAGCAACTAACTACATGGGATGGCCACACGTGACTGCGCTGCTGAAAAGCATCAGCCGTCTTTCACCCAACAATCTGTAACAGGCTCCAGCTAGCACTGAGCTCAGGCCAAAGCCAGCAGTCCAGACTCCAATAAATCGCAAACTATTGCACCACAGCTAAGTGATGGGGTATGAGCTAAGGTCTGAAAGTGGCATCACAGTTTCCTTGCCCCCCCAGACCTGAGTCAGACTGATAACGCAGTTCATCACACACATCACATGCATGTGGTGCCATATCCTTGTATCTTTGGCAGGGTGAGCGAGAGCATCGACTACTGTCGGCTCTCACCGGCTGCGTGCTAACTCAAAAGAGAGCCCGGAGGTATAGCTGGGGAGCTGACCGCACCAAGGCAGCTCAGGAAACATGACAAAATACCCAGTGCGAGCCAGGTGCTCCTCACCCGAGGGAGCTTCCCTCTAAGCTGGTAGTAAACACATGTGGCAGAGGCAAAGAAGCGAGAGAGGGGGACTCTCGGTGAGCTGTTCCACGCAAAAGATTTATTCCAAACAAAACCACATCAGGAAAACCCAAGAGACTCCGGGGATCTGAAGCCTACCAGGTGTTTTATGGTGGGAATAGGAAAGGCGGGAATAAGGATAACAGCCAATGGGATTTTCAATGGAAGGCGGGGTTAGGACCAGGTGAACCAATGGGAAAAATACATGGGCAGGACTTAGGGAAGGAACCAATGGGAGCATCGAATATCAAAGAACTTTCTAGAACTTATACATATTAACTAGGGGAAATATATACGCTTATACATAAAATGGGGAGGGGAAAATGATAACCTGCCAGGGGAAACATGGAGATCACAGTCCAGGGGGATTGTGGGCTCTCACCCTAAGTGCAGTAAGTTCCTTTATACTTCAGTGTCTGGCCACCACAGCTCAGATTTGGTGTTATCCTCTGGGGTCAAAGTGGCTGCAGCCACCTGCACCACCACACACTATTGTCAGTGTATAACAGGAAATGGAATGGCTAGATGGCTGGAGATCAGAGCACAGAAAAGTTACAGGTACAAAACTACTTTTGAGGGTAGTTTTATCAACAAACTTGTTGGTATAAAAGCAGATATTCCGACAAAGCCAGATGGCAATCGGGACCTTTTTTCAGTAATCAGACTGTCACACTTGCTCAGACAAAATTTAGGAAAAGAGACAATGAGTAAATACATCCTTTTGCACAGATACAAACAAATAACCACAGCATCATAATTAATTCACGTTCTCCTATAAACTATGAAAAGTCTTAAATGAGAATTAGAAGTTTCAGAAATCAGGAGAACAGCATGAAATACCTTACCACAATCTTTGGCTAACCGGAGGAAAAGAAAACCAGTAATTGCATGCAAGCTGTAGATGTAACAAGAGGGTTTATCTAACCAGTAAGCTAATAAGCCCAAGTGGTGGAGGAATGAACTAAGACAGATAATCAGAGCCCGTTGCGCTGATGCATCCACACCTCATTCAATTAGAATAAGAAGCATTTCTAAAATAGTGTTGTCTCATTTGCCCTGATTAAATACCTGGCATTTCCCCAAACTTCATCCTCTCTGTATCATGTTTGAAACAAGTTTTAATGAGATACATATATTCCTTTAAATTAGCCTTCAATTTTTACTTTTCCACATGCAAAATTTCAGGCTTTGTAGCAAGAAACAAGTTGTATATAACCAGCATCCAAAATCATCAGGAGTCATGGTCTTCACACTCTTCCACATTTGCATTAAACATCCTGCTGACCCAGGTCAGGTCAATGACTGCTTATGAAAGCAAAAGGTGATATTTTTTCATTCCATTTTCTTTACAAATAGTTTGCAAATGCATGAAAAGGTGAATTAAGTTTGGTTTAGAGCTTATAGTAGTTTCTATAGTAGCTCCTTAGGGAGGAGGGTGAGAGGTAAAGTTGTGCCCAATATTATTCTTAAAAAGGTAGGATGAGGAAAAAAAAAGTAGAACGATACATGTTTTGAAGTATGATAGAAAATTCAAGTGATAGGGCATATCAATCCAAACCTCTCAAATAACCGCTGTTTCTCTTGTCTGCTAAAAAAACGCAAAACATAATTCTCAGACTACAGAACATTTAAAGCTTTAGGCTTTCATGTGGCTGTCATCACTAGAAAATCAGCAAGTACTCTAAGGGAAGTTTCCTCAGTGAAAGAGGGTGTGAAATGATTGCAGAGAGGTTTCCAGCTAAAATGTGGGGGTCGGGGGCAGAGGGGAAAGACCCATCCCTTCTTTAATTTTTTTTTTGTGAGACTGTGCTGAGGAGATGGATGTAACTCTTCTTGCCAGTGAAGTGATACTGCTCAGATACCATTACTGAAGCCCCTTTCTTTCCTATCCTTGAAGGTCTATATCTTTCTAGTTAAATATCGAAAAATATCTCCTATCAGGAGTGGTAATATGAAAAATGATCAAGCATTTGTTTCACAGGTGTCAAGCATCTCCTGAACAGCACCGTTAAAACTTCATACAGGATTTTTTTTTTTCAGACTAAAAAAAAATCTACGTGTTGATAGGGACAAGTCCTGTGGAGTGCTAATACACTTTAGAACAGCTAAAAAGGATTTACTTAGGCCACCCATAAAGCGAAAAAGAGTAAAAGTAGCTTTTAGCTTGTCATTTAGCCTGAGGTCTAAAAATACTTTGTGACAAGGTTATGACACATGTCCTACAAGTAGAAGCTCACTTCTCTACAGGGGAAGTACCTGGCTGCTATTAAAGCCGGATGGGTTGTTAACAACACAGGTGCTCCTGTAATTTCACAGCTGCCTGGAGGGTTCATCAGGTATCTCTTCATTTAAACATCAGCGAGTGCCTGGAGGCAAAACCATATGGGATGAAAAGAGCCCTCCCAGTAAAGTAATTTCTTACTTGTAAATCCTACTAATTTACGACCCTGTGTTAATTCCTCGAGCCCTTGAAGAACTATTACATAAATCTTTTTAACTGCATTATCATCTCTTGCACACAAATCATAATTTATTCTAAGGACTTCAAAGGTCATCAGTTATCCTGGCTGCAGCTCCAGCCTGACATGGCAATCCATTAAAAACAGAGAGACTTTTACCAACAAAATTTTTCACTTTAAATTGCCAGATGACTGAAACTGTTAAGAGGTCACTTTCAGACAGTCATCATATTTTTATCATCTTTAAAATCCTCTGTTAAATTCTGCAGTCTATTAAGACACCAGCCATCTTCTCCATGGCCTCTATTATTCAAGAATTATTCAACACCCTCATTATGATATGTAAATGTATATTTGACCTTGATGAGTTACATCTTCAGTATTATCCCAAACAAACTCTTAGAATGGAGCACACATCAGAGAATAATCTTCTGCTTTGTAAATATATTCAGAAGAAAGGCATCCTTTTCGAAGTATTTCAAGCAATATTTCTTCGGTGTTCAAAAAAGGTCTTCCTGCTTCACATCTGTTTATACCCCTGGTTTGAATATACTCTCTGTATCAAAAGGGTAAAACATCTGTAAAAATATTTTCAGTGTTTATTATACAAAGTTCAAAAAACAACTCCAGAGGAACTGGAAAAATGTAACAATTAAAAAAAACCCCAACAACAACAACAACAACCACCACCAACCAAAAAAACCAAAAACAAACCAACAAAAAAAACCCCCAAACAACCAAAAAACCCTAACAAATTAAAAAGGCTTGAAAGCAAATCAAACAAAGAGGGATTTACCAAATGGAAAAGGCAGCTGTAATGGCTGAACTATTTTTATCAGAATTCTAACAAATAACACCTCCTGTGCTTTAAATATTTAATGTGAAATCCATGGATTTATATAGCTTACAAAATGCCAGAGGCTTATTATCTTTACAGATTGCATGACAGGAATATTCATATAATTTGATTCCACTTTTTAAGACAACAGGAATTCCTCCAGGTGCTAACGGTAGATAACTTGTGTGCTGCTTCAATAATCTGCTAATTATAGAATCCCTCAGGTAGAACAATGTCATTAATCTGATTAAATTATTTATATTTCTGGAAAGCAAAATCTTATTAGGTCCTTGGCATTTGACTGTGTATGTTATGCAGCTGTGTTTGCAGTTTATGGCGTGGAGGAAAAAGATCTATATTTTACCTAACCATCAACATAGCTGGAAAAGGACCAGAGTCCCTTACATCCTAACATCACCGTTCATAAATTCCAGGGCATGCCCTGCACTGAACAGGTTGTCCATTTAGAGCACTATAGCACTTCTGAGAATGAAGGTTTGTTGTAGGTGTTTATTAGGCACCTTGTCTTCAGCAATGTAACAACAGACATGGATGGATTCTCATCCACCCACTACATGGTAAGCACTTTAACACTAGTGAAATTATCAGACACTCTAACGTAAGATCAGAATCAAACCAACTGCCAGAATTAAAGTGAGGGTTTTAGTTTTCTACTAAATATAACAGGACCAACAAGAGCAACATATGTTTGCAGAAAGCACAGTCTGATCCCACTTCAGTAGCTTTGATTTTAAAACAGGAAGGAGCGGAGGGGATTGAGAGCTGGTATTAACTTGTAACTTAGCACGTAATAATGACATTTAAACTAGATTCATTTTCAGTTAGGGAAAACAGAAATTTTGATTAGTTCTTGCAGAAGACAAGATACTTTCTGCAGCAAGCATTATCACATCGCATGGGATAGATAATGTGGTTTTTTATACAGAAGCAAAAAACTCCACTGTCATCTCTGTACATCATTGTGCAGTATATCTAACTTATATTCTGCCATGTGCCTCCATTTGGAACTTATTTGCATGACCTATATTTGCATGACAATTAGACAAGTGTAACTAACCTAAATATGTTCCCATAGTAAAGAAATAAAAACAACAGTAGCTTTTTACTAATTTAAATACTAATATATTTAGAGATTTCTTAAGGATGTGATTTGGTGTTGCACCTGTTTTAGCTGCTGCATCAGACAACTTACATGTACAATAATTTACTGAATAATATAAAGCTGTCTCAGTAGGTCATTATTCTGCTAACATTTATTTACAGTCAACATAAATTCACATCCATTTATGGTTACAGACAGGCTTAAATGTTAGCAGTATCCCTTCAAGCAAAAGATTGCTATGCTGCTTTTATGAAAAACATCGTCATGATCATTTATCTTCTTGCCCTTCTAAACTTCGAGAATATTTAAATACAAAATAAACTGTACAGAAAAAGTTGAGAACACCAGTGTCCCATTTGGTGCCTATTAAAATATATGATCTAACAGTTCCTTCTTGCTTTAAAAATATATGAACTTTTACATTTCGTATTTTGCCAAGAAATTTTGTTTTGATATTGGAAATAACTTATACAGTACATACTGTATGTAGGCAGTCACTCTAAATATTATAAAGCATTATTATAAAACACTGCAAGTCCTAACATTACCGAATAAAGTAGAGGGTTTTATTCCTTTATGTGAATTACCAAGGACTCCTGCCAGGGCATTACTGTCCATCTATCAAATGTCTGAAAAGGGATTAGAAGGAGCAGCTTCACATACTCAGCTGATTCTTCTAGCAAAAAATAGTTTCAGTTTGTGAGTCATCTCACTTTCTGGCAACGATAACCCAAAAAAAAGTGATAACATATTTCACCTCTGTACTACGCAAATCTGGTCTTACAAAATGTAGGATGTTCATCACAGTGAAAGTGAGAAAGAAGAGTGCTCTTCACCCTTCTATAGCAGCTCCTGCAATGTGTCATAGCAAAAAGTCTCCCTGCATAAAACACAATCTTTCTCTCAGGGCAAATTCTCTCCTAGTTGATCTGGCATAGTATAACTGAAATTAAATAACCATCAACCATTTGTACCATAAGAAAGTTCAGTGCTCTTTTTATCAACAGGTTTCTGATGTGCCTCTTGAGAACAGACTTTCCCAGGGGAAGCTAGTTTGCATGGCACAGATCTGAATGACAGCACATGCCTGCTGATTATCACCGTGCTGGTAGACTTCCTTAGAGTCTCTTAAGTGACATAAATGCCCGTTTTTTCAGACACGTCCACTTGAGTGATTGCCAGAGGAAATTTACAAGCCATCCTGAAGAATGTTAAAGTGATGAGTCTTCCATCTGCCTTAAATCACAGGGGTACTAACTATGTTCCCACAATCAGTTCACTGCTCAGTTGGACAACATGCTCAAGGGCTGATGCTTTCTTATGCTTAAGAAAGTCCTCTGCAAAGAATGAGATACATAGATACAAGCACACTTTTTTTTGTGACCATCCTCACTGTTCCTCAGGCCAAGAAGGTCTGATTCATGTTTGCTAGATTGGGCATGCATCTGCTAAATAACCAAGTTAATAGAGAAGAGAAAAAGCATGCAAATCACCTTCAAGTATAAAGACCTCATTTTCTCCTTCTCTACAGCTACTGTGGTATCACAAGGCACTATTCAGCATATGTAATGTTTCTGCAAAGTCGACTATATGGAATGATAAAAATCCAAGTGAGTGGAAAACCAGGATTACTCAATGCTGAATGAGCAGTAAAGGCCTGTTAAAAGCTCTCTGCTGAAGGATTTTAGAGTTTGCTCTAGCAGATACTCTCACTTGTTTTCCTAGGTCCAACAGCCATCAAATCCCAAAACAATGACTTTTTTTTCACCTCTAAGATGTTATATCACACATCAGAAGACAAATCTAGATTCAGAAGGCACTAAAACCGGCACTGGTTCCTGTATCTGTTAGTGGGAAGGAGATTATAAGAAATGAGAGAATCAGCTGTAGGTAATGCTGCCACGTTATTCATAGTTCTCAGTGCAAAAAGGTTTTTGGCTTAAGCTATCATGCCTTCTCATCTAATGTGAATAGCTCTCTTTCAGCCTTTTGTAGGAAAGATAATGAACTTCACCAGGAAGATAAGTGCAAGAACCCTGTTATTTCAAAAAAATTCTATGGCTCCACTTACAAAATTAAATTTGCTTTTGCCCTACACAAAGGACCATTTCTACTTATCCTCAAAAAATAGAAAACTAGTAATAGAATTTTTTTAAGATTTAATACGTACGTAATTTTCTTTTTCTTTCACTACAATTTAAACAGGTCCCAAGTTCTCATGCAGGTGTACTCCATTACTGAAAGTTAAACTGCAAAAAGCAGACCAACAATTCTTCTCACCTGAATGCAAAGAGAAATACTACTAGAGTGAGCCTAGGGCACAAAAAACTGAGGGAATGCAAGACAGAATAGCATAAGACAGGATAATCTATTGTAAACTGCAGAAACTTCTCTGGCTCTACAGTGGCTTGCACAGCTAAAAGCGCTCCTGAGATGAGAGGTGGGAAAGAGGGATCAGACAGAACAAGGTGTCACAACACCTTGTCAAAACTGGATTTCAGGTGTTAACCTTTAGTGAGAGATCTTTGATATTCAGGCTATCCAAGATGTTAGTTCAGTGGTGGTGACTAGAGAGGTGAGCAATCAAAAACATCTGCCAGGCCAAAATATCCTTTTGCAGTATTAAATGTCTACTCACAATGGGTATTACAGTTGCATTGTTTGTAGGAGGGTAAAGGTTACTATTTTGCTTTTTTTCTATATCACTACGTACTTGACTATGGTTTAATGGTTGCCATTATTTTTTGGCAGATTAAATAATTGTGTGGTTAAATGAGGCATATATAGAACTGTGAATTTTTTAAAATAACTATTCTTGCAACATCAGCAACATGTACACAATACTTTAATTACTCATTAAAAATGACAACCTCAGGTACAAAATCATTCATTCACATTTTAGTCACTGAAAAAAAATACAAAATTTGATTCTCAGAATTTAAATATGCTCAGGGAAGTCTGATATCAGTCTCCAGCAAGATGACATCTGATGTCCTTTATAGGAATTAAAAACAAATACCAGCAAGTGTAAAGCAATGCATTAGATGTGTGACTGTTCTTTTTGCCTCCATCATTCTTAAGTCTTCTTTTCCATCCAGTAAAACAACCATATCAGCATCACTCAGATGCACTCTTGGCTTTGTGTGGGTTTTTTAATCCATAATGAATAGTGTCCCTCCGTCTACTTAACTCTCCTGATTAAACTGGTGTGAAATTCAGTAAAAAAACATATACTGGTAGCCCTAACTAAAGAAAGCTGTCATCTCAGATACCTATAGCCCATTACCTAAGAATCCACCAGATTATAAATTCAATGACCACTTAAAATAAAATCTCTATATTACAGAACTACAGACTCATGTAATTCAGAGAAAATGCATCATAATATAAATGTTAAGTGTACTTGTGGGTAAGTGGGGGCACTTAATTAATGGTGGGTAAGATAGGGGCATTTAATTTAGTTCTAAAAACTCATCTCAAACGTATATTTTTTTTGCTTGGTTTAGTCCTCATATGCTAGCTGAATGCAATGCTTATTAGATTTTGGGAAAAGAGGGACTAGTCAGCCACATCTGCCAAAAGAAAAAGATACTTCTATAGCAGCAGGAATGTGGACTATGTATACTCATCACTTTTTCCACCTCTAGTTTTCATGGTTGGATGATAAACGATTTATAAATACTGTCTTTTCTCAGAATGCCCTCAGCAACATCTAAGTATTACTTCAATGTTATAATCAATTTCTAGTGTTTCAGATGATTCAGCAATACTCCAAGCCCCAACCCTTCTTGTGTCACTCAGAAATATCCACCAGTACATATATACAACATATATGCAACATTATTCAGGTTAGAAAAACCTTTAAGATTGTCACATTTAACTATTACGCCAGCATTACCAAGTCCACCAATAAACCATGTCGCTTAGCACAATGTCTATATGTCTTTTAAATACCTCCAGGGATGGTGACTCAGCCACCCACCTGGGCAGCCTGTTCCATTGCTTGACAACCCTTTCTGTGAAGGAATTTTTCCTGATATCTAATTTAAAACTTCACTGAGGCAACTTGGGGCCATTATCTCTCATCAAGTTGCTTCCTACTTGGAAGTAGAGACCAGCCCCCACCTCACTACACCCTCCCTTCAGGTAGTTTTACAGAGTGGTAAGGTCTCCTGTCAGTCTCCTGTTCTCCAGGCTAAACAATGCCAGCTCCCTCAGCCACTCCTCACAGGGCTTGTGCTCCAGACCTTTCACCAGCTCGGTTGCTCTGCTCTGCACCAGCTCTTCAGCACCTCAATATCTTTCTTGTCATGAGGGGCTCTAAACTGGACACGTGATTCAAGGTGTGGCCTCACCAGTGCTGAGTACAGAGTGACAACCCCTTCCCTAGTTCTGCTAGCCACATAATTTTTAATACAAGCCAGGATGCCACTGACTTCTTGGCCACTTGGGCACACAACAGATCATGTTCAACTGCTGCCAACCAGCACCCCCAGGTCCTTTTCCCCGTGGCAGCTTTCTAGCCATTCTGCCCCAAGTCTGTAGGGCTGCCTGGGGCTGTTGTGACTCAAGTGCAGGACCCTACAGTTGCCGTGTTGAACCTCATACTTTTGTTCTCGGCCTCAGTCCAGATCCCTCTGCAGGGCCTTTCTACACTACAGCAGGTCAACACTCCCACCCAACTCGATGTCATCTGCAAGCTGACTGAAGGAGTACTCCTCTGGGTTGTTGATAAAGATATTAAACAGAACTGGCCCCAACACTGAGCTCTGGGACGCCCCACTGGTGACTGGATGCCAACAGGATGCGGCACCATTCACCAACCCTCTAGGGGCCAGGTCATCCAGCCAGTTTTTAACTCAGTGAAGAGTGCACCAGTCTAAGCCATGAACAGCCAGTTCCTCCAGGACAATGCTGTGGAAAACTGTATCAAAGACTTGACTGAAGTCCATGTAGACACATCCACAGCCTTTCCTTCATCTACTGAGCAAGTCACATGGTCACAGAAGATCAGGCTGGTCAACCAGGACCTGCCTTTCAAAAAGCCCTGCTGGTGGGGCCTGATCCCCTGGTTGCCTCTATGTGATGCACGATGACACCCAGGATGATCGGCTCCACCACCTTCCCCAGCACTGACAGTCTGACAGGCCTGTAGTTCCGTGGATCGTCCTTCTGCCCCTTCTTGTAGATGTGGGTAACACTGGCCAACCTCCAGCCAAACTGGGACCTCCCTGTACAACTGGGACTGCTGATAAATGATGGAGCGTGGCTCAGTGAGCACTTTCACCAGCTTCCTTAGTACCCCTCAGGTGGATCTATTCCTGATTCGGGAGTGTGTAAGTGGGCAAACAGGTCCCTGTCCATTTCCTCCTGGATTATGGGGCCCTCATTTTGCTCCCCATCCCTGTCTTCCAGCTCAGGGGACTGGGTACCCTAACTATTACAGACTGAGGCAAAGAAAGCATTACAAGCCTCAGCCTTTTCCCCATCTGTAGTCACTGCATTGGCATGGTATTTCTACATGGCATCCTATAAAAGCTGATCACCCTGTGCTACAACCAAACACAAAGGCTACACTTCACCATGAGTTATCTTCTAGTTCTTCAACCGAAGTGAAGAAGCATAAATAACGATAGCAAATGAAGTTCAGATATGAAGTGAGGTTTAATTCTCTGACACTAACAGTCCCCAAGGGTGCATTATCACCACTTAAAATAAGTGTAATTAATTCTAATTCTAATCCTGCTCAGAATTTGTGTATCAGGGACAGGCCTAAATCTTCTCTAAAAAAATGTAACATACCATATATCTGTTGGTCACTTTATGTCTAGTATTCATCACATTCATGTACATTATTTTTCAGGAGTATCTGCACTGTTTGGGGTAATTTCCAAAGACTGTATGGTAGGTCTAGTTCAGAAAGTTCCTGATTAATTGTCTGTTCCATAAACCAAAAGACCTAAAAGTCTTGCCACTTACTAACACTGATGGCCATTTCTGAATGCTCCTAATTATCCACCCAAAGGACTGGAGCATGGAACTCCCAGCCTTAAGACCCCCTGAATTCTCAGTGAATCCACTGACCAAAACCACCAATGAGCCAATTTGCAGATTGCATGGATGCTCTGCACAGCCTGCAGTGGCCAAGGACATCCCTTATCACTTGCCACAGATCAAGAGGTCTGGGTAAATTGTCCAGCCAGGACCATACACACTTCATGACTCCACAGAAATGAAGGCCTGTAAAAACTGTGGTCAAGAGGATAATTTAGAAGTTAGGTGCTCTCACTCCATTTCATACAGAATTTTCTGAAGTAAAGTCACCAGCTGTTTTCTAAGTATTGTGGTTTAAAGGACAGGTGTCTGCCAAGGAAGGCAGGAACCTTCCTGGGATGGAAAAATATGACCCCCTTCCCTCCAAATTATTATAACTTTGAAATTACAGGGCTTTCAGGCACAGATATGGGAAACAGGAATAACAGTTCTTTACTAATATATGTATATATAGAGAGGGAAACAAACAGCGGTACCTGCGGCAGCAACAACAAGCAGAAGCAGTGAGCCGGTGCCCGCCTCTCCCGGCCGCAGGCGCTTTCCCCGAGGGTGCAGTGCCGCTCACGGCCGGCAGGGGGCGCTGGCGGCTCCCGGGGAGCGGGGCGGGGGGGGTGGGTCCCCCGCCTGCAGGGGGCGCTGTGGGGCGAGCTCGGCCGCCTCTCTTCACACGGCAAAGGCAGCTCGGGCGAGGGGAGAGAGGGGAGATGGCTCCCCTTGCAAAACTCACAGGGAGCAGCCGGTCTCAGTGCCACTCCAGGTGGCGAGCTGGACTGTAGCAGGAACCTCGGAGCAGCGGGCTGGAACAGCAGAGGCGAGCAGACCCGGGGGCAGCAAATCAAAGTGTAGCAGTAGCCCCGGTGCAGCTGCAGGAGCAGCGGGACGGGTGGACCCCCCAGGGGTCCCCAGGGTAACTAAAGTGTAGCCAAAACCTCGGAGCAGCGGCAGGAAAGCATAGGAGCCGGACGCGAGGGGCATCGAGCTAAAGTGTAGCAAAAGACCTCATAGCAGTGGCAGGAAACAGCAGGGGCAGGCAGGTCTGGTCTCAGAATGGACCTCGGCCTCACTCACTGACTACTGGCAGCCGTGGTGAAGGCAGGCAGGTCCAATAAAGCAGCGGCTGATGTCAGCAGCCGGTAGAAACGGGAAAAAAAAAAAAAAACAGCGTCCGGGAGCAAACCACAACGCGGCTTCGTCGAGGGAAGGACAGGCGCCTGCTTCCCACGCCACACGTGGCTGTGATTGCGGAGAGGAGAAGGGGCCGAGCCCAGCCTCTGACCCCCAGCCAAGTCCCGGTTAGACCCCGACCTCGCGCGGTACCGCTGCATTTCCCAGGAGAAACCTCCCAGCCAGAGAGAGCACTCCTCAGCTAAGACACTGCCACAACTGCACCCCTTCTCCCCTCCTCCCCCAGGGCCATCGCAGTGGAATTTGAAGACATCCAGCCATGTTTTTTGTCTCTTTAAGTACTGTCTGTTCATCATCTCCAGGGCAACAAATGGGAAGAAAATTCCCTGCGAGAAAGAAAAAAAAAGAAAAGCCTAGCGTCCAACACTAAGACACTTTTCCTCTCTGAAGGAAACTTTGGAATTTCTACTACTAGTTTCAGAAAGCTAGAATTTTGACTTTTGGACCAGATTTACCATCTTATGTCTGAAGTAGACAAATCATCATGATAACGAAAGGAACACCGTAGAAGATATTTTTGCACATATTTTCTGCGCAATTCACCTTCCTGTATTCTCCTATGGGTCCGTTTGATGTTCTCAACATTAGAATTTTAACATAGTGGTCAGACCACACCCTTGCCCTGTTCTTTACTTCCTTCTAAAAGCTGCCTGAATGGTGAAGGCAGCAAAGACACGAGGAGGGGCCTGATGCAAGGGGGGACTGGGACCTGTTGATCTGTCACCCTGAGTGTGAATGCAGAGGCAGGTTTTGCCCAGGCAAGTTGGCTCAAGCAGGGCCAGCAGCAGCACCAGCTGCAGCTCAGGCAGCCAGCACTGGGTCTGCCAGCAGCACCATCACTACCAGGGGGGACCTGCAGATGGTTTGCACAGCTCAGCTCTCAGAAGAAGGAAACATCTAGCTTATCTGGCTGTACTACCGATTCCGCCTTGGGAAAAAGAGGGCACCCTTCCTCAAGGCTTCCCACAGCTGCTCACAAGAAGCTGATACAATCAGTACGCTAACCTTGAGAAGGGGCTTTTCTGGCAGCAGTCACCTCATGTATGGGGTCACCTTGCTGTGAGGCAGAGACACCCAGTTACGTACTCTGGTCCCAGTTTATTTTTGCGAAAGAAAATCTTTATGCTGCTCCACTGCTGCTGTCCATGTTGCATCCAAGAGGGGACAAGACAGCTGCCAGCTGGCACTAAGCTGATTTACATCCAGTGGTGGACACCAGTGGGGAGATGAGAAGACTCAGGGCTAACTAGATTCAGTCATAAGATCATTTTGGTGTTTATGATCATATGTCTGTGACGGGCATTACTCAGAGGTACAGGCTGTGCCAAAAGGAGAGAGATCAAGATTACTGCAAAGCCTCAAACAATAAAAATAAATCCAAGTTTGAGGAGGGAGATGCACGCATTTCATCCTTGCCTAGAAATGACTCAGTACTCCTCTCCATGCAGCCTGAGGAGCTGCCCTACAGCTTCCCTCCGTCTCCCTCACTTACAAACCATGTTGGCCATGGATTTACAGCTGTATCCCTGCACACAGACGGGCAAATAGTGCATAGAAATTTAAGGACTACTGTTAAATAACTTTTTGTCAGCAAATCAGGATGCAATCGGATTAGCTTTCACTGCCACACTTCCCACCACTTAGAAACGCTGCTTCATTTTCATCATAACATTGATGCAACAAGGAATTATTATAACCATTTTATAGAGGCACAGAGTGATTAAGCTGTTTGCTCACAGTCAGTAGCAGATTCCACAGCCAAAGTCATAAAACTGAAAATCCCACAACTTGAAAAATACAGTCGTCCATCATCTGTCTCCTTGATTACTGTGATGCTACATGAGAGAGTTTCCTTGGATGGTCATGTTCCACTGTTTCTTTCTAAACGCAGTGACCATTTCCCACATTTGCAAATAATAAAGTAAGAGAAGGGAGACATTATAGGACAAGTTTATCTTTAAGCTCAAGAACAACATACAGAGTAATTGATTGCACAATAAAACCTCAGGGGATTATACAAACAAGTACCACATTTTATACATTAAAGCAGAAGAATAATAGCCTAGTACAAAGGAAAAATACACCAGAAGTACAGCTATGGTCAAAGAACTACAAATAAATTTATTTACAAGTATCTATTGGAAATCTTACTGAGAGATTTTGATCACCCTGGACATAGCCTCCTAGGGAAGTCTTCATGCTCCTCTAGCCTTTAAAAGCAAGTGTATTACCATTGCTTCAAATTCCCCCACCTCTCACTCCTGCCCTTGACAGTACATGTTGATCTATAAGACATTCCCTAGATCAGAAGAACAAGGTGCCAACTCACTGTATAAGTTCCCTCTCAAAAGAGCTAGTTTAAGCACTAAGACATCTAGTTTCCAAACAGAACCTTATCCCTGAAGAAGGTGTTTCCTAAAGAGAAAGGCATAAAAACTCAGCCAGAAGGTTGTTTTTCCAGATATACAGGATCTAACTTGAAGACTTCCTCTTCAAGTAGCAACAGCAATAAGTGCTGTTATACCACATCCAAGGAAAAACACTTCTCTTCCTCCCGTTCACTTTACAATTAGAAACTATGTGAAATGAGAAGGAACTACACATGAGCTACACAATTTCAAAGTAAGTGTAAGGTAAGCAGAAGAGCTTCAATGCTGTTTTCCTACCTTATACTGTATACAGATATTTTTCTCATATTTTTTAAATCCAAATAATTTTCCTTTTATTTTAAGGGGCTAAACTTTTGCCTTGTTTCAATGCCACAAGTACTTCGGAATATTATTTAAAGTTTGCACCATTTTTAATTGTTGCATAGGTACATGAGAGAAAAGTATAATCTTTTGTCCATTTTTAAATTCTTTCTGCCCCTCTACTCTGCCTTGGTGAGATCCCACCTGGAGTGCTGCATCCAGCTCTGGAATCCCCAGCAAAGGAAGGCCATGGATCTATTGGAAGAAGTCCAGAGGGGGCTACAAAGATGATTAGAAGGATGGAGCACCTCTCCTATGAGGAAAGGCTGAGACAATGGGGATTGTTCAGCCTGGAGAAAAGACGACTTCAGGGTGACCTAACTGTGGCCTTCCAGTGCCAAGGTAGCTGGACAGGGGCTTTTTCCAAGAGCATATAGTGAGCAGCACAAGGAGGGATGGTGAAAGTCAGTAGGTTTAGATCAGATATTAGGAAAAAAATCTTTACTGTGGGGGTGGTGAGGCACTGGAACAGGTTGCCCAAAGAAGCTGTGGATGTCTTATCCCTGGAAGTGTTTAAGGCCAGGCTGGATAGAGCTTTGAGCAGCCTGGTCTGGTGGAAGGTGTCTGTACCTGTGACAGGGAGGTTGAAACTAGATGATCTTTAAGGTCCCTTCCAACCTAAGATATTCTATGATTCTGTGATAAAAATAAGTAAATTATACTGATCTGTCATTTTTATGTACTTATTATTGCGCTTGGTTTGTATAATAAGGAGGTATTTCATTTAAACATTGGGTTTAAATAATGAATAGTGTCACTGTTGGGTGAACTTTAATGCATAGAGTTTAGTGTGGCTGCTCTCTAGTGATTCATGAAGATAAGCTCATTATAACTTCAATAAGGAAACCATATATCACACAAAGGAACAAAAACCAAAGGAAGATGTAGCTGGAGTGTTGGGGAAAATTGCTCTAAGTATACAGAGTAACTGCATCACATCCTTCAGAGGAACAAAAAACAGCAAAGGAAAAATACTTTTCTCTATTAAAAAACCCCACCATTTTTAGGATATTTTCAAGGGTTGAGAGCTAGAGAAAAAAGAAAAAGATAGATAGAAAGAAAAAGAGAGATTCAGAATCTATTTTAAGGCTAAGCGAAATTTTGGCAAATAGGATAAAGGTTCATTATCTCTCTCCATGCTTCTTTGTAGTTATTCTCTACATAGACAACTTTTAATTGTGATCTGGAACCCAGAAACCTTTTTCTATGTCTAAATATCTACAGAGAACAACAGTTTTTGGAAAAACACTTCACAATAGAATAACCTAGAAAAAACAATGGAAAAGATACCATAATCACTGTCCTTTTAGTGAGGCTTCTTATACTGTTCTTGCTGAGAGATGAAAAATATCAATGTATGAGATTTATGATGGGAAAGGAATCCCTCTTTCTGCACCGTTCCACTGTTCTGAACGAGCCCCACGTGGTATAATTTATGCATCCCTAGTATAAGCTTCCTTCTTTTCCTGTGTGGAAGAGCTTTCTCTGTACTCTTTTCCAGCAGTTATGCACAAACCATGTTTTAACCTCCAAACCCGTCATAGTGTAGCTGAGGCTCTGCCTTGTGGTTTGCAGACTGCTCACACACCTCCTGTCTTTCACTTTTTTCTCACTGACCCATGCTTGTTCTGCAGCTGCACAATATTACCACCACCCCAAGCACCTTTTACTGTCTGTCATACAAGGGCCTTTCACCTTCTTGGAGTCTCTAGTACTAGCAAGGTACTTGCTTGTTCAATGATTCCTCAGGACGTGGTTGTCATCTTGCACTTTCTTCTAATTTGACATCAGGCTTTTCATTATTTGACATCAGGCTTTTCATTATTTTAACATCTTCCACATGGAAATCCCATAGGCAAAAGTCATTTGAAGATGATGCAGTTTCTATTTTTCTGTCTCTCTCATTTTTAAATGAAAATTTCCAAATCCCTGCAATTGTCATTGCTTTCACTGGGTACTGATGGGGCCACCTTTCAGCACTATTGTGTACAGAACTTCCCACTCAAACCAAAAAAGGACATCGCTTCATTCTGATAACATGTCAGCTGAAGAACAGTTTTCTCTTCCTCCCTCAGACTGGCTTGCTCCTCGCATGAGGATCTCTTGTGTCCATGACACAGACTCATCAGGAAAATCTCGTGACAAGGACGCTCACAAATGAAGTCGTGCTAATGCATAGGTCTTGGTTCTTGGGTATTAGCTTATTTCTTTTCCCACGGGGAGATCAACATATTCTTACCCTACAATTTCCTTTACTTTATCCGGAGAATAAGAAATGTTTGCAGATCTCATATGCATAGCATTTCTCCCCTAACCTCTTTTAAAACAAGCATTCATCATTTAATTTTGACTCTTTAATGTAACATTTTCATTTTTTCAGGTAAAGCAGACTGAGATGTTGTAACCGTAGACCTCAGATGTCCTCAGGAAATTCAAAGAGCTTTAGCTAAGCTATTCTCAGTTTCAGGATCGTGGGTGTTTGGAATTAGCACTTGTCACATTTATCATAGAGTGGTTACAAATGCATCACTGAAACCACGACATTTTAACAAGCTGCCACTATAGATTAGTGCTACCTGGATTTTACATAGCATTTTAGATGTGAATCTCAAGCACGATACAGAAGATGGTAAGCAACAAGTCCTTAGGCAGACAAATAAGAGTGACAGACAGTGTGGTTAAAAAGCCTGCAAGAGGCTTCTTGGGAAAGCAGTTCCTGACGACTTAAACAGGGGTCAGTAACATCCTGAGCCAGAGAGGTCTCTCCCTGCCTGCCAGCAAAACTTCAGAAGCAACTTGGAGACATGGGTCCCAAGAATAGGGTTTCCATGCCATGCTATGGATCTTGAGCTCTTGATGCTGCAAAAGAGTAAGGGCAAGGCTCAAGGCACCTTGCAAGACTTCACTTCCACAGGTAGGCCTTCTCCTAAAATGTTTTCTCAGTTGCTTTTTCACCAGGAGTGCTTTTTCTTTTCTAACACACTCCAGTGCCATATTTTGAGACTATTCAAATCAGATCCTACTGCTGAAACCACTTGAAACCTTCCCAATTTATACTTAAAAAACAAAGAAAGACTCTAATCAAAACATGCTTCCATATGAAAATGTCAGCAACCATCTAAAACTGCAATGTATTTCTTTAGCAGATGATTAAAAACAACCGGGCTTTTAGCCAGCCACTACTCTGCTGTGCTGTACCGTATCTTCCTTCACTAAAGAACACTGAAGCTTTTTTAACTAATCATGCAGTCTCTAACATTGATAAAAAACAGGTTAAGCAGCAGACAGAAAAAAAGAAAAAAAACACATTCAAACATCCTTTTGATAGAATAAAACAAAGGTAGTCTATGCCAGTTTAGAAACCAGGTGGCAAAAGGAGCAAACTCCTAGTTTTTAAAAGCCAAAAGTTTTAAAAAATACTTATTTTAAAACATCCATGGGTGAAGCCTTTGGCTTGAATAAACAAAATTCCAACTTCATCTTTCAAGAAAGAAATCTATGAAGCAGTGCTGAACTTCTTGGTTAGTTGCAGTAGGGAGCAAAGGCATAACATGCACAGAGGACAATGCTTAAGCATCTCTGGATCTCTATGTGTCTGACGTGTTTGAAGACCACTCAAAAGGCATCTTAGAGAGGACTGCAGCACTAACACTCTTTACACCTGTGTGTGCCTCAGCACCACATCTTCTGTCTCAGCAACAACTAAACATTTGCCGATGTTGGCAAAGGGATTGGTGTGACACGCCATAGGTTTTCTGTTGTTTATCCTCTCTTTTTCAACACTTTGAAGAGTGGATTCATGCTGCTTCAGCCATATAATATGGTTTAAAAGTAACTGGAGTGAGAATAAATTGTAATTTGCATACCTTGAGTACAGCACTCGGAATGAAAAACAGTTTGAGACCTACTTTTGAATTGTTGGACTTGCACGGCAACTTCAGGCTTCCAAAGAGAACTTACATTTCCTGCTTAAAATTACTCAAAGTATTATGATGAAAGGGGTAAGATGGAGATAAACTTTCAAAGGACAAAAATAAAGTTTTAAAAATATGTTTCATAGTCATATTCCATTGGGCTTCTAGTTTGAAGATTTCATGTTCCTATTCTTCTTGTAGGTAAATCTGCCCAGTTAGCCCATGTTCTCTTATGATGCATTACTTGTATTCAGAGTGGTTGTATTCCCTCCAGCATCCCCACAATGAAACCCAGTCAGGAATTTTGAGCACTAGGAAGAAGAGGAACCTGAGGACACAGAAGACTGCAGCATCTGAGAACAGAAGGAATTACATTTTCAACAACAAAAATAGATTTTCTGTGGAAAAGATAACGTGATTCTTGAAAAATCAGATTTTCAGTTAGCCTTAGTTACAAACAGCAACCCCCTTTTATTGGTAGAGGGCCAGCAGATATTCTAACTGAATTTCTGTAATTAATCATTACAACAACAAATAACAAATTGTCTAGTTAGATTGTGATATAGAAGTAATACACACTTCTAAAGGAATTACTTTGCAAATGAGCCGATTAATATATTTCTTGTACTACAATTTTCAATTCTCTGGCCTGACAAATAATGCACACTGAGAGAAAATTATGAATTTTAATGTCCGAGCAATTCTGTCACAACCTTGATATTTAGTGTATATACACACAAGGGCATGGAAGAAGTGGAATCATTCACTAAATCACACTTATATTGGTAGACAGAGTATTCAGTGTGTTATATTAAGCAGTAGCTGTAAAAAAAGTAGTAAAGATACCTATTGATATTTCTATCCATGGATTGGTAGGTTTATGCATTTGTTCTTGGGTGAAGGGCTTTTTGTTTTGATTTAATAATGTAATTTATTTTTTTCAAAATGAAGAAACTGGCAATAATACCATAGTTTTTGGTATTAGTCCTTTAAGAAGGGATCTCTGTATTTCTAGAGAAAGAGCTGAAAATAAACAAAAGATAAAAGCAAGAATGTGGTATTTGAAACCTTTAATGGTACATAAGGGGGTACTCAAACCAACCCATTCAACTTTATTTTTTTTAAAAAGAAAGGAATGGAAAAAACAACAAAAGTATTCACAAGGACAGTGTAGGATTATTTATTTCAGCAAACACAGGTGTTCACAGCCATCTTATTCCCTGAACCAGTATTTGGAAAACACTGTATTCTAGAAGCAGATTCTAAAGCCCCCTACATCTTAGCAAGACAGAAGAGAGCAGGGAAATTTCAGTCAGTGTTATGACCTACATAAAAGAAATACAGTAAGTAAAATTACTAAAATGATACTCCAGGGGTTACTATACTGAATAGATATTAGATTTCTTTCTTAGAGGATGATGGTTAAGAAAAAGTGGTTTCAGGCTCACAGGATAACATTCATGCTATTCTCTCAGTTACAAGCTTCATTTTCGTTTCTGTGCCCTAAATCCTGTTCTATAGATGTGCTCAATTTTTCATTCCTTCTTCTTCATAATGTCAAGGCTGCTTTCCTCCTTCTCACTTGTTTATTTATCTGTTTCTTCAAATCTTATTAGAGATGATTAGAAAGAAATTATTTTTCTGTTGAACTGAAAGTTGGAAACATTATTCCATAGAGAAATGACAAATTTACTTTCCACCACAAAGGAAAAAAAAAGATTAAATTAAAACATAATTATGTGCACTTTGTTTGCCAAAAATAGTTTTTTTCCTGTGCTTTCTTTAAAAAAACATTCAGTGCATGCTTTCCATTGAAGTGTAGCCTTTCAAACAACAAAAAATGGAATCATTTCCTACCAATCCTAAAAATTCTCAATACACAAAAGACTAAAAATTTTCAATGCACAAGAGACTAAAAAAAGAGGGTAACACAAATCCCACAAAAAACCCACATGAATCAAAAACTTGCCTTCATGAGAACATAACCATCTAAAAGAGCAAAGTAGCCACCATCACTCTCCTTCAGTTTCTCCCCACAACCTGCATAAAGAAACCTAGTCCTCTGCCTAGTGTCTTTCTTCTTCTCTGGCTCTCTTCCCATTGTCTTTCTTTTCCAGAGCCATTCTAGCTCAAACCTGTTTAAACAAAGCTTGGGGTAGGCTGCAGGGAGCTCTGAGGCTCACTGCCTCCAGAAGTGTAGATAAGGTGAGCCACTTTCATGTTTAAAATGATTTTCAAAGCCATAACTTTTAGATGGAAATGAGGATGGGTGGCAACAATAGGGGTGACCCTTTATTCGTATTTTCCCCATTTTTAAGCCCTTACCCAACCCTGTGAAGGGATGTATATGGGTGAGGAATCTTTGTGCCCCACGCCTATGCTCTCCGGGTAGGCAGTGGCTCAAAGCCAACACAATCACGAAAAGTGGAAGAAGTATTTTGGCTTTCTGGCCTCTTGGAAGGGGTGTTTGGCAGGACTCTGGTCATTTCCACGTCCCCTGCTCCTTGGCCATTTTCAGGCAAGCTCTTCCTATCTGCAGTTTCTAGATCCTGGAACTTCCTCCTCTTCCTTCATCTCCCAGTGTAGCGGTAGTCACATAATGAGTATATTAAAAACAATTTTCAGATTAGGAAGAGTTAATCAAAGTATTTACACAATCCACATTCCTGTTGAGGCTTGGAGTGGCACCCTCCTAGCTTGCTTTCAGATATTGCTAAATACAATCCATCAGGTCATTTCTACATTGGTGGCAACAATGAAATTTTAATATGTATTTTCATTATTTTAAAAATGTTAAATATATTTCTGGTGTTACTTAGCCTTGGTTTTGTCAAATGCACCCAAAATAACATACACAATCCCTATCATCTCCTTGTTCCCCAATTATCACATATTTAATTCCCAATAACAGTTCTTGCCTTTTGCCTTACGTTATCTTCAAAGAGCAGTAGAGTTGCAATTAGCAAAAACTTGTGAAAGCAGAGCCATACTCATTCAGCTTTGGAAAAACAGAGCTGAAGTTGTACTGATGTGATTCAGCTTCCATTCTGGAGGCTGACAGCTGTGTAAGATGCCTTTCAACACAGTGAGAACAAGGATTTCCCCTCCTCACTCGTACTGAGTAACCTGGAGATGTAATTTATGATGAATTCACACACAAAATGGTCAGTGGTTCAGTACAAACCAAACATAAGCAGACACATTTCTAAACCCATCCGTCATGCTGCTTACACAATCTGTTGATCCACTGAACAAATATATGTTGAAAGATTAGGCGGGAGTTGACTGCCATTCAGTAAAATAAATGTGGACTAGACTCATTTTCTGCCTGACTTAACACTTAAGGATTTGTATTAAACGGGAGGGGGAGGGAATTCCAGCCACCTAGATTTTTGGAATGAGATTATCCTTCCAAGGACCTCACACAGAGGTCCCTACCAGCCCTCTTTCACATAGTGAATCATCTGTTTTTTGAATAAAATTGCTAGGCAAGTGAACTGGTACTAAAAGAGCACTAATTCTGGCTATTCAGGGTTTTTTCTTGGCAGAAGAGAAAAAAAGCAGAAGGATGAAGTTGTATGGCGTACAGTTGTAAGTTAAAAGCGCTAGCTGTGCTGTCATGGTCTTTGTTATACTGTTGTTTCACAACAGAATTGCAGAAAACTGAAGATCATTAAGTGGGGAAAAGCACTCATGCTGCTTAGGGCCATCCCCTGGCATGCACTAAACCTAGTATTTACTCAGCTTCTTTTTGGTGACAGTCCCTCTAAAAGCAGCAGAGTTCCTCGAGGAAGACTCCTTGGGTTTTGTGAGAAAAATCCTTCACCAAAATACATACTGGTTTTTGGAAATTGTGTCCAAAAACAGTGTTTAAATCATGATTTGTTGAGATTAGAAGTAATGCCTAGAGGGAAATTAGCTTGTTTTATGACTCAGGTTTCCCAGGAGACTTGGGAAATACTGGCGTCTCTAGCAAAAAGGGCTACTGAAAGTTTAGGTGAGTGAGCTGACAAGAGCTCCAACAGGCTTAAACCACCTCAGGTAATTCATCGTCACAAAGCACTACCTTTTCTGACAAACAAACAAACAAAAAGAAATCCAACAAAGGAAGAAAGTTTCTCATGTGTTTTTACACAACTCTGAGATGCAATTCTGGAATATTTCTGGCATGTCTTCGATAGACCCCTGAAGAAATATTGAAAATAAAATAGATACAGCTGTTTTGTCAGGCAGACTTGGCTTTTAGAAATGTTGCATAGAAAAATGTGATAAAATTCCAGAGTCACTGCAGTCAATGACAACATTTCTGCAAGTTTGGATGTACGTATGTTTTCAAAAGCTTACCAAAAAGCCCTCCATCTTTCCATTGTGTGTCCAAAGTTTGAATCCCACGTGCTTCTGGGAATGTGTCTTACTGTAATGATTCCAGCAACCTGTACCAGGTTGTCTATCTTGTGGTCCTAGGTCTCCTGGCACCATCTCAGAGCCTTCTATCCCATGATGCCTGAAATGCCTTTGTAAAGATTTTGGAAGAGGTGACAATTTTCTAAGCATCTTGATTCTAACCTCTAACTCTTGCTGCATTCTCATACGAGACAAAATTTGTCAGGCTGCCTATGAATACCATTACACGACCCCTTGTCGTGCAATACTCCCTTGGATCAACACTGGCATGTTCCCTCGAGTGTTTTGCTGCTTCACAAATAAGAACAAACACCTTGCAAGCATCAGCGCCTGTTTCTCTTGTGTTATTAAAAAGCTATATATTTTTTGGCTTTTTTTGTTTTCCAATCAAAAAAAAAAAAACAAAACTATTTACAGTGCTTAACCTGGTCTACCACTCCACCTTTCTGCCAGTTTGTTTAATTTACTCTAAAGCAGATCCTATAGCCTTTAGCACAGGATGCCTTTTTGGTTTGCTTGTTTCAACAAGTGGAGCCTAATGAAATGCTCATTCCTACTGGAAACTACTTCAATACTGAAAGCAGCATGTCAGCAAAATAAGTAAGCCCATTGTACCAGGTACAGCCAACGCTGTCCAAACATTACTATGGTTGATTGCATCTCACTGACTCATGTGCAAACACTAGTCTCTGAATATTAAAGTTCAAGTTCACTGCAGGGACGGAAGCATCTTAGAAAACAGAAAAGGTTTTGCTTAATAATCGCCTAATACGTACAATAAAAATCCCAGGCATACTCATGCGTCGGTGCTAGTAGCTTGGTATTCTCTTGGGGATTTTTATTCAGATGGAATTTTTTTCCTCCACTAGCGGTAGGTATTAGAGTTTCTTTAAAGATTTAATTCTACCAGAATCAATTCACATAAAAACATTTTATTTAGTTTCTCAGAAATGCTTCAGCTTTAGCCTACTTTGATTAATCGATTAAATAAGAACTTCTGTCCCAAATTTTGGGTACTTTTGGCAAATTTTTGAAATAAATTAAGAAGGAAATCCAAAATAACAAGAACATATAGAAGGAACAGTCTGGAAGCATGGGTAAAAACATGTATCTTATTTAGGACCAATGTTTCTCAGTCAATAACTGATCCAGCCATGGTAGGAACGAGGTAGTGGCATTGGCTGAATACATTACAATTACAGCTCAATGTTATTCAAACATCTAGATTAATCCCAGACAAAACACAATGTATTAGCTATCTCTAGGTACCCTAAGCCAATAATTCAGTGTTGTACACTGGTGAACTTAAGAAAAATAGAAAGGAGAAAGAAAAACTAGAGAAAAAGAGGGAGAGGGAAAAGAAAAAGATTAGTTGAGTAGTTTAAATCCTTCAAAAATAAAATAATCAGGCACTTGAGATTAGTTGGGCAGACCCAGGCTTTTTAACCTAGCTGCTAAAATTATACTAGAAAAGAAAGCTACAATATGGTTCTAATGAATTCACTGGAGACAGTTTGCATTTTAAAGAAAACATAAACTCGACCATCTGGATTAAGTTATGGCAGATTGCTGAGTATTTTTCTTCCTCCAGTCCCACGTATATAACTAGCAACATCATATTTGGCACAGCAGTAATCTGTGATAGGCTCCATGGCTCTTTTGAAAGTCTGCTGGTACCTGCTCCAAAATTGTGTAATTGAATGGTAATCATCATGACAAGTGACAAACAAGGAAAGCCTCATTTAGTAGCTTCCTTTCCTTAAGACAGCCACTACTATTGCTCTTTCCATGGTGTCATAACATACACTCAGCAAGTAGCATCTACAGACACCTAAATCAGTGTATCGCACCATTAGGGTCTAAAATGAGTATTTTACACACACACGCAAAGACAAAATCAGTACCTGCCCATAAGCTCTGTGTTATTCATGAGCTCCTAGGAGTGCAAAATATGCCTAGTTCAGAAGAGCTTCTTAGAATTTATCACACTTTGTCCATTCTCCTTGAGGAGAGATATTCCACTTTTTATCCCTACTCACCAGAAAGGAGGAACAGACAAGCTATACTCATTATATTAGGATTAGCAAACAACAACACAGAAACCAACAAATAAAAGTACACAGACAGCACATAAGAAATCCTGAGCTAGAAGAAATTGTTCACCAGCTACTGAAGTAGCCCAGTTCTCCATTCAGCACAATGTACTTGCTCTTCACAAAGCACAGCAAAATTATATGCAACTGATATGCAGGTCAGGCTTATCTCTCTAAAAACATTTAAATTTTCTGCCCTTGAACTTAGAGATGAATTTGCCAGCTGCTAAACCCAAGAATTTTACAACCATTTCCTTAAACAGAGTTTGAAGTTTCAAACACACTTATATTAAACTCTTCAAGGATAACAAAAAGAAAGCCTGTTTGAAAGACAGGAAGCTGATATTTGGCGTTTTTCCCGAAGAGGGAATCCCATAATGTATTAAAACACCTGACCCAGCAAAAGGTAAGCAGTAGCAAGAAGAATGTATTTATTATGTCTTGAGAACACAGAACAGGTCGCCCCTGATTTCTGTTTGCACTGCAGTGAACCTTGAATCTCCTGGAGCAATTTGTTCACCTGTGTCTGCAAGCCACATTATGCACTGTGTTTTATCGGGTAGGCCACATTTTGCATTACCACCAATATCCTCACATAGCTTTTTTTCTATGCTTATTACACTGGAAAAACAGTGTTTCTGCATCACAGGAACTTTAACTTACACTTGACAACTAGCAAACAATCTGTACATCTCAATGCCATTGTAGAGTACATGGTGTCTAATTGGACAAGAACACAATGGATTTTATAATAGCTGAAGCTACAGATAGCTGAATAAGGAGCAGAAAAGAAGCTCTTTTAGGATCTCCTCTGGTCCATCGCACTGCATCTTGGACACGTGTGCATATCTGACAGCACCAACAGCACACCTGAGTACTCCCAGCTCTTCTCCAGCAAGCATGCCCAGAGGAATATGACCATGAAAAGATTGCTATCCTTTGGAATCCACACTCTGTATTATTATCACTAGCCAAGCTCTTTCCAGTGTTCCAAGTCCATTTCAATGTTCCTGTGACTGCTCAAGTTATATAAAGACCTTTTAGGACAACCTGAGCACAGTAAGTGCTTTCTAGTGCTTTTGCAGTTCACCCGAGAATAAGTCCTTCTCCATAAAGTCAGTGCTGCATGCAAGTGCTGTGTTTGAAGTTAAGGTAAAGTCATCTCAGCTGCTGCATGGGAGGGAGTGATTTATATACAGAAGAGTTTTACCAGTTCTCAAGGATGGAAACCACAATGGCATTTTTAAGATAAAAATTCTTTCTTCATATAATGAAAGGGGAAAAAAACATGACATGGATTTACAGCCCACTCAAGACTGAGTCATAACCATGGAGGAGTTAAAATTACCATTTTTTTTCCCCTGCTAGGAAGAAGAAACAGTCCACAAATCATTTTGTCCCACCAAACTATTTCTGCCGGACAGGACAAGGCACAGCTCTCTAGTCTGCACAGCAAATGGAAAAGAGGCAGCAGTCCGTATTCCAACAGCATTACAAAAAAACCAAAAAACAACAACACCACCACCACCACACAAAAAAACCCCAACAACAACAAGCAAAACACGCTCCCCGAAAAACAGAGAAGCCATAATGTGAATAGCTAGGCACTGAAACATGTTGTCCAGAAAACATATCATATCTCTGTTCTCAGAGTTAAGCAAAATCCAGCTGGACAGGTCTTAAGCAACTCAACTTTGAAAAGGAGCTGGCAGGAGGTGAGAAGCCTTTAAGATAAACATCAGCAGAAGGATTATGTTTCCTCCTTGGTTTTATTAAAGTAATGAATAGAGACTAGGGAGCAAGAAAAATATATGAAGTTAGAGGCCTACACTAAATAAATGAGGTAGTTTTATGGGACAAATACAAGAGAATTGGCTGAAAATTAACTAGATTTTAGCAATGACTGGCATAGATATATAAGAGGAGATCTACAGTGGCTGTGAATGTGTTGTCCTCCCCTTCGTGGATCAAGTAGGTCTAAAGAGAAAGGCTTTTTTCCAGTCAGTTGTTTGGTTTGGTTGTGGTGGTTTTGTTGTGGTTTTTTTCCAATAAATTTCCTGCTGGATGCCTGAATTGGTAGTTATGAGACAACCTCCCTCCACCCGCAGCAGGAAATCAAGCACATATTGATTGCACAAAATGACATTCATTGCAAAGCTAGCAGAAATAACAAAAAAGCTCCTTCTGCCAGTACAACTAGATACTAACCGCTGTGGCCTCCTAAGCCGCCAACAGCCAGAAGATTGAGATTTAAAACCATTTTTAACTAGTTTCATCTAAAGAGGTTAGTCCTAATTTACCCATTCATGCAGCCCAACCCACTCACCACATTGATTCCTCAGGACCGGACAAGAGACAAATGGATATTTTGCTTATGGGCAACCCCAAGACAAACAAACATCAAGGAGGAAGAAAGAGCAGAAGAGTTACAGATATTCGGAAGGTCTTTCAAATGTCCAATTGGAGACACTGGAAAAAGGAAACGCTTCCTTTAAAAAGCTCAAAGCTAAAGCAGAAAATAAATCAGTGAAAGTAAGATCAAATTAAAGCTGTTCTTCTAGAAGGGAAAACTTGATTGCTGTGGGATACTCAGACAATTGCTCAGAGCTGAAGCTGCTCTTATTGTTTAATTTCTGTTTTCTTTCATTTTGCTTTTGTAATATGAATTTCTTCACATTGGCGTAGCAGCAAGCTACCTCCCAAGGAGCTGGACAGACAGTTGAATAGCTGGCAATGTTTTACTTTTGATTGAATGTCTTGCTCAAGGCGTATTTTCAGGCTTTGGATGAAAGCATGGGAAATTGCTATTCTAAGTCTGACTTTTAAAAGCAGTGTAGTGGTGAAGACTGCTATAGTACATATAGTGGAACATTTCAAAGTACTATGGCAGAACACTATTCTGTCACTACACGTGAGAATAACAACTCACATAAATATAAAACCCACTTTCAAGGATTTCTATGGTAGCAGACATAGAAAGGCAACAACGGTTTTGAACAATACCTGCAATTTTCTGTATTATTTCAAAAAATTAGAGAGCAAAGAATTTTCCATAAGATTGCCAAAGGATTTTTTTTTTTTTTTTGGAGGTAAATGCCATACAATGTTCAGCACCTTGTGACATGGGCCTGTACTGGTTTCAAGACAGGAGCCTGTAATGTCAGTTATATCATGCTAAAAAAGGCAGCAGAGCCTTCCTCCGGGCAAATACCTCATCTGTTTCTTGCTCTGTATCCAGGCTCCAAAGTCTCCAGCTTGACTGATCAAGAGTTAATAATCAACATACTTGCACTGGGCATTTTCAGCCTTTTCTGAATATTATGTTCCTGAACAGGAAGGTGAAATTCCTTACAAGTAAGATGTTTTCCTGGGAACAGAAAGAAGGACCTCTGATGGTACTTATATACAGCCTATTTTCATTAGAACAATTGCAAGCAAGCTGTCTCAAATGAGAATGCTGAAGTTTCTGCCAAAAGCACATTTTACTTTAACCCAGTTGGTAGCCATTGCCTGGTTGGATAAGACCATTTCTCAGGAACTTATCAAACACACAGATAAACATTTACTTGGTTATTTGCTCTTCCACTGCCTTCTTTCCTAAGGGTATTAAGAAAAACTCAGAACAACCAACACTGTGTTCAGCTTTGCTGTATTTGGTTCAACACAAATGTAATCCACCCGAATATCTTCAATCAAGTAAAGAGTCTTGGCTTACCTTTTAGGTGTTGCATCTTCATTGCTGCTCAAGTGTGCTATTTCTAATGTATCTCCATTTCTTCTGTAAATGGAAAAGTCTTCCCTGCTGGCAGAAAAACAACAGTCTTTTCCAATCCAATCCACAGTCACCTTCCTTTCCAGTAAAAAAGCCCCAGATAAAGTCCTTCACCCTGGCTGGAGAAAGGCAGCAGAGCCAGGGTGTGCAATTCCTTTCCCTCAGGTTCTTCGAATCTACTGCAGAGCAGCTTGCTGCAGGGAGGTGAGGGAGATGAGAAGTTCACTGTTAAATTAGTGGACACCCCCCAAGTGGAAGCAGCCATGACCAGCCAAAGACTTGGTGTCACCCCACAAACCCCTTCACTCCAGGTCTTTTTCTTCACTTGTCTCTGGACCGTCCTGGACAAGCTGAGAACCCCAAAAATACTTGGTGACAGGGCTGCAAATTATTTATTTAGAAATTTTGGGGCTTATCCTCATCCACAAGAGATTTATGCAAAGTCTTTTGATCCAAATTTCCCACTGCTGACACTGTCCTCCTTTAAATTTCTCCCAGCAACCCTTCTCCCAGCAGGTGTCAAAACATGAGTCCTTCTCCTGCACCTCCCCATCCCTCAGCTTCTTGCCCAGCAGTCCAGCTCCAGCCCTATCCCCAGCAGCACTGGGGCTGCCTGGGCTAGATGGAGGCCAAACTACAGCTACCATCCAGTGTGCACACTGTTGCTTACATTTCCCCACCCCCAACTTTACTAGGGGCCCACCAGAACATGGCACCTCTGCTCCTCCAAACCTTTGCTAGCCCTGTCTTGGAGGCCACTGCTCTCTCCCAACTCATGGTCCAATTGGTTTAAAAAGGGGGCTTTGCTCTTCATTCCCTCCACCCTATTTCAACCTACTCCCACACCATCCCCCCATGAAAAGCCTTTAGAAGGGCTGTAGTTATGCTATATGCCTTCTTAGTGCCATTTTTTAGCAGAAAGATGAATCTTTAATAGAATATAAAATAAAAATTTTGAGATAGTTCATAGAAATAAAAGCTTTTTTGCTAAATGGACTAAGCTAATTTTGGATTTTGTTTCACAGTGTTAGATTCCTAAGAGAAAATGGTGGGGACTCAGTTGGTTTACTCTCAGCTAGAGTATCAGAAAGGTACGGTGCAGGAGAAAGGTTGTTATCATAGAGTCCAGGAATACTCAGATCAACCGTTTCATAAAAATTAAACACCCAGTGGAAGCCACTGATGGAGAACTTGAAAAAAGTTGTGAATTGTTTCAATGAATGACCATGAATATGATTCTGGGTACAATGAATAGTTTAAAAAAATAATCATAGGTAAAAATTTTTGCTGAGACTAGAAAAAATGACACTAGCAAAAAATTTAATGTTCACCAGCATACTGCAGTAAATTAGAATCATTTTATGGTTCTGCACTTAGAATACTGGAAATTTGAACAGAGGTGGGTAAAAAAAGCTGCATTTTCCTAATGTGGCAAGTGAGAAGCTTTACCCAGGAAGGCATAATTAAAAAAAAAAAAATCAGGCTGATTAAAGAACTTGGATTTTGTTTTTCTGATGTGTTATTGGCTGTAATTATGCATTATGAAAAACATGGTCTGACCAAAGTTGGACTGACCAGAGATTAGATTGACAACAAACTCGCTTTGAGCTATCTACAGAAAAAGGACAGAAGCACAGTTTAGTGTGCTGTCTTTTGCTGGAGCTCATCAACTGTTACAGGATAAAGGGTGCTATTTATGGTTTGCACATCTTTTCCAGTCATTAAGTGTTGGCCGAGAACTGGTTTGTCAAGAGTTGTTTTTTCCCCCCCACCAATCCTCTTTTAAACCATCCAACTGTCCAGAGCAGCTTTTGGTGCACTCCAAATTCCTCACAGCCCAGTCTGAATTTTGGTTCTTTCCACAAGAAAGCAAGAGCTTGCAGCTTTGAATTTATGACAAGAAAGCTTCTGCTTTTCATACAGAATGATTTGTTACCTCCTTGCTCTGTGTGGATTAATAGGCTTGGCCTCATTAAAGCCAGAGTATGCATGCAGGTAACAGTGCTCATAGTGCCATCAGCCAGAAGAAATGAAATTCTGAATACTATATCACCCAATTTAGTTTGCCTGTTTGTTACAAGAGAAGGCAAATTCAGTGATTAGCCTGGGCAGATTTTCTGTATCCTTGAAATAGGGAAGATTTTCTGTGTCCTCTAAATGTTCTTTGCTCATCCATCATATGCATTGAACTATACAAAAAACCCAGTTCGTTACTAAATGGTAAGGTTTATTTTGAGAATGCAATTAGTATGTAATACCTTGGAAGATAAACAGCTATTGTAAATACAGAATAAAGGCTCAAGCACCACAGCTCTTCTGTGCCTGTATTTGTGTTTTACAAGAAAAGACACACAGCACTAAACTGCATAACTTCCATAAAAGGTGCTATAACTGATTTAGAAAGACAATGCCTCAACGAATTAGCATTTCAGACTGACATATGTGTGCATTCATGATCACAAGAATTCAAAACAGTGGTCCAGAGAGCCCCACAACATGAAGTTCTCTTGATCCCCTTCAGCTGTGCTTTGAACTACGCACAATACCTTTTTTGCCATGCTGCCCTATACTCAGCTCCTCTGTCTCAGCTCCATAAGGCAGGCCACTAATTTTCTCTAATCAGCTGTGTGAGTGTTCGTAAGCCCTCTCAGCTCATTTACAACAGTGGACACTAATACAACAGGAAACAAACCTATTGGTTTCACTTAGATCCCTGGGCAGCTGCCAGTTACCAAGAGATCTCAGCTGAGTTTGAAAACAGCAAAGCTCTTGATTGCAAGATGACTTTTTCCCTGCTGCTGCCACCCTCCTCATACTCGCTGCTGATCAATACACCATTCTGATTCACAACCACATCTTCCTCAGGAGGCTTTGAATCAACTAAGTACAATTGCAAGCTCAAAGAAAATGCTGGCATTTATTTTTATGTTGCGAACTAACTCTACGTACCCCCTCTCTCAGGATTCACAGAAAAGTTGAGTCTTTTCTTGAAAGGCCCTATAAAACTGAGGTAAAGTACAAAATTAGAAAGGTAGCTCTAGTAGAAATGACAGAAGATGAAACTCCTTAGATATCACACCATAAAGAACACATGGGAATTGGTTTAAATATGACAGAAGTGAGCTTCCTAGCAGCAAGAAATTTAATGCTAAAATCTACGATTACTCCCATGAGTTTTTGCAGTTTACAGGTACAGAACAAATCAGTTCCATTTCACTGTAACTGCTCCAAAATCAAATGTATAATACGTATATACAAATAGAATGAAATAGTCAAAAAGTTGTTCCTAGTCTGACCAAGACTCAACCCAGCAGAGGCACCTATTAATTTTTTTGCGATTAGCTTCATAAATTACCTTTCAGCTTTGTCACTAAACCTTTGAATTTCATATGTACTAACAACATTTAAATACATAATGAGTTTTTGCCCATCTGTACAATGAAATTTCTGTATAAGGCTCTCGCATCTCCTCTCCCACCTTCCAATGGGAATGAGCTGGGAGGCAGCAAAACCTACAACTAATGCTTAAGCTTCCTGGAACAGGCTGACTACAAGCATAGTTAGGATAATAACTCCTTCCCTCCTTCAGCCACACATAATACAGTCTTTATTCAGCAAAGTCGTTTCACACCATGCCAAAGGTCAGCTTTTGCTGTATTAATAGCTGCTCTGGGAGGATCAGTGTTGTGCTATCCTACATTTTTTCCAGGGCCTGGAGATGCAATTTCCTACAATCTGCAGGCAATTTCCCACCAATTTTCTTGGGGAGCTAATAGGCTGTGACAGGAGATGGAGCTAGCAAGCAGCAGGCGGCTTCAGAAAAGACAAATTGCATCTCTGCCACCTAACTGGGCAATCTAGAAAGACAGAGTTTATAGCTTTGTAGTGTTATTGGGCCCCATGCTAACAGCAAATTGTTCAAGCTGCTATCTGAATTTCATATTCTTTTTCTTCTGAATTGTTATCACCCCATATCACTTTGTTGCACTTTTTCTACGAACGACAGTTAGACACAGATCATGTGTGATTACTATTTTAACTGCCTTTTAACTAGAAGAGCCCTGCTAAATGCTATCCACATCAGAAACAGAGAAATATACAGTGTCTCTGTCAAACAGTGATATTTTGATTATTTTCATACTTGTTAAGGCAAAGCAGACACCTATGGAAAGGGATTAATTTGTAAGCTAAATTCAAATGAAACAGACAGAGGAAACCATGGGAACATTAAAAGTGTGAGCACACCTACTGTGGTAAGAAAGTCGCACTGATCATACATAGTACAAAATGAAAGCAATAAAAAACCCCCAAATATAACTGGTAAATTTTCCCTCTAACTCTAGCAGATTTTGAAACCTAGTAAGTTAACCTGAACAGTCAAATCAGTTCGAAACCATCCATGCAACCATTTACCTTGCAGATTTAAAATTAGTAAGATTAGTAAAGCTCTAAGAATGTATTATCATGTCCACTTTGATAGAAATGAAACTGATTTAAAGCTGCTAACCCCACGTAAGATTACAAAAAAAAATAATAACTAAAGAAAATTATTCAAAGGCACATAGCACTAGCAACTATTGCAAGTGGTATTTGTCACTGTACTTCCCCTTACTGTTATAGCTTACCCAGGGGATAAATACTGTAAACACATTCTATTACAGAACCCTGTATATCTGTGTGTTTTCTTCAAAATATAGAAGAACAAATTTCTGAAGGCATGGAGGTTATAAAAACAATTAACAATAGTAATGAAATTATTATAATTAGCAAAATTTGCAAGGTTAATATTTTTCCCCTTCCCCCTTCCCAAGAATAAATTAGGTAGAGTAAAAACAATCCCATCTAAATTATTGCTGTCCACTGGGAGACAAAATTAGTACTGAGATGTATAAAATTTTACTATAATTCAGCCCTAAGGATTTTTTTTAATTACTTAAGTAATGAAAAAATGTAAAATTACAGTGAACAAAGTGTTGAAATATTCTAACATGCATTTTGAAACTCTCACATTTAAACCACTTGTCATTAATATCCCCATTTCATATTTGTGGTTTTTAATAAGTTACAGCTAGATAAAATACTGAAGAACCAGGAAGAATTATAAATAGAATATCAGGTCAATAACTTGTACTCAACAAAGAGTATCTACATAAACAAATAAAAAAAGCTATGAAAACCATTCAAAGTCCAGAAGTATTTCCTTAAACAGATTCGCTGATAAAAATACAAGAGTACCAGGACTTGAGAATCTTGAATTTGACAAATGAAAATCAATGATTTATGTATACAAGTCTCTAAACTTCTTGAAGTACACATTCAAAAATTTAATTATATCATATATTTGTGAATATTCACTCAACTGCTGTTAGAAATACACATCTCACATAATTAACAATCAGAAAGACAGAGAAAAGTTAGAAGCATTATGTACGTATAACTCATTAAAAAATCTCTAGAGATCTAATGTATATTCAGGAGGAAACACAAAGGAGCACGGTAGTAAACTGATTTCTGTATGAAAAAGGAAACTTATTCCAGTAAGTAAATTTAATATGGCCACAAAAGTTGAATCACTCCAAAGTTTTGTTGCATGCATGGCATACTAAGCAAATACCAGGCTGACATTAAGGACATTTACATACTTAACAGCAGTGTTTGGTTCAGTCATCACCAATTAGAAAATATTTTGAATTTGCAAAGCCATCAGATTGTATATTTACTTGAAATCTAATTTAAAAAATTGGGTCCAAATGCAAAAACCCCCAATAGCTGACTATTTTTTTAAGAATAAAGGGCATCCTCATTGCTCTGCAAAATATCATGCTACAGCAAACCACAAAATAAGAGTTACTAGCTCATCATAATTGCAGCCAATTTTTAAAGTAAGGGGGTAATCCACTGTGGATCACTGAAGAAAGTGTGACAAAGACTGTGAAATGAGCAGATGGATTTTATTTTAAACAAATTAGGCTCACTACCAGGAAAGTAACAAGGATTTCTAAGCTTCCCAGTGCTATGGGTTAACTTTCATTTATGACCCGTTCATTCTGCTTGTTAACTTCTTTAAACTGCCATTAAAATCAGTGCTCGAAGGAAAACAGCATTTATTGTTCACAGTTACAAGCTATCATCTCAATTTTGTATGTTAATGACAGAGTATACAAAAGGGATAATGATAACAGTATGTTTGATTACTTGGTCTCCAGACTATGTGTTATCTTCACCTCAAACTCATTTTTGGCAGAAAACAGATAGAAACGGGGTATGAGAGATACTATACCTTTGTACTGTGAACATAGCAAAGGCAATCCTTGCCAAGCTGTACACAATAGAACTGTCTAGTGTTCCTTGCAGCATCTCTTCTATGGATCAATATAACCTTACAAAAATATGGGCAAAATCACATGTGAAATTATAGGAGAGGAAAGATCTCCTAATTTTAAGTTTTACTTCAGAAGCCACCACAGAATTCTTCTAGGAAGAGTCAACTAACGCCAAACCAGCAATTCCATAAACAATAAAAATATGAGTATAGAATAATGCAGCTATCTTATCTCTGAGTGCTTGTTTTAGTAAGGGAAATCATTACAGCAGACACTGCCCAATATAATCAATGCGGCTATCCACTAAAATATTCAATCAGATTTTCCTGTATTCTATGTATCATCAACAGGCAACTAAATTCTTACTAATGCATAGTAGAGCATAGAGCCAGATAGGACATAGACTGCTGTTCAGCTTCTAGGAGTGAACTGTGAGACCCAGATCTAAGAAATATGGGAAAAAACCCCCCAAACAACCCAAACCCCACAAAAAACACTGTTCGGATTTGAAAATGATAACTAACATTTGTCCCCCACAACAGAAATTTTTTGGTATTCAGTTTTCTGACCAGCACTTCAGCTTCAAGGAAATAGAAATCCAACTCTCTCAAGAATTAAAGTATCACAGAAGCAGTAGGTTCTTTGCGCTGAGATACAGCATCTTCAACAACATTCTGCCCTCTGAAGCCTATTGTTCATTCTTCTGATTTCCCTTCATGTTTTCTTGTTGTATTCAAGTTATACTTTTAAATATATATCAGAAGAAAAAAAAGAAATAAATCAACACAAAATAGTAAAAAAACACAAACCAAAACAAAAAACCCCCCCAAGCTCACCCATGTGCTTGAAGTGTGTTCAAAACACACTTTTTGCTGATTTAGAAAATGTTTCAGTGAGTGTTTGAGCTCTCCTATATAGCTGAGCAGAAATTTTGGGTAAATTTCTCAGAAATGTCAGTAAGATAGACCCATAGGGCAGATTTTTCAAGCACCCAGTTCTCACACGTCTGGTTTCCCTAGCAAAATCTACCACACTGCACTAAGCACTTAAGCTGCAATGGGACATTTGGGAGCATGTTGCTGAAATGGGATTATCAATTTCTTGGAAGCAGATCTTGAGCTACAGAAATAAAGGTAATGGTAAACGTTGAGAACTGGCTGTGATTTAACTCCCTTTCCTCTTAGGATGAAGTGATTAGAGGTTTATGGATGTCAAAGAAATGTCCACTTCCAGTTCAAACACACAGCTCAAGTGTCTTTGAATAACTATGCAGAAACATTTTAACAACTTCACAGAGAAACAGAAGTCAGTGAAACTGCACACTGAAATCTCATTCTAGGTGAATTGCGTGGATTGCGCGTTAGATTACACCTAAAATGTACGTGTTTCTATGTTCTCATTTTCCCTTGTCCTGCAGTGTGACCAGGTGGCCAAGGCGGCCAATGGCATCCTGACTTGTGTCAGCAATAGTGTGGCCAGCACGAGCAGGGAATGGATTTTCCCTGTCCTTGTCACTGGAAAAGCTGCACCTCGAATCCTGTGTTCAGTTTCAGGCCACTCATGACAAGGACATTGAGGTGTGTCCAGAGAAGGGCAAAGGAGCTGGTGAAGGGTGTGGAGCACAAGTTTTTTAAGCAGTGGACGAGGGAGCTGGGATTGTTTAGGCTGGGAGAAAAGGCTCGGGGGACACCTCATCACTCTACAACTCCCTGAAATGAGGTTGTAACAAGTTGGGTGTCAGCTGGCCTCTCCTCTCAGCCACAGGACGAGAGGACATAGCTTCAGGGGAGAGTCAGGTTGGACCTCAGGAAGAATTTTCTCATGGAAAAAGTTGTCAAGCATTGGAGCAGGCTGCCCAGGGGGATGGTAGTCACCATTCTCAGAGGTGTTCAAGAAACGACTGGATGCAGCACATCATGCTATGGTTTAGCTGACATGTGATGTTCAGTCAAAGGTTGGACTAGATGATCTCGGAGGGCTGTTCTAACCTAAGTGATTCTGTGATTCTGTCTATGTATTTCCTGCCATGAACTCTCTTGCATTCTGGTGTTTGTCAGGTTCAACTCTGAGTTGCTTCACCTTCCCCATTATGTAAATAAAGTTTGTCTGTCTGGCAGGACACCATAACTGAAGTCTTATACAGACCTATATTCTCAAATTCCTTCTGTGTACTTGTGGTAGGAGTAAAAAAATAAAATCCTTCAAGGAGACAGCAGAGTTGGAGCCAGTCCAGATTCTCCACTGAAGTGATTTAAGGGGTAAACTCTTTATCAGTAGTGCGAAATCAGAAGTCAGTACTCCTCCTTAGCCCAAAAACTTCAAAATCCACCTTTCTTAATTAACAGAATGGTGGAATTTCCCCATCAACTCAAAATTGCACCAATATAATACAAAATACGAAAGACTCTTCTAACTAGACTACATAATCCCACAGGCTCATAAGTGGGCCATTCATTCCACAAAAATACAAACAAACAAACAAACCCTACCAAGAATTAAACACCAAAACCAAAAATCAGTTTGAGAGTTAAAGTTACTTCAGTAACTTAGAAGCTTCTGAAAATTCTACTTGTATCAACAAAGCAAAAATGTGACACAAAAACTATGGTCAATCATTCATACACAGAAGTATGTATGAGACTAGATGACAGATTCTACATTGATGTTTATATTAAAAAATAACACGTGCTATAGCAGTCTAAGAAAATCATATTCATTTAGCGCTCCCTCTTTCCTTTAAAGGAACAAAACCCTTTGAAATGCCAAATGAGTTAAAAAGAATTAATGTAGATGAAAATTCTCTCTCAGGTACCAGTGGCTTGTGGACTAACATGGGGAACTACCGTTACTTGAATTATAATCAAAAAGAAAGTCTGACACACTGACAACTTCATTGTGTGGAATGATATCATGACTTTCTGCACAATTGATTTATGAAGGGTTATGCCAAGTGCACATATACAAAATATACATATTAAAGCTGGCAAAGGATTTTGTTCAGTTGAATTGGTATTACCACAAATCCCCTCTTCATCAGTTATTGTTTGCACTGACATCCAAAATGTCTTTTGTAAGGACTCCCTGCTTCTATCCAGCACTAGCATTTGCCAGAGTGGCATTCAGACACCTCTGAATACTGAGGGCCACCCAGCACACAAAGACTGTCCCAAAAAGGGGCTAACCAAAGAAATCTTTTAGGACTGTAATTAAATGGACAGCCCCCCCCCCCAAAAAAAAAAAAAAAAAAAAAAAAAAAAACAAAAAAAAAATTAACGATTGCCTTTCTTCANTTCAAGTTGTTCCCCCCCAAAAAAAAAAAAAAAAAAAAAGAATTACCTACACAATAGTTACTGGTGTACTTCTTCTACCCATATGGTTTTCCCAGTGCCTTTTCTGTTACTACTGATCTTGGTTGGTCTTTTTCTTGATTCAACAAGCAATTATTTCCACCCACTACTTTACACAGGGCTACAAGAACTTACAGAAGTTTTCAGCTCCACAAGTTTCAAATCTTGTAGGTAATTACATAGACAGACATGCCAGGAGTTCAGGGAATCTATCTTTTCATTAAAAATTACATCTGCAAGTAGAATATGTTTTACTGTGTGACAAATGAAAAAACCCATGATGTTTTATAAACATTAAGTGAAATCTGAAACAACAAATGGAGAGAACTACTCATCCACAAGTATGGATGATGCATCCACAAGTTTTCAGATGCATCCACTAATTAATTTCTTAATAACAATCAAGAAATATATGGTACAAATATGATTAAATTCATTCACTTGCATAAATTTCTGATTCCATAACTGCTCTGACACACTGTGCATTCTAGAAGCCAAGAAAACAAGGTATTTTATGATTTTCCTAACACTATGATTTTGAACCTCCTGATTGCCAAGAATGTGATCTTACTAGCAAGCACTATGGTGCAAAATATAGCAGACCTATTATACTTGTGTTATTTTTTTTTAATTTATATGGATGTGTTAGAATACTTGCATTCTTGGTTCCTCTGATATCAGCTTCAGAGAACAGCAAAAGGATACCTATAAAGTGAAAGCCAAGGTGATAGCAGTTTGGCAAAAATCCAAAAGATTCTAACTGAAGCAAATTTGCGGGTGCTGCTAAAGTCAGTGATCACTGGCAGAGACACATGTTCAGAGAAACTTCAATATGAAAAGTGTAAAAAATCAAATAATTTAGTAAATACTCTTGTTTTAAAACTTTACCTTTTAAAAATGGCACAGCACTTCCCAGTGTTTCACTGTAGCAAATATAGTTAACTCTTAGAAAAGCCTGATGGTTCTGCTTTTTGCCCCACTATGTCCGAAAGCAACGTGACCAGCACCTAAAGCGGTTTGTCATTTCATACAGATACAAATTAACACAAGAGCAATCAACAAAGATATATGTGGATACATATGGATAGAAGAGTAATTTTAAATGTTTAGGAGACCAGATATCCAGAATGGGTAACATTCTACATTCCAAATGTGACGTTAGTACATTAAGGCTGTTACAATTCTAGATGCTATAAAATGGTTTCAGTAGAATGGTCATGTAAATTGAAAAGAAAGCCTGTGTCTCTTCAGACTAGAAAATGAGATAAAATTTGCCCCCAGATGAAAAATCCTTTATCCAATCAATGCATCTGTCAGTCAAGCTTGTTTCTTCCTAGCTATGTGTCTTTGAAAGAGCAGGGACATAGGCCATTGTCAATGCTAGCAAAATGAGAAAGCAGCTCTTCTGTCTGCCAGTTTGTGTAATCTGAATTAGTTGTTCAAAGATATTCTTCTGTTCTTCTGTGCTCTCCACTAGCAACAGAAATGCTAACCAAATTACAGAATGTAGGAAAGGCTCTCACCAGTGCAATAGCAAGTTTGTTGTCTAGCACACAGTGGCAGAACACATTACACTGAAAAAATAATAGTTAAATAAAGTGAATACATTCTCTCCTCATCCATTGCTCTTGAGTACACCAAGAAAACTTGAAGATGCATAGCTTTGGTAACTGGCTGCTTAGCATGGCTCTTCACAGATGTCACACACTGATGTGACAGTGGAAAGGACTCAAAGATTGCTCAGCATGAATACATAGAGCCTCCAGGCCTGCGTAACATGGGACACTCAGGAAAACTAATTCTAATTTGTAGAGTGGATTAGTTAAAAATCAAAATACTCCTTTGTCAATATTCTCACAAGAAATTAAGAAGTGAGTTTAACTTTGTTTAGGTTAATTCACTTTACTTGCAACCCTGCAAGTGTACTTAACATCTTTAAGCAATCCCCTGTAAAACTCACACTTTTGGTAATTTAGTTGAATTTACCTGAGTATCTAAGTATGGACAAGACTTTAAAAAGGAAATGGTCATTAACTACCACTTCTCTGTAAAACATGAAGGATGCAACTTATCTAGCTTATCTAATCACAGACATCCTCAGTTAATGAATAAAGGCTCTGATGTACTTAGGTGAAATGCAGTCTCACATGAATTCTGTTCAGCTGGGGGAAAAAAGACAGGAAAGTCACCTCCTCTTCTAGAGAAATGACCAAATGAGTTATGATCAGGCACATATTACTGTATCTGCCAAAGAACATATACATGGGACATCAGAATAAACTTAAACTGCACAGCTTTATGAAATGTTCAATTTTTATATTTACACTATAATTAGTACAAAACTGCCTTTTTAAGTTTTCTGTAGAACAAGACAATATCTACTGGACTTGATACCCTAGTATGTCAAATCAACTACTTTGAAGTATGATAAAGGAATCTAAGAATAGTTATAAAGAATAAGACACCATTTTCAAACTATACATAGTGTTTGCTTTTGCTTCTAAAAAGGTACTTATATCCCCAAAAGACTTTTAATTTTAAATAAGCAGGGCAAGCAGGGAGGGGGCAAGGGGGAAGACTGGTTGTTCGTACTAAAGCCTTTACTGTAGTAAACTAAATATATTTACAATTTGTACAAATGTTTGACCTTCAACAAAAATACAAAAACATATCACAAGATGCAAAACCAGGAAACAAGTTCATCTGAGACACTGCTGCTCTACACAGGATAGAATGCAACTCGAACTGCAAGGAACAGAAAGGTATTTATCCCCCATATTCAGGCAATGAGAACAATTTGCATGAGGTCACAAAGAAAGAAAAAAATAAAAGGCTTCACCATTCTTCAGTAGACTTGGCTTTTAAAAATTATGTCAAAAACCTAGGCTACATCTGTCCATCTTGCCTCTGTGTTCCATCTGGTCCACGTAGCCAATATTTAGTTGCTGGATGTTGCCTTCTATTTTGAAAAATCGGAGTAGTTTCATGGCAAAGTCTGGAACCTCAACAATTTTGTTCCTTTCAAAAATTCAAAACCTTTCTACTTCTACAATTAAGAACAATTTTGGCCCAGTTCAACTTTTAAAAGAATATCCCCATCATATTTTTCAGTAGATAACTTCATAGACTGTAGCCTTTTTGTCTCCAGAGCCAGTGACTATGTACTTATCATCCACAGAGATGTCACAGCTAAGCACTGATGAAGATTCTTTGGACTAGAAGAAAAATAGAAATATTTTTCATCATTAAAAAGTAGTCTATTACCCTCATTTCAGTATCCCATTTCAGCTAGATCACATATGTGAAGATATCTGAGTCCACTCTTGGGACTCTGCATGTTTTATTTTTTTTTATTAAAAGCAACATCATCCTCACCTGGAAGATACTGGCTCCATAAGGAGTTCTCCACGCATTAAGGAGGTTATCTTTCCCAGTACTCACAAACCATTTACCTAGAATATAAACCAGAAGGATTACAAAAACATGAAAGAGACATCTTGGGTTTTGGGTTTTCAATTCACATCAATGAAATCTGTTAACTGATTACCCTTACAGAAGCTCTTACCACTAATCAACACAGTACTTTTGCTTACAATCAATATGGACACTGTGCATTTGCAGTGTGTTACAGACTAGGAAATCCCTAAACTCTTCAAACAGAAATAGCTTTTTACACATGAATCAATCCTCACAGCAGCCTCTAGACAAACAGATGGTTGTTTGTAGATAAGTGCATTTGAATTCATAAAGCAGAGATATTTATGCATTACTTACGAAACTGAGATGTAATAACTAATGACTATGAAATAACTAATCAGCAAAACACAAATTAAGAGCCCTGACCTCCAGTTCTTATGTTCAGGGCAACTTACCACAGTAAGCAAACTTGAGTGACAATACGCAACTCTCATGAAGGTGCAGCTGATACTTGTCTGGTTTATTTACATGTAGCACTTCGACATTGCTGCTCTCCATTCCCACAGCTAGCCATTCACCAGTAGGACAATAACCAAGGGAAAATATCTGAAAATTAAACCATATTTACAACTTTTAATTTTTTTTCCTACAGATAATTTTTTTCTGCAGTTAAAATTATTTGGGAGAGGGAGACAGAGAGAGAAGGGCAAATTCACATAGTTCAGTAGAAAAACTGTAGTTCAAAATTCAAGTAACTAAATAACTCCTGTTTTTACCTATTAACTTAGAAAAACAGGAAAAGAGTAGTGTCAGGCTGTCATTTTCTTCTGTAATCTAAGCATGTAAGATAGCTTAATCTAAGCACATAAGATAGCTTCAAAATATGGTGTTGTGAGCAGCCAAAAGGAAGAGAGGGAACAACCTGCCAATTCTACTGAGCTCAATCTTACCTTTGATCCTAAGGGCTTCCTTCCCACCCCACACATTGCCCCAAGCAGCAGGAAAATCCAGCTACCTGTGATGTGAAGTCATGCTGTTGTAGCTGTCTCCCTTCTCTCAGGTCCCAGGATCTGACAGTGTTATCCAAACCTCCTGTCCAGAGCTTGGTACCATCATTAGAAATGTCAATACAGCTGGCTCCATCTGTGTGGCCCTGGAATTGCCTGATAAAACAAACCAGATTGAATAATGATTTCCTGCCAGAGCTCAAGGTAAACACTCTTGTGGTGTTAGTTTTGGACTCTGTGCATGTGTGTCATCTCTTCTGTGTCTGCTGATGAGAAAGAATCAGCCCCTCCCGCTCACTAAGCCTTATATACTAGTATTACAAAAACATTTTCCAGGTGCTAGAGGAATGAATTGCATCATGGCTAGCTGAATAAAGTCAAATATTTCCTATCAGGTTTTGGAAAAAAAAAAAAAAAAAGAAAAAGAAAAAGACAACCAAACCCACTTGTGAGAGTATTAAAGCACAGTAACTATAGTTAAAACCACTAAGGATAACTCAGATTAAATCAAAGCTGTCAGGGAATAAAACTTCTAATTTCAGAAAACAGCTTCTGTATTTTTCTTTGGCCGCAAGTCAAGAAGATAAATAACAAGCAGATATACTAATAGAAAGGGATCCAGATAGAGATCCAGATAGTTAAACACAAGCATTGCTGAGTCACAAAGTTGCATTCTCTTTGGCAGAAGATTAGAAAAATCTAAATGGTGCAGTTTGTTTTATAACGTTCTCATTAGCAACTCTCAGCTTTCAGCAGCCAGAAGGTCATCTCAAGTTTTTCTTAATCCTTTGGCAAAAGCATTCTGAGGCTCCTGCATTTTTCATCAGCAATTAGCTTTAGCAAGTTCTATGCCTCAATGTGAAGGGTGGAGGGTGGGTGGGGAAAAGACAACCAGCTTGGGAACGAAGGGTATGAATCACCAGGAGCCTACCACAGAAAGGTCACGCGGCACATTTTGTTTAGTAGCTCTGGTCTCAAAATTCCACGTGTTATCAATCAGCAAGATCAGCCAGCAAGTGGTGGGAACACATACAGCAAATGTTTACAAAGCAAGACTTTCATAGATGTGTATAGATGCCGCAGCACGCACCTTTACAGGGACTAAGCGTGCCCATGACAAAGTGAAAACGTTATATAACTAAAATTGTATTTATTGACCTAAAAGTTCAACAGAAAGTAAAATTTGCATGCACATTAACACAACTCTCTGCTTGTAATTTTCAGCTAATTATGGATATACAGGAAGTTTAATTGAAACACAGCAGAATAAGCATATTTTTTACTTTTTGTGTTCAGAACTTTTAAGGTATCACGGCCTTTCCCAAATTAGACTCTCTCCTCTCAAAATAATGTAAGCCACCACTACTTTGGTAAGCATAAACTAAAATTTATCTTATCATAAGCCTCTGTGCTTTCCTAAAGAACTGAGAGGATCGACCCTTTCAAACACATTTGTAAGATTAATTTTACTACTTACCATCACTAAGTAAGAATTGAAAATACTCTTCTTTACATAACAAGGCTTAAGACAAAGGAAAAGAACAAACTGCAAAGCGTTCCCTAAAAGGCATGTTCAGTCTATCCCAATAACAAACCCGCAAGAATGCTGCTTGTAGAAACCTGCAGACCAATCCCAAAAAACAGAAACCCACAGGAGCTTTTACATTGACTACAGTAGACGAAGGACCAACCCATTAGGCCCTGAAAGCACAGCTTCCAAGACCAGGCTGAAGCTACCAATACTAGTTTCTGCCTAATTTGGGTGTAAACCACTCCTTTGTATAACAGACACTATTTACTTTGCTGTCATGAACCCTATTCAGGGAGATAAATATTTATGTAGCTGTCCAAAGAGTAACTTCTATTAAAATTTTCTGTAAACAACGACTCACCTGACCAATGTCTGATTGTGCAGATCCCACACTGCAATGTTCCCATCACTGCAGCAGGAAAAGCACACCTTGGAATCAGGGCTGATAGCCAGAGCATAGCAGGCAGGCGCTGAGGATGTCAGCTCTGCTTTTATACGAGGAGTTGGAGCTGCCAGGTCCCATATGGATAATGTGCTGGCTTCCCCGCCAACTATGAGGGTGCATCCATCGGGCAGCAATTTACAGGAGCGGATGTAGTTATCTCTGTTCTGTACAACACAAATCACCTCAGTTACGTGCCTGCCAGTAATGACCACTAATGTAATTCTGACTGCATCAAGGTTTTAAACAGTTTGTTACTTTTCCATTACCAAAGTACTGAGGAGGAATCAGCAGATCCTAAAAGGTTTGAAACACCTACTTCTCATCACTAATTAGAAACTGCAGCTGCAGAAATTAAAACTGCAGACTCCGGTTGCCACAGTCTACTCTGCTTCAAACCTGATGAATGGCAAGTTTTCTATCTCGTTACACAAAAAACAGAGCCAAAGTAAGCTTGCTTTTCTGCAAATGTACTCCATCAGTGAAGGTCACCAACAATAGAAATATTAAAGCAAATGACCTTTCATTTGGCATTTAACAACCCTATATGAAAATGTCATTCTAGTCTCATGCCCTTCAGATTTTCGAATTTTTCTTTCAAATACAATTTTGTATTCACAGTATTAAAGTTAAAAGATTAAGGATTCCTGTATTGGTCCTGTACTTATGTTGGTCCTTTGCTGTTCAACATGCTTCTTATTGTACTTATTGATCTCTCATTTGTGATACTGTTGTTGATTTGAGAGGTACTGTGGGGAAGTTAGTGACAGAAGACATTTCTACCTTTCCTTATTACAATCTTCCTTGACTGGCAACAGGTTTTTACAAAATTGATGGTTAAGATCTGTAACTCAAGACATAGAAAAAAACACTGCAAGAATTAGTTAACAGCATTCCTATTATGTTTTTTTTTTCTAATTTGCAGCAAAGGAGCAGTAAGTAGGGCAGTGGAAATGGTGGCTTAATCAGTCATTATTGCTCCATAACTAAAATGAATGCTTTGCATCCAGACAGATACCTGTGACAGAACAGAATACCTATTCAACTGCACTGTTACTAATAGGCAATTACAAAATGATAGCAGTAAAGAAAGGATAAAGGGTAAAAAACCCAAAAAGCCCCATCACATTTAGCTGGATCAACACTGAAGCTAGAATTTTCATTTACAGTACATATTGCTGTGCTTGACAACATTAAGTCTTCTCAGTTAACACTGCACAAACCTCTGTGCTGCTTTTAAGTGAGAACCTTCTCTTATTGAGCCATTACCTTTTTTAAGTTAGCTTTTCAGCTACCTATACCATTGCACCCAGTCCCTTTTGTATCCTGCATATGTGAAAACAACCAGCCCATATATATAACTAGTGGATCGTGAACAAAAGGTATAGCAAAACTTGAAGTGACCTTTGGTAGTATGTCACATTATTTCAGTATGTGGTTACTACCGTCTTACAAAAACGAGGTTTTCACTCCTCGTATGAGTGAAAGACCTAGGAAGGTTCTCTGCAGCCCTGCAGAAGACAAGCTACATTCCTTTTAAACTTGTGCACAAAAATCATCAGTATAACTAGAATGGGGGGGGAAAAAAAAAATCACGTTTTATTCAAAATGTGACATACACATTCTATTCAAAAATCTGATTTAATCTGTTATTTGACCCTTAGTGATAATTATCATTAAATAAAGCAGCACTATCCTCTGTAACACAGTTATGTATTAAAAAAAAAAAAAAAAAAAAAGGACACCAGGAAACAGATCTGCCTGCTATTTCCTTTCAATATGAACAAAATCCAAGCAAGGACAGCTTTTTTTTTTTGAATCTCTAAGGAGAAGCTACCCTAGTGCATAAATTCTTGTTCACCTACCAGGCAGTCCAGCTGAGAGACAGGGCTCTTGTTGCCAGGGTGACTGATGTCCCAGACCTTGACACACCCCTTCCCACCCGTGTACACGTGTCTCGTGGGGTTGCTGATGGTAACGGCACACACAACTTCCCCGTGGTTCAGAGTGTTGATCTGACGGGCGTGGCGAGGGATTCCTGGACCGATGAGGGCATCAGGAGGGAAAGGAACTGGCTGCATCTGACCATCTGCAGTAACATGAAAGGAGTAGGCTCTTTTGGGAAAGGGAAAGAAGAGAGAAGACAAAACGATTTTAAAAATCAGCCATTGCAGAACTACAATGCAAGAAAAACACGGTATTTTTAATTCTAATTCTTTGCCAATCATCTCATGAAAATCAGAGCTACAGTGCCAAGTAATAGAGGCAGATGAAACCTCAGAAGGAGACAAGGATTCACAATAGAAATTTCCAGCTCGGCTCAGCTTGCCTGACGTATTTGTGTAATGGCGAAGCAGGTTAAATTCCACCCTTAACCCTACAGACCAAGGTCACGGCTGCTATCCCTCAGCCACTTAGATAATCAAAAGATCTTTCAGCCCCTGCTTTCTAGCTAGCAAGTCTCAACACCTCAAGTTCTACAGCAGCAGTCCCTCACCAGGCACTACTCTCATCCTTCCACGAGGCTTGTACCTGTTGCCTTGCAGGACACCACAAGCCAAAGTTTTGCTTGATTCCTGCACCTCATTTTTAACATCACCAGTAGCTGTGCTCATAGTCCTCTCTTTCTAGCTGGTAAGCAGTGCTTTAAACAGAAAATACAAGCACATAGAGTGGTTGCACACATATTTCATCAGAAAGCTGATATCATTCTCTCATAAATACGTTTTCTTGAATAAGTACATTGGAACACCTGAAAGGCTCAGTTTTCAAGGTAGTTTTGGCACTTCTGAAATACCTTTTATTTGTATTCATTGAAGGATTTCAAGTTTATGGAAACTGAGGGTTGAAGAAGTAACATTCTAGCACTGAATAAAAACACTCCTCCTTGGGGAAAGTACATGAAATTATTTTTTCATGGTCACTGAAAAGTTTAAAGTCAGCTCTATTCAAGGACAAGGGCACGAACACCAACTAACAACGGTTTAATACGCAGGGGGGGTTGTTTGCTTATTTTAAATAATAATGAAAATACTACTGTAAAAGGCTGGTTTTTGCTATACTAGTGAGCTCCTTTTCTGTTACTTCTGTTGTAAGTGCATCCATAGTGCATCAAGAGGCCAAAGTGGATAAAAAATGGTGACAGATGAGTATTCTTTTTTTTTTTTTCACTAATGAGCTGTCATCTCCCTACTGAAACATTTGTTTTTCTAATATATTCTTTTGTTCGGAATTTCCCTTTCTTCTCCAAATCTACTTTCTTCCTTAGAAATCTTCAATCACTGTAGCTCAACTATTACTATGACATCCATCTTCCAAGAATCCAACAATAGATATTTCTATTTAATCTTCTGTTCTGAGTAATAAGCTAGTATTTTCAAGGTATTTTATTATGTGTTCCCAAGTATCACACAGTTTGAAATGAAGGAACAAGGAAGATGCCTGGTTCTGGAACAGACATCACAAAGCAACTGAATCTGCTCCGTTCCTGGGCATAAGATATTCCTTTGAAAAAGACTGAGGAGAGATGAAAGAACTCTACAGCTCTTTCATACAGAAAGTAACAGTGGAAACAGTCAACCCACGCAATATCACAGTTTTTTCTTAAGTGAAGGATAAAAACTGTTTAACAGTAACTGCTCTTAAACAGAGAAGAAATTAATAGTGCATATATATGCAATTCCTGTACTCATTCGTGTTTCATGGTTGATATATGAGCAGAAAGCTTGCTCAGAGAATACCCAAAAATAGAAGATGAGCAAGTGCAAAAGACAGCAGATCTTTCTGTCATAGAAATGTCAGGAATGGGAAATGTAAGATAAGAAAGGAAGTGTAAAGTTCATTCCCTTACATGTGCACAAGGCACATAGTATATCAAATGTATTTTGTCCCATGGGACCCCCTCCGGGTTTTTGTACGAAGAATTACAGTAATGATAAAGGCTTAACTAGAAATCCATTCCTTTCTGTGAAGAAGAATAGAGACAAGACTGTCTCAAAGTAGCTATTCATTAAACAGATCGGACACAAGATGGGAGAGAAAGCAGAACAGGAGTGGCAACAAGACTGCTTGAGGCTGAACAACTGCTCAGGTTCATCTACAGAGTCCAACTGAAGAGTCACAACATTTAAGACACTGAAAAGCTTGGCCCCATCCTGGGCTCCAGATCAAAGTCAGTTGCAGAATATTTGTTAGCAGTAAGAGTACACAGAACTGTACAACTTTGAAGTTCCAGCCCGCCCTTGCTTTTATCATGGACTGAAGCAAAACAATTAAGCAAGTATTAGGCAATTTTTTCCAGCATGTTCAAGATGAATAATCTACTTGTCCATGACTTTTTTTTTATTTGAAGGTTACAGCTTAAATGTTTTGTTCAATTCAAATACCTAAATAATTAGTGTTTTGAAATGCTTAGGTGCATGCACAGAGCTTCTCAGTTCTTGCTGAGATGGGGAGTGAGGAAGACACTAGAAACATTTTTCAAGCACTTCCTGCTTACTGTAGAATTGTAATGACTCTTATGCTTTGAAACACCAGAGGCCTACCCAGCGCATTTTTAACCATGCAGAATTTCACCCAGTATGTCTGTGTTTAAAGTGGGGCTATACTGATCATAGAAGCCATCACTCGTTTTTAGCATTTGCTTCTAAGACTAGTCGATCAGGACGCAGGATTGACTGAGTTTGCTGGCCTAACAAACAGACCAGCGATAGTTTCTTACTAAGCCAAGACAGCTTTTTCTACAATGCAAGTTATCTGCAATCCACTGTAGAAAGAAATGGATACACTTTGCCAAATCCCTCTGCCAAGACAAGCAAGCAAAACAGTAAACGTTCCTGTTTGCTTGAAGACATGTGGCATGTAATGCTAACATCACCACTGCCAGCATACTTATGGTATGGTAGTCTAGTGCTTGTATCTGCCAGGTATTATGGCATAACTTTGTTACACAATACCTTTTAACCTTGAAAAAACTTGCATCGTTTGCCAGGCTGACACTCCTGACACTCCTAGACAAGAAAAGTGTCTGTCTCCAGAAGAACACAGGACTGGAGACAGCAGTGCAAATGACTATTTGCAGCTCAGTCGCTGCTGCCCTTGGCTTCCTCTTCATCAGGTCACCATGACAGAGGGCCTGCTGCTTCTGGGAAGGACTGTACTTCCAGTGCTACACCTACAGAACTTTTTCTGAAAAATTCAGAAGACTGAATTTTTAATGCACTAGACATATTCACAGGCCTCAATTCTCCAAAGTGACAAGAATTTTCATTGTCTAACCTCAAAAAAGAGTCAACAGCTAGCAAAATCTGACAAATTCCTGAGTTCCCTAAAGCTCAGGATTTCTTAACAGGCACTACTCAATCGCCCATTTTTCTTTTAGAACTGACCATGTATGCTAGAAACTGCTGTTTAGTCTCATGACTAGCACAGATTTCTGTCTCACTCAGAGCATTCTGCCTGTATGAAAGATAGCTATCCGATCACAGATTCCATGATCATCCCTCTTTGGTCAAAGGAGAGTCCTTCCTTTTGTTGGGCTAACAACAAACAAAGAAAATTATCTTTTACAAATGCAATTAAAATTTAACATAAAACAAGCTAAGTACATAACTAATATGTAAATATACACTTTTAATTAACTGAGTATTTTGAAAAGAACAATTACAAGACAAACTTCTTTTACTTAGAAGAGTTCTGAGAAATAGTATACTGTCACTTCTATTATTTCTGAAAAATGGCAATATTCTTCTGACAGAGACTTCTCCTCATGTGTGTCAAAGCAGTACTGAGAATCTGCAGAGCTCCTGCGGACAGCAACATGGTTAAGTGATACTAATACAAACCAGTTTCTCAGCTTAAATCTCCAATTTCCAAGTAAGTATATAGCAACTATCATCTGACATGCTGAGGTGAAATCAGGATAATTAATTCACTACCCAGGAATATAGCAAATTAACTAAACTACTTGCCAGCTATGCTAAGTATTCAGATTGATATACAAATGCTCGCAATTCCTGCCTACTAAAGCACCATGCCTTAAAAAAAAATCCCTCAAAAATTTCCACTTCATCCCATCAATTCAAGCAGACTTCTTTAACTGGCACAACAATACCCCCGACAGCAAAACGCAAAAGCAAAAATTTCCTTCCACTCATGAGTGCATTTTGCTTTCAGCTTTTCTTTGCACTCCAGCTCATTTTTAATTCTAGTTATCGCAGGAAACAGTGAATATCTAGGTGTGCTGTTTCATCATATAGGACAAAATGCCAAGAAATAAGGATAGAGGTATTTGTACAGAAATAACTGGATCTTCATCTTCATACATGTCACCAAATAATTCTAGCCAGAGATAAATGGCAGGGATGCACACACCCCTTAATCTCCTATGATACAGTAAAATTAGCCTTCCTTTACAATATCTCTCACTGTACATTCACTGTGCAAGGATGAAGATCTGAAGAACAGAGTTCAGTTCAATAGAAAGGAAATCGAGCAATTCCAAAAGAGTAAAGTGCGCCTCTCCAAAAACACAATGAAAAGTCAGCTTACAAGTAGATGGAGAAAGATTGAACATTTACCATGGAAAGTTTCCCTTTCCTACTAAAATGAGAAACATGTATTTTCAGGTTTTTTTACTGTATGGGAAAACATGCTGAGAAATATATTTGTCCTCAATACTACCGTTAATTCAGTATTTTAGACACCAGGGAAGCAATACTGTGGACATAAATCTTACGATTAATCTTGAAAATCTCTATTTAGTCCACAATCAGGCTATTAGAAGGCATGGTTCACATAAACCAGAAATCCGTAACAATGTTAATTTAGCAGCTATGGAAGACTAAAAGCAAAGTAGGTACTTGCTAGAAAGACTATGCAAAGCAGAAAAAAAAAATTATTAGAGCAACACACCAAAAACTTATAGTTCAGAGTATAGTTAAATGCATCATAACAAAACAGTTCAGGACTCAGACACCACATGTTCATGTCCAAGTGGGTTTTTAACAGGCTACTAATTTTTCTAACAAGCAGGTCATTAACAGATCTCAGAACATACAATGGTTAAAAAAACCTGGGTGCTATCAGAAGTGTCTGTCCTTTAGAAACAAGGAAATATAATTTTCTCTTAGGTGAAAAAACAGTATAAGCATAACCATTGATAAAAACATGCAGCCTTAAGCATACATGAGTGGGGATTCAACAGTTCAATTTGAAAATTCTCTGTACCACTTGCAACAAGCCTCACTCAAACTTCACATCTAATGAAAAAAATTCAATGTGACACTGTATCTGCACTCAGGAAAAAGGCCTACTTTGAAAATAAACAGCGTGTACTCCACCAGCTTGCACGATTATGCTCTGCAAAGAAAATACAGGAGAAAAACCTAAAGTAGGTGAGATACTCAGAGATGCTGCAGGTAGCAGACAGCATTTAGCCAATCTAGACTAAAACATGACAATCGTCTTATAGCTGTCAATGGAAAGATAACAGATGAGTTTATGGAATTCTAGGCTTGCTTCACTACGATAAGCAAAGAAGTAATTTTAGAGGAAATGTACAAGTAACATGACCACAAAAAACCCCAAACATTGCAGAACACATTAAATGAAGTGGAAACTAGGGAGTATGTATCAAAGTAGGCAGTATATGAAGCAGTGTGAATAAAGTGGTAAAAACATTAAAAAATCCCAAACAACCCCCACACAGCTTCCTCCCCCCATACAGTAACTTAGCTAAATTACCAGGATACAAAGCAGAGCTGCATACATATGCCATCCTTTTGTCTTGAACAGTGTAAAAACTAGAATTCAGCCACAGAAAATTTCTGATTTAACAAAAATAGGTTTCAATAGCTTACAATATAAAATATTCCAAGGCATTAATAATGAAATACGCCATTGAAAGCTTATGAATATACTTGTTTAGAAGTAAAAACTTACAGCCACTCAATTACGCGATTTCCAAAAGCATTTTAATTAAGTATGCAAAATTCTATGAAAGTCAGCAAGAATGTGTCTGAGTTTTGAGTACAAAGCCTGATCCTTACTGCACTAAATTTAAATATAACACCATTTGATACGCAACGCCAACTCATTGAGCCCTCACTTCAGTAATCTTGTCAACACACCACCAACTTTAAGTAAAACCATGACTTAACAGGTTTCTCACACTGCCAACAGATAGCTAACCCTGTTCTCAGAAGTATGGTGGATAATCACAAAAACACAGTCAAGATGGCTTTCCAAACTAAGTCTGCTGCTTTCCTATTGTTAGAGGAAAAGATAAGAAGAAAAGATACCCTTTTGTGCCTCTAATCTGGTATCTTTTCAAGGATGTTTGCAAGACTGACATTACAAGGTATCACTAGTTACTAAGAGGAATCCAAAATGAAAGCAAACAGAAATACATGAGTATATAACTTTGACCACAGCCTGATAACCTAAGACAGCATCCTGAAAGTAATAGTTTCTAAACGTTTTCTGAGACTGCAAACGGAAAAATTAAATTCAGATTGGTAAGTAGACATTGTGTAACATGAACATCCTGCAAAGAAAGTGCAAAGTGTTTAATAAGTTTCAAAATTATGTAAGTACCTAGGTAGAGAAAAACTACTCTAATTGCAAGCTCCTGTTGAAAGACAAGTCAGGACTTACTGCAAAGTGTGAACAAAGAACAGGTTCTAACAGAGTATTGAAAAACTGTTAGAATTCTCTCTGCCTCATTCTGTCCAGAAAAACAGCTGAGTTAAATTTTCTCTTCTGTTCGTACCCGCATAGAATACTTGTCTAGAAATATCTAAAGATTAATTGCATATTTTTAGAGGTCATGCATGCTCATGAGTCTACTGCACTGTTTAAGTTCAGGGTCAATGGTCTACCAAAGCCAGATGACTGAAACATTTCATGTATGCTGCTGAATTTATTTAATTCCAACATCAGTAAGTCACAGCATCACTGAAGTATTTAACAACTGCTTCATCAATAACCAAAACTTTTAAATAAAAAAAGTTATTGTGAAAACTCTTCTACAGCTATGCACTACCTGCTCCGCAACTGCTTCATCATCTTTTTGCTCTCCAGCTGCACTCACACAAACATATTTAAATAGCTTGCTCCATTATGCAAGGTGTGTTATCCGTTCCTAACATAACTGCTTCGGATACACACTGTCATCAGTTGCAGACTCCCATGCCTGATAAAACAAGTGCCAGACAAGGAGTCTGCAAGTTTGCACTACACATTTATCCTCAGTGTATTGCAAAGTTTAGTTTCAACATATTTTTATCTAACACATTTTACCACTATTTACCGTTTAGTTTGTAGTCCCCTTAACTTCCCCCAGAAAGGATGAAATAAAAAAAACTTTAAAGTATACCTTCAACAACTTTTCCTTGGAAATAGGTATATACACACCTGTTTTGGGATATGACAACTACCATTTCAGAATTTTTATGCTGCAAGTTTTACCTGGAGAAGTCTAAAACATCCCCTTAAAAACAACCAGACACTATCCCCTTTCAAATCCCTGTCCACTGACACAATATAACTTCATTCCCTCTAGATATTGCAGATGTTACCAAAATGTTAAAAGTTACTTACGGTTTTCCCCCAGGAATCCCTGCTAGATTTGGAGGGATTCCAGGTACTCTCATGTGAGGAGGAGGATCAAACCCAACCTGACAACAAAAAGTGAATTAATCTCACACTTGGAATTTCTCATCAATTTCTCAGCAAGTCTCTTTTCTCCACTCCCAAGATATTATGCATGTAACCAAAAGGTGGCTTTTAGCCACAGTATCAGATAATTGCATGACCCTCCAATGGGGGGCAAAACCCAGATGTTTTCCCTGAGCATACTTCTGATAGAAGCACTCATATGCGAACAGAAAATAATTTATCACGTGTTCACGCCACTGAGCATAACACAGCAGTCCTGGTTAGCAGGGAGAGTCCCGTGTTAGTCAAGGAATTAAGAGTCCATGTCAGCACCAAGCCATGCCAGTGCTCTTTACTCCTGAGAGAGCTAGCACGTACTCAGGCTGGCACAGCATGGTGCTGGAAAGCAGCCTTGGGCCCCAGCTAGGATCTCACTTCCTCGACGGCATTCTGTTTGGGCACAGCAGCCGAGAGATCTCTCACACGGCCACACTGTGAGGTGCAAACAAACTTGTCCACAGCTTAATAAACGACATTCTCTTTACATACTGCAATTCCACTGAATTTTTATATCCCGAATAAGTATGTACATCAAATAATCCAAGCAGAAATTCTGGACCAAAAAGACTTAGTTTTTCTTTCGAACATTATATTAGAGGAAACACTGTTATTGCATTAAAAGGAGGGTGTATGCTATTTAGAATTTGCATGTTTTCTCATAAAAGCCCTGTTTACCAGTTTGAAAAAACTGGTCATACAAACAATAATAATAATGAGAAGCTGACAAGCATAAATCCAATTTTGCAAATTTACGAGTAGGTAAGTATGTCTATGCAGAAAGCTGCCATCAAGCTCATGTTTGCAGAATCAGGCCCCTAGGTTATTTTGTGTGACAGCCGCTATAACTACTAGGCTCCATTTACTTACTACACCCACAACAAAATTAATATATTCTTAATACATGTGATCTCAGAGCTCCAAAATAGGTACTGACCAACTTCTCAGGTTGATTTCCAAAAAAAACCAACAAAATACAGGAACAGAGACCCAGATAAAAAGACTTTCACATGCTTCAAGATTACTTTGTTATGTCTATATGGAACACAAATGTGGTTCAGGAACAAAAAAAGCAGATGTCCACAGCTACAGTAAAGTACTTTGTGTCTACCAAAACTACTTTTTCATTTACAGCACAAAATAATTTTCCAGCATTTATTCATCAGTTAAAGCACTGATGAAGGTGAAGAACAAAAAGAAAACATACATTAATACACCGAGATTCTTTGTTTTCAAGGTGCAAATTTGTTTCTTCAGCCACACAGCAAAGGGAAGCACGCAGTGAAGCACGCAGTGAAGCTCTGGCACGGTTCTGAATTGGGAATTCTGCAGTGCTAAATGAAGCATGTAGCTTTTCTCAGTGAACCACAACTCACAGGACTGAGATTGTATGCAACGTATGGCCTACCATAGGAGATCTTCCATAGGCAACCACGGCAGCTGCAGCAGCAGCAGCACTCATCTGGGGTGACATATTGTGCAGACTGGCATAGGCTGCCCCTGGACTGGTTAACTCTCCGTTCATGCCAGCATGAGGTACCATTCCAAATGGAGCAGGGTACGGTCCTGGTACTGCCAACGGTGTCCGCAAACCTGCAGCTACAGAGTAATGAAGTTAAGTGGGTTATTTATGTGTTCCTGCACACAGGGAAGAAAGCAGCCCTTTTCCTCCCCCCCTGAAACATCTCACCTTCCCCTCTCACATACACATAATGTCAAGAGACATTGCCATGATCTGTCAGTACCACCAGCTCTTTTCAGTGTAAATAAGATCTGCTGGAGTCTGAACTTGCTGATTACTTCTAGCAATCTCTTCTAGCATTACCTATTTCCATTTCTGTAATATTCCCCTGTTTACATTAATCTCTTCTTTGCCAAATTAAGCAGTAAAGCTGACAGACATGGTTTACACAGCTCATGTCTGAAGCAACTGTGTGTACCAGCCTGAATAGCAAAAGTAAACTTCCCCCGGCATTTGTCAAGCTGTGCACTGCAGCAAATATTAGCAGACTCAGACAAAGACTGTAGAAGGGATTGCATGCAGAATAAGTACCAGAAACTTCTGAGAAATCTTTTTATATTGCATCCAGTCTCTGGATTATTTGCAAAAAAAGATAAAGACAAAAGTAAACAAGGAAGACTAAGAGAGAGAAAGATATTCAAACTCTTGATAATCTAAACATCTGCTTCTCATCAAGACTTCTTTTGATATCAAGAACAAAGCAATATATTTAGTTAACAGTCACAAAGAACTACATGTGTAAAAAAAGATTAATTTTGGAACCGTAAAAACACATGAGGTAATGCATTTACCAGCTTGGTTAACCAGAGGGTCCATTGCTGGAGGTTTGCCAAGGCCTGGACGGAGTCCTGGAGTTGCACTAGTGCCTGGGGTTGGCACGTCACCTCGAGGAGTTGGTGTGCTGGATTTCAGAACAGGCGTGCTGGCTTTTTCATGCTGGTATCATTAAACAAAATTAAATGAGTATTATTTTTAATCCAAGCCATATTATACAATTTATCACAACAGCAGCTGGGATGCTGGGCACCTACTACCTAGTCCCTCAGCCAATTTTCATAAATCCACACAATGCTGAAAACATTAACTTGTGAGAGAGAAACGCTGACCTTTTTGATTGCTGCCAAAATTAAAACAAGAAACACAGAAAGTTATTTTTCCTTTTCTACTGACATAAAAAAAGGAATGCCTGAGCTCATTTTTTCTTCAGGAAAATAAAGTATGCATTATCAGACTATTTTAGTTTGAAATCATTAATATCTCAATTATTATTGGACACAGAAAATCTAATTACAAAAACAAAATACCACCATAGTTGATAGTATCCAAAAAACATGACACAAAAGTTACAGAGAATCAGATCAAATTATTAGTGATACTGCAAGAGAAAGCCTTCAAGGAGTAACAGCTTATTTAGAATAGTTTAACAAAATCCTAAAGAACTTCTTCACAGGCCATGTTAAACCGTAAGTTATTATTCCTAAAAAAAACCCCAAAAAGATGCTTAAGCAACTCTTTTTCTTTGTAACAAATTTGCAACTCATTTGACAGAAAGGTAGGAAATACAAAAAATAAAAACAAGGCAGAAAATATTGCTGAGGAGGAAAGCTCAATAATACTTTAAAGATCTGGAAAAACAGTAGCCAATTTCAGCTTCAAATGTTTAATGCCAGGTAATTTGTGCCACAAGTAGTTGCTGAAGAATGGAGAGTTAGATTTTACAAGAAGGAAGACTTTCTGGTCCACAGACTGCTACCTACCAGACCCATTTCTTTGGATTTGAGGGAAGTGGAACTTCCTGAAGAGGCTGTAGACGCTGGACTGCTGGAGGCATCCTTCTTCAGTAGGCGAGTTTTATCTATACCGTTTTCACGTGGTGAATGAGTGGGACTCGCCCTTGGGGAAGAAGGATCCTAAAACAATGGGAAGGGAAGAACAGCGCAGAACCATGTCATAAACTGGTACACAAACACCACTAAGCAGTCTATGGGAAAAAAAAAGAACTAGAAGAATTTAAGCAGTAAGTGCAAATGATGAGACATTTTGTCATCTTTATAGAAAAAAAGCTGAAACCCCTTCATCAGTCTAGAGAAGTCAGTCATATAGTTAAGCAGTCTGTTTTTACCTTACACTACATGTAATCATAAATTGTTTCCAAGAACAGAGCTTGCAAAGCATACCCAAGTACAAACTAAAGCAAGTGCGGAAAATGTGGTAAGAGCAAGGAAGACCAACAGAAACTGCAGTAACTTGACACTGCAGTTATTACTGCTCTTATTATCATGTAGGCTCTCCATGCTCTGCTAGTCGCGATAAACATTTCAATAACCACTTTTAGTTGATAAAGACCTTGCTCATCTCTACCTTCAGAAGAAGAGACAGATGCATGCCTTCACAGATTTCACAGAGTATTTTGAGCTGGAAGAGCCCCACAAGGATCATCAACTCTTAAGTGAATGGCCCATACAGGGATCTTTATATGCCATAATACCTGTCACACTTTTGCTCAACACCATCTGTAATTGCCTTGCCACTTAAATCTACAGGAAAACTGAATCCACCTCTCAGGTGATTATTTTTCTCTGTTGCAGAGGCACTTTCTGCATTTACTTTAATTTGAAATAGCCAGCCCCACGAGTTACAATGCTATCATAGCTCTGCAGGTTCTCCATGCTCCTCTGGCTCATAAGAATAGCACCAGGGAGAAATCACACCTCACAAAAGGGCAATAAGTCTGACTGATTATTAAGCAGTTTCATTGTAAGCCAACCTTCTCAAAGGATTACTAAACTCACTAGTTGGACACCAATTTTTCTACTTGGCTGACATTGTTTGGGCCCCTGGAGCTACTGAGGGCACTTGGAGCTACTGAGGGCACTTCTCTATCAGCTTCTCTCCCTGTACTCTGCAGAGAGCTGAAGAACCTCACTACCATATTCAGGCTTCCTAAATGTGTGTGTTGTATGAAATAAAAGATGAAGAAAAGGGACCACCCATCCCTTCACCTTGATGCCATTGCCAAATCTCAGCCTTGGAGAAAAGAAGTGTCTACAATCTCTGGAAAATCTTGTAAACTAACTTCATTCTGAAAAAACAACATTTCTGGAAAATGTCTTTAACTTAGGACATTAAAATACAAGCAATTTTTAAGGCAATGGTTTTAATAGCAATCCTACTACTAAATACATTAGATAATGTCTTCCCTTTCCATTCAAAGAGAGTAGTTTGAAAACCTCAGCCTTCCACATGCTCTTCACCATAACCCTCTACACTACAGAGCAGCTGTGGAGTGTCAGAACGTTAACTGCGGAGGGAACAGACCTGGACAAAGCAGCAGAAGGAAAAACCAAGAAGGCAACCACATAAAGCTCAGAGGAAGACATAGTAACTGCAGTACTAATAAAAAGGAGAAGTTGTGAATATTTTAACATATCCACACAGAGGATTATTTTTCTTCTAGCATCTAAATGTACTTTTCCTTTAACCTTTGGGCAAACGTCAAGACTACAAAAATGAAAAAAGTTACCTCATTGGATACATCTACAACCAAGTTATCGTCACTCTTGTCCCCATCACTGTCCTATTAAAAATAAATAAATATAGTGTTCATTTCAATTAGTACAATAAGAGCCCAGAGAGAAAGACTACGCATCTACTCAGACATTTGTTGTTTTTCCTAAACAAAAAACAAAGAGCCTTTTATTAAGTTATTAGCAATAGGGAGAACAATTAAAACAGAAACACAACACCTTATTTCTGCTACTATAGTAAAACCCAAGTATGGTAGAATTAGTTGAAAGATGGTAAGCTCACCATCAGTGCAAGATGGTCCAAAACCCCTCCTTATTATCATCATAAACAGTGTTATCCCTACTCCTAAAAGAGAAAAGTACTCTGTTCATACACTAATCTTGTGTTAATTTAGAGAAAGTACTGCTTGTGCATACCTGGAAAAACACCAAAAAACAGGTATCAGGAAAATGGAGCTTTTTGACATATTTGATGAATCGTCTTCCTCAAAATGACAGTAACCATTTCTCCCCATTTCCAGAAAGGCAAGTTTTGAAACAAAAAGTTCTGGGGAAGAAAAAACCTCAGAAATGCCAAGGCATTTCAACATTTCTGCCCAAGAAAACCAAAATACTTGGACATTCCTAAACAGAAATGTTCTACTGCAGCTTGTCAAGCTGCAGTTTGACTGTTTCACTTGTATCTATGTTCACCTGAGCTGTTCTACTAATGAATGCTGTTCCTGTAGTGCCTCCTGGGCCCTATCTCCAATAGGGGCCAGGATGCCCCAGCAGACACATTCTGATACACAGAGGTCTAGTGATTTCCACAGTACCACAGAGTGGTTCAATCAGAAGGTGAGTCTTGATTCAAAACCAAACAAAGAAATTAAATGAATGTCAGAACTTTGAATTTTTGTGGGAACAAGTTTGACATTTCCAATAAAAGTACTTTTAGTTAAAAAGTTCCTATGCAAACAAACGAGACATACAAGATTGCTCAACTGTCCCCCATCTCTTCCTTCCAAAGTGTCCGAGCCTTCAGTAACATCAGATCCTTTCTCTCACTTAAGGCCACAATGCTTTAAAAAAACAAAGTAAAACCAAACCAACCCAAACCAACCAACCAAAAAACCCCAAACCAACCAACCAATCACCCCACCACCCCAAAAAATCCGGCTAAACAAACCCACCCCAACCAACAGGTAGTTCCAACCCCTCTCTTCTGTTAACAGCCGAATCTTGCTCCAAGAAATACCGCAAACATACTAGAGATCCAAGAGTGCTACTGGACACAGAATGGTCACTCTATTTGCTACTCAGGATGCTATCCACCCAACAGGTGCAAATGAAGGCAATGAAAGCTTTAGCTCCTGTTATCTGCCACCTCTTGAGAAGCATGAAGCACCCTGAGTGCTAGAACAGGTAAGAGAATGTGAGAGAATGTGGGAGAACAGTAGATGGGACACTTGTTTGCCAGAAACACCACTCTGGAGGAGGGCAAAATTAGCTGCAAAGCAAAGCTTACGTGAATTCCACTGACTTTGTCATCTTAATAAATAGAAATTTACTGGGATTATCAAAGGCATCTCCTGTAACTTCTACTAATATCAGAAGATTCTCCTCACTAATAAAGCCACACACTGAAACTACATAGGTACTAATACGAAAATTAGTCCAAAGTTAAAAAGGGGAAAAAAATTTCATTTTGCATTCTTTTCCAAAAGCTACAGGTCCTACAACTCATTTATGCCCCTTTTGACAAAAGCAGTATTTCCTTGTCCCTCACATAAAATGAGCTCAAAACCAGCTACTCTGTATTTGCATAACTGGTGGACCTTCAAGAAAAAAAGCATCTTCAAAATTAGAATAAATCTGGAACTTTCAAATATCCTTGCTTTGTTCCATTTTTTTATTTTGATGCTGCCTTTAGCTGTAAAATCCATTTCAAACAAACAGTGGGCAGAAAAATATTTAAAATGTGGACTAAAACAAACTGCTTCTACTGTGCAATAACATCCTTTACATTTCCTTACAGCAGAAATACAAGAAAAACAAGCAAGCTAAGCTTCTTCTTCCTTTTTATATCAAGCGTAGCTTAAGAATGCTTAATCTTCAAATATTTAAAATCAAAAAACGCCAATAAAATATCAAACCCTTAAAGTTGAGGGAGTGACATGGGGAAGTCTGCCAAACGCTTCTGTAATCAAAATGTTATTATTAGAAAGTGGTGGAAATACAACTTGTAAAACCATTAACAGCACTAAAATATCCAATAGCTTCTCAAAGACATTATCCAAGTGGAGAGAAATTAAAATCGCCCTACCAAATATTGAGAAAATAAAATGGCACCTAATTTTCTCTTGGGTTTCAGTAACCAAGAACTAATTAGTGATCTAAATCACATAAACCAGACAAGTTGCCACATTATTGCTATGTCAAAGTACAGTATGTTCTCCTAGATTTAAATTTCGCTTTTTAGTACTCTCTCACACCAGTCCTAGTCTCTTAGGCCTGTTCAAGTACCACCCTGTCATTTGTCTGAGCTTTTAGACTTGAAGTTGAAAGCCTGTGTGAACCTTCTGAGGTTCACATACATTGCTGTACTCAAGTGTCTCTTTGAAACCAAGCAACAAGCAAGCTAGTCAAAAATGCAGAACAAACTGGGAACTTTGAATATTTCAATCTGCTTTCTGCTGAAATTGCCTAATCAGCCGAAAGCAAACTTCAGTTAGTTGGTACAACCTGATAGCCTATGCAATTTGCAATGGTAATTATAACTCAGCCTGGTAATAGCTAGTTATCATTAAAATTTACGAAACTCCTCTCAATAACAAAATCTTCCATTTCAAACAAACCTGCAGTTTCCAGAGCAGTCCAGAAAGAATGTCACAAACTCTGAGAAATGACCCAGAGCACATGTGAATCCCAAACAGCTACTTCTATTGAGGACTATCACTTAACAATATACGGAACTACTGAGCCACTACTCTTCCCACAACTTCAATCTTGTGTCCCTCTGGCACTTATACTACTTCAGCCATAGGAAAGTTGCCTTGTTCTTCACAGCTCTTTTACTCCTCATACAAGCACAGCATGTGCAAATAAATTAATCATTTCTTTGACACAGATTTGCTTACATAGTGGCTGGAATCCTTATCATCCACCTTTCTCTTTTTGATGTCATTGGCATATTCAGGGCCATTCCTGCGTTTATCTGTGCTTCGTAGACTGTCCGGGACCAACAGAGAATTACTCTGTAAAGATGAAAAACAAGGTCAATCAAAAATTCCTTTTAGGATTCTTCATATATTCTTAAAAACTCAAATTGATGTCATAGGTGCCTTAGAAATGTGATACCAACTTAGTCTTTAATTCAATTTAATTCAAAACAAAGTCCTCCAGGCAAACATGTACAGCTTCACGCATTCTAAGAGGCTTGGCTTTTTATTGTTCAACTTATCAAAAGTTTAGTTCACTTGTCAGTCACCATCTATTTAACTAATTAATTCAACTGAATTTAGTGTTTAGGAGAGGCACGCTTGCTGTTTATTCATGAGCAAGTAACAACGATTTCATTATTTTTTTTAATATTTAGATTCCATATAATAAAAGAGATTTACTACATATAATCTGATTGATTAGTCACTTTTAGAGTATCATAAATAGATGAGGCTTTGGTATGGCTACACCTGCAGATATGGACAGATAAATAGCAGCTTGCCTTTAACGCTTAAAATAACAAGTATTTGCTGGAAACGGCTATGCAGTAATCAACTGTTAGCTGGAGTAAACTCCAACTGGATTCCTTCAACAAATGTATTGCAAACAAAGATCAAATATTTTTACTTCCAGCATAACATTCACTACTAGTGTGAAATTAAGGCTAAAGTCTTGTTTAATCAGACTTGATCTGAAAAACTGAGGCCAACACACACAAACAAAAGACAAAAGCAAAGACTAATCTTTTCCTCAAACTACATGGGCTGCTTTCATTCAAGCTAAGTTATGCTAAGTACAAACTGTTGACCCAAAGAGCATTTTAGACATTTTTCAGTCACATGACAATTTGACATGCCTGTGATTCCCGATTCCCATCTCCATCTCAGTTCCAGCTAAAGCATTAAAATGTGTTACAATGAGTTCTTTTAAGTGCAGGATTAGCATATGCAAGAGGGCAATTTGTTCACTGATGTGTTAATGCTGTGAACAATACTGAATGCGTTGAGAAAAAAATCTCCTTTCACAAGACCTGGTGAGCCTAGATCCTAAAAGCCAAGTGCATGCTTAGATAAATAAATATAGGCTCACATAAATATATAAGTAAACACGCGTTTACATCCACACACTTTTTCTCAAGAGAAGTCTAATACCAACATGTACTACAGTGTAAGCCCTCGAAGGACATATTTAGATCTACCCAAGAGACAGAGATATGTACTTGTAATATATCATAAACAAATACTAATAGCCAGTGAACTGTGCACTGAATAGCTTCCCCTTTAAAACCTGAAGACATCAAGGTAGTTTTGCTCAGACACAAATGTTTAGCCCCAAGGAGAAGGACAAGGAAACAGGGTACATAAGGCAATCTGAATCCTCTTTTTCCTAATTCAGAAGCTGCACTTTAAAGCCAACTCTAAGCTCTTTTATTCATGACTATTCAAGCTAAACAAATGCCAAAGAGCTTACATAAAGCATATAGGAGGGTCTATTGAAATTCAGGATAAAGAAGCTCAAAATAATGTCTTTACTGAAATGTTTTGTAGCTAAAAGGTGGGCTTGTTGGATCATTGAACTAATTGCCTTAACAAATACAGGCGGAATTTAACCCCTTATCTCCTACCAGATGCACACAAATTCAGGGATTTGCTAGTCTGAAAAACCTTAAAACTTATTTTCAACATTTTAATACCTAATCAATCATGTTTGTGCCAGTAGAAACATCTTAAGAAGCAGCAGAAACACCTTAAGAAGCAAGGTGTCAATTCAAACTTGACCAGAGACGTTTTCCTCTTAAGGAGGTAAGTCTTTTAGTTAAGAGATACTTTCCTTAATAAAAATAATTTAAATACCTCTTTTACTACTGAAGAGAGTAGAATAAAACAACTAAAGCAAATGCAGTAAAGAGAATAAAGTCAGTTCCTTGCTTTTATTTTCTAAAAAAATGTGTGAATAGCAGAAAGGTGGCAAAGGGGCAACAGCTGGAAAAAATTTAGCAAACCTACTATTTGGAGTTACAGCTTGCAAATTTTGGCAAACTATAGGCATAACTACAATAGCTGATTTTTTTTTTTTCCTTCTTTAATTTAGTCTACCTAGACAATGCTGACAATATTTTATACTGCTTGTCTGGTAGAATTTCAAAACTGTGAAACATATGTAGGAAATCCCAGCTCCCACTGTGTCCTAAATGCCAAACAAAGATTATTAGATTTGGTTTTTTCTTCAAAAGACTGATGGCTTCTCACGCAAACGTGTAATTACATCACAAGCCTATTCTGGAAAACATATCGCCTCTGGTCATATTTACACCACCTTTCTATAACTTACCACATTAATTTAAACCACTGTTCTCCGTGATCAGAGTATCCACGCTAGAAGCTGTTGTAGAGCAGCTCATTTCCCAACAGCTACATCAGAAACTGGAAATAAGATTGTGCTCTTTTTATGGCAAAATGTGTCAGTAAACTCAAAAATTAAAAAGTTCCTGTTTTGTTTCCCACAGAAGTTCAAAAAAGTTCTAACAACTGTGACTAAAATCAGGTAAAGAAAAAATACCTTGCTACTCTAAGCTACTACCATAGTTCAAACTACCAAAAATGTAAGATTTCATTCAAAAAATGAAAATATGTGAAAATATGACTCTTTTAAAGTAGTGCAAATGGTAAATCCAGAACACTGAAGAACAAATTAAGTAAATGAATATACAAAAAAGAACTGGTAAGGAGATGATCATATAAGCCTTGGGCTATTGCTATCTCTCACCCTTGTAAAGTTAAGGTTCAGGGAAGAGTGAGGGCAGAATACCAAAAGCCACCTTTGCTCATGAACTCTGGTAGAGTTTATATTTGCTGTATGTCTGCTATCAAACACAGTCAGTCAGAAGACAGCAGCAACAGCTTCATAATACTAGAGTCTCCTTATCTTCTCTTTAGAAGAGTAATCTGTTTAGCTCTTCTAACTAGGTCTACTAACAACTGACTTATTTTCAGAAATAGGACAAGAATTTTTATTTTGGCTATAATATTTTTTTAATAACTCTACAGAAATTTTCAGTTGGAACTGATCTTCAATAATAACCAGCTTATGCAAAAAGGACAAAAATATACATACATGCATAGTTGATATCCTAAAGAGAAACTGCATGGCACCAATTTTTATTTTGTCTTAATTTCAACAGATTAGATACATAACTAAGGATATTCCTTGCTTTCATACTTAGAGTTCCATCTATTAAGGATTACTAATGCAACATTTGCAAATCACGAAGCTCAGATCAGAGCAAGTGGTCAAAATCAGTTTTAAGTGTTTTCCTTTTCTTTGGATCATTTGCTTTATATACATGAAGACCTTTTCTTCAAATGAGTCCCAAAAGAAAATAAAAAGGTTAACGTAGCACTGCTTCCTGTCAGAATTACCAGACCGCATAAATGCTATATAACAGGCAACTTGTGATCCTAAAGCAACTCTGCTGCCAACAAAAGTTAAATACTGAAACCACCAGAAGGCAAATGTGAAACAAAAAGCCAGTCATGATGCAAGGAAAGAAGGCAGGTTCCCTACTAGGAATATAATGCACATTATTCAAATGCACCTCTTTGACTACCATACTGTTCCACACAGGAACCACTTCCAAACCTCAAGTATGTGTGCCAGAGGTACAGGCTGAGAGCACACAGTATCTCATTTATCCCATTATCCACTTATAATGCAGCACAGACAATTCATACAGAATAGTACATACAGAACTGACAATTGACTTTATGCTGATCATTACAGCAATTAAATAACAGTATTTACATTACATCTGTGCACACGGTTCAGCTACACCTGGTCCCAATTAAGATCTTCTCTAGTGCTGGGCTCCTTAGTCCTCTCACTCCCCTCTTCCCCGAAGACGTGCACACACATAGGCTTGCTCTGTGCTTGGTCATTCCCCGACTCTGTACATCCATGCCAAGGACAGCTGCAAGCCATCACAGCCAGTTAGCACAGCTAACAACTTGGGCTTGCCTGCAGTGCTCAGTAGAGCCTCTGTGTTTATTTTATTTAACCACGCACGGGACCTCTGCCCTGCCGCTCTCCACACAGGAGTGCTATCGACAGACATGCACATATACGCAGCAGGAACAGGTGCAATTCCTTGCTGAGTAGGCAAAACAGGATCAAGTCTAATACCTACACCCAAAACATCAGTTGCTCATTGTCAACACTCACTGACAGGAATACAGTAGACGCTGGAAGATGGACTCCAATATCCCCCAGAAAGGCAAAAGAAGATTGGGCTCAAACCTATTCTACTTCAGAATCGTTAACTTCAATTTGTTCAATATGCTTATTGCAAACACGCATGTCAACAACTCAAAAGCTGACTTAAAAAGTCAGTAGGTTTTGTGTCAAATTACTCGCGATGGAAAGCTACTTGACTTCACCTTCTTTTCAACCACCATTTCAAGTTATCTTGATTTTACAATCAGAAAACATTAACAAGGAATAAGACTTTTGTTGGTTTCAGTATTTTCTAGCTAATGTTTGTCAAAATCAAGGTATCCCTAAAAATTTATACCAGACCACCTCAATCCCCTTGTCTTTTGTCATCAACCTTATGCTGCCTTCTATCAGCTACAAACTAAATTGCAAAATAGCAACCCACAGCTGTTACATAGGAGCAACCTCTGCTGAAGATAATTTGTAGTCTGGAGCCATTCTTTCTTCACAAAGTCCAAGAAACATACTTGTGCTATGCTGATCAGTACACTATACTTCATATAACAACTTTTATGATTTTTCTCCCCCCTTTATAAGAATTAAAACACAAAACAAAAACAGCTTGCACATAATATCATCCAAAAAGTAGCACACAATTGTTCATGCCCCATTTCTCCAAGACTGGGAGGTGAAGAATAGGATGGAGAGCTCAGGGCACAGAATATTTTTCTACTGTAGGAAAAGAACATTTGCTTTACAAAACAATAGCAACATTTAGGCTTAACAGTGAAGGCAAAAAAATGTCTGGGAAAATTTATGAATATTTTCTAGGTCTTAGAAAATAAGCTCAGTGTTTTTCATGAGGACAAAAGATAAACATCAACTAATGTAAATCCTAAGAACGTAGTGAAGTAAGATTTCACTGTCTACAAATTACTACTGTTACAACAGAGTGCATCAAAACATTTGCATTTCTGTGCTGTCCAAACAGGATACTAGACTAGCGGGAAGACAAGTGATAAGTAACCACGAATTTGAAAAATGTTGCCAGTATGTTTCCCAAAGAAAAAAGTGTGGACATGAAAGTTCTTTTGTACTGATGTCTCTCAAAGCTTTCAGTTTCAGTTGCAAAACTTGCTACCTTTGCCTGGCTTCACTACCTGCAGCCAGAATTTGCCACATTAGAAGGGATGCCTGCATTTGCACAATAACATGACCCAGTTTGGGACAGTTAGAGATATATCAGCCAAAAACCACCAGCCGTTACTCACGTAGTCACACAACTTAAATTTGACAAAATAATTTTAGCATTCATGTAGTAAGTATACTGTTATTACTAACTTAGATGTTATGTATTACACCAATATGCATTTACCAAAAAACTTTTTTTCATTCTGCTTTCTGAAACTTGAGCTAGTATATAAAAGAAAGATGTAGCCCTTGCTATTTAGATTTAACAAAAGCAGTTAAACTAGTCAAAATAAAAAACAAAGAAACCATGTCTTGATATTAACTTATAAATACAAGAATTTCACTACTTTTGGTGTTTCTAAACATACAATACATAAAAGCTCGTGACTGCTTATTTATCTAAGGAGACTTTAAAAAAATAAACCAAATCTAATTTAAAAATGAATATGCTCCAATCTGTCACAAAATGCTTTAACTCAAAGTTATGTCACAGGAACTCAATTTAAAACCCCATAGACAAGCACTAAATTTTAATTTTTCAAACTTCCACATTTCAAGCTGTTAGCTTCTACTGATAGTACTTGAAGGTCATGCTAGACATATTTGATGGAAATCATACTGTAGAGCTGCACAGTAATACCAAAAATCATGGCGAATTTAGGTAACTTACAAACAGCATGAGGTTTGGTGTCTTGGATGACAAAAGCATGTCTGTCAGGATTTTTGGCAGCACCATTGCTTTTAAAATGCTACTCTGAAAATCAAATTGATTTTACCTTGATGACCCAGATGTTATAAAGTGACTTCAACTACACACAACAACCAAACAGACCTGCTGCTATGCCTTGTGTACTCGAGACCCATTTCAAATTATCTTTAAAAATATATTTTACATTAAAAAAAAATCCATTAAAAATACAAGAGAATTAGAGTAGTTTGGAGAGCCCACAACTCTCATCTGATCATTTTAGCCACAGAGTTGAACTTAACTGTCTCTTGAATTATGATTCCTTCTTTGAAGGTATCATTTACTATTAAGTCAAGATTTTGATGTAACACTGTATTTAAACAATTTTAAGTTCAAGTTCACCTGTATTCAGCTATTAAAACTTTAAGTCAGCTATGAAGTATTATCCTACACTGAGACTAAAAAAGTAACTAGAATGACCATAGTGTAGTATCTGGAATTCAATATAGCCACATGGCAAAATTCCTTTATAAAGCCTCAGATTATTTAAAAGTTAATTAGTGATAAATCCAGCACAAAAACATTTTGCTTCAAGTAATACATAAGCAAGCACCAGTTAGACATATGGAGACAGATGCAACTGCAGCAAGAATTTTATATAGTTTAAGTAAAATTTACATGTATATAGTAAACTAAGCAAGTGATCCAGCAACTCTCCCACAACGCAAAGGCCGGGTTCAATTTTTATAAGTTCTCCTTCCATAGGCAAGAACTATTCTTAGCTACATGATTAATTCAGAGTCCAAATTTCATAATGCTAAGCATCTGATTTTAAACTCAGACCCCTGACCAAATTCCATGATGGACAGGGCAGGGGAAGCTGGCACCACGGCAAGGACAGGAAATGTAACAACCAAATCAAAACACAGAGCCATCACTAACACGTGCATGTATGTGTGCACACGGACACACGCTGCAAACCTCCTTCCTTAGCCCTTAAGGAAACTTACTGAGATTCCTGCAGTCAACTACCAGCACTCAGAGAAGTATGTCCCACACAGAGGAAAAAAGTCCTTAATAAGTCAGAGACTTCATAAAAACCCAGCTTAAAATTATTTCTGCAGTTACACTGTCATTAATAACATTAAGCAAGCTGAAATGAATGCTTCTTTCTTAGCAATCTGACACTAAAAGACTGCTGCAAAAGATATGCAGATAGTTTCCAGGAAATAACTGTCAAGCAAGCCTTGTATATATATTAAATAAGCAGCAATAAAAATCAGAAGTTTAGTACTGTAAAGTTATCTGTCAAATAACTGTTCATAGTTCTTGTCTTTTATAACTGAGAAAAGAAGTAAAATAGAGCCCAAATTTACCTATGACATAAACAAACAGAATTAGCTTTGTTACTTGAATTGACATGAAATTGCACATGACCATCTCCAACAGATTAATACAGCAATATCACTCAAAACAAAACAGTATGAAAAGCTGCAACAAAGTAGTTCATTAGAGGGCTTTTCAGATAAGACCAATTCTATTGCATCTTATGTCTATAGGGAAAAAAATTATCGCTGTAGAAGTTATACCTGAAGCACAAATTAAGCAGTAATGACATTAGGATGGCTTAAACAGACGCAGTTAAAAAAACCTCCTAGGGCCAAACACCATCATGACACATTTAAAATTCTCACATTTAAATTTCTCACCCGTTCTCCAACCCTAATTCTTCAAAATCCTAGAGACTAAAAATCTTAACTCTGGACTAAAAATGATGTATTTGCAATGATCTTTTTAATTTGCAGCTTCATGCCCCCTTTCTGCCGCTAATAAGCAAACTGAAGTTCAAGTTTGCCTAAAAGCATTCTGCTCAGAAACAAAACTCCTTCATACAGTCCCATCAAACAAATGATCTGGTGTTCTGCATAAACCAAGACATATATTAACAGAAAACACATACGCCTTTTATCATGAAAATGACTAAAAGGACGACAAAACAGACAAACAGCACAACACTTGATTATTACATTGCTGGAAATGGAAATATTAGCAGGAAAGTTGGTACTTACTGTGCCTGGCTCTCTGTCTGCTCCCGCAGTAACCAAGAAATGGACAGACATGCCCGTTCGGACACAGAGGCAAGAACAGAAATAAAAAAGGGGGGAAAAAAAATTAGAACACAAGCCACAAACAGTTTTAAAATGGCTTTTATTTATATAACTCATTGCACATTCCTAATACAGTGATTTCCTGAAAATTACAGTATTTTGTAAACATGATTTACAGTTTAACCATACACAAAGCCTAGTTTTATTTCATGACAGATTAAATTATTTTCTTTTCAAAAATTAGTCAAGTGCAATTTTGCCCAATATTTAACTGAGTACTAGAATTTAAGCTTATGAAACTAAATTAACAGATGCAATTACCTAAATATTTTTTGAACACATTCACTTCAAAATTTAACTCCTTGTTTCCCCTACCTTCCCACCCACCCATTTAACAACATTACTTTCTTTGAAAAAATCCCCATTATGCAGTTTAACAATTTTCCACAATATGGTGCAGGCCACTGCTATTACAACTAAGCATTTACCAGGATGTCAAAAGGCCCTGCAAAGTATAGAGCAGGTGACACCTAGTGATCCCCTTTAAAATATTGAAAAATTCCAAGCTGAATTTTCCTTCAGTGGTATATATGCAGACATTTTAAAGTTTGCCAACAGTTTTTCTCATTCTATATAACTTGAATTCTTTAGAGATGCACATAATTTGCAGCAATGTGCAAATTTGACAACGTCCTAATCAGGCCTGCCATGCCTCTCACCTCTGTGGTGGTCTGCATCGTGATGCTTCTTGTCATCTTTTATTGCCAAGTGAGACTGCCCACCCAAAGCACTAGACAGGGCAAGAAGGCCAGCACTGCTTCCAAGTGGAGGGATTCCTGGAGGCTGAAGTCCTGATGGATGCGGCGTTAGAGGCACTGGAGGTCCATGGCCATGGGAAAGATGCTGAGCCTGCAACTGCTGCTGCTGCTCCCAGCGGTATCATCATCCCCAGAAGAAAAACGTATAGCACATAGTTTGGGAAGGATAAGGTAGAAGTTTGGTTAATTATTGAGAATCAATAGTGGATTTTGACATTTATTTGTTTCTTCTTCATCTAGCCTCTCCCCTTTAACCCACTACACTATATACACTGCATTATATCATGCTGTCTGTGGACAACTCAGCTGGATACTTATTTTGCAGCCTGATGAAAAAGTTCAACAAGTATAGGTTGTTTTGGGCAGCTACTGCCTGCCACAGCATCTCTGGCAACAAAGAACAGCAGCAGAAGACTCTAACACCTTTTTCTTTCTATAGAAAGGCTTATCACTGCTCTGGAAAAAAAAATTTCAGTGGCAAGACTGACTTAAACTCACATCCCTCTCTTCCCCCAATTTGGAAACAGCAAGTACATTTCTATTCTGAATATAAAAAATTTAAAAGATACACTGAATTTCATACTTAATAAAGTTTAATTTGCATTTTATTCTAGCAAAGGTTTTTAGGGGAAAGAGGGGGAATTATTCATGACCTAACACTGTTTAGGAACCAGCTTTGAGCTTAAAATACAGGTATTCTAAATAGCATGGAATTCTCTATTAATGAATACCTCCACCTGTTTTAAAAGGATCTTGCAAGATCAAAATCAGACATACAACCCTGTAACCAGTGTGTTAAAATAAACTGTAAACAATTTTAGAAACAGAGTTTTTAAAATAGAATGTCTTCCCCATAGTTTAAGTTTTAAGATATTTTCTAGTTAAAACTTTCATGGTTTTATTAATGTTTACCAAGTTCAGCTATCCATTTAATTTGTCCAAAATGCTCAGCACAGGTTTTTTGTTAGAAACCGAAGCTTCAAAAGCATCTTTAACTTAGTCATAGCTCCCATAATCTGCTCTAGGTTAAAAGATTTTCTGCCGCTCTCTCCTCCTTCCTTGTGTCTGGGCATACGAATAGAAGACAGAACAATCCTCTCCACCTTGGCCACTCTCCACTATCCCGATGTCGCTGTTGTACCCGGGACGGTGAGAAATGACACAACCAAGATCCGGAGAAAATGGCTAATTTAATTAATTATAAATCGGTTTATATAACTTGATTTGCAAGAGTAGCAGAGTACTATTGGTCCCTTGGTCAACCACCTCCTAGAATGATTGGTGGAGGCTATACAACACCCATTTCAAAATATTTTCCTCAGTGTACCATAACAATACTAACTGAACAACAGCAGGTGCAAAGATAAGGAATTAGTTTACAAAAACCCGTAGCAGTGTTTTGCATAGTTTTCGTGAGAGACACAGAGTGCTCACAGAATGCTGCAGAAAGCTGAAAAATCCCTCTACTAAAGCTTTTCAGTGTCCACATCCCTCTGCTCAAGGCAGATACAGCTAGAGTACCATGCAATTCATGGGATCAAAAAGTAGATGGATAAACACATGTCTGAACAGGATGAACTCAAGTCTGACCAGGTGAATGCTAGCGGTCCTGTAAGAGCAAGTAAAACTGTTACAGTACTGCTGGCAGCTACTGAAATAATACCTAGACTGCAGCTTACAATATTTCACTCATTATTCCAAAAAAACCCTCAACTCAAAATAATGCAGAAATATTTTATCTGTTTCCGTAAGTATGAAGACTTCAAGACAAACTGTCAACAATACCTGTATACCATCTACTGGCCTATGAATACATTTATTTATTACTATTTATATATATAACTACTGCACTCCTACACTTTTACTTCTCAAACCCCCATCCCAAGACACGCCTTGAGCTGTTTATAAAATTACTCAGACACAGGGGCTGACATTCAAGAACTCTAGACTGGACTTGCTAATTTTTCACTTTTCTGCTGTCCCAACTGTCATGCAGTAATCATTTACTTATTTTGATATACAAGACAAATCTTTAAATTTACCACAATCCATTCAGTCAATTCTATGAAGCCACACGTTTACCAAATCTCTCACACCATGTATCAGGAATTTATTTTCCAGTGCTGCATAAAGAGCCTTGCTAGTCTAGACTTCAATACATACATCTCATCACCACCCTTTTTAGCACATTTAGAAAACAACGTAGAAGTGAGGTACTTCTTATTCTTCTAATTTAATGTGTTTACAGCAACACAAAAGGTAACATTTTGAAAGAAGCGTTAAGAGTGATTTTTATTTTAAGTAGTTAACACAGTAGACCACTTTCTACAATATCCATCAGTTATTGCTAGTGAAGCTTCACTTAACTGAAGAACTATCAGTAAACTATCACTGTAAAGTCTGACAGGACTGCAAAGGTTTGGTTTGGGGGTATGGTTTGGTTTTTTGGATCCAGTCTCTAAATAACAAGAAGACATCCCTCTTCTCCCAGACTTTAACAAGACTTAGTAGTTTCTAGCACATTTCCTCAAAACAGGAGACAACCTGGTATTTTGGCAGCCTCTCTCAGAGATGGCAATTTAGTGACCTCCTTCCTCACTGACCACTTCAGCCAGGTCAGCCATCTGCACTCTAGCTCTGAGACAACATGAATCAGCAATGCTGTGCAGCATTGTTGGCATTGGTCTTACTTGTCCCCAGCTGCACTATCACCCTACATTACCTAGTTTTGGTGAGCAACTGACTAAGAATAAAAAGTGATTTATTCCTTCCAAACCAGTTTCATGGAGAAAAGCCTCCTCCCTTCTCCAACAATAAGCTCAAATTAGCTTCTTTTGTGACCATGTGTGAAGGTCGAAACAGGCAACAGGAGTTAAATTGTTCCCATTCTTGCCCCTACTCTTCAGGAAGTGTATGAAGATAACCCTTATTCATCTCTCTCGAACTTGGTTTAATTAACAAACAAGTTAATCCACTTGATTTCAGGAAGCACAGGTTAACGTTTTAAGAAATGTTAAGGGCACGTTACCTACCATTCCCTGGCTCTGGTTTGTAGCCTACATACCACGCATTTTGAAAGTCTGAGAAAGGAGGAACAGATTAATGCTCTATAAAAGGTTCTGAAGCTGAGAGTGGGAGGGTTGTGTCCTGTGTTCTCTGGTTGTATTGCACACGGATAGTGGGGAACAATGGGCAAGGTGTGGTAGGAGAGCTGAAAGTGCATTGTAAAGCTGCTCTGCACATCTTTGTCGATTTGCAAATGGTTACTAAGGGGCATGGTACACAAAGATCCATAAATTTCGCAGTACATGCAACTGACTTAAGACTGAAATCCTGATCATGGTCTTTTAAGCCACCCAAGTTATATCATGATTTCATGTTTATTATCTGAGGTTCACTGCTGTTCAGGACTTTAGTATACTGATTTATTGCTTATATATTACTTATTCATAATAGGTTTAAAGTTCTCCCTAAGAGCAATCATCCATAAAGATGATCTTTTCCAGAAGTTCATATTCTTTTTACTTAAAAAACTTTAATTTTTAAAAGCACATTGTATTATCTTCGTAGAAGGGGTAAAAAGAATATGCGCTGCACACAAAGGAAGAAACTAAAGACCAGGGAGAGGGATAACAGCAATGTTCGCCAGATGCATTTAGTAACTAAACATTTGCCATAGTAGATCCTACAAACAATTATGTTATGCATATAATCACTTTCCCATCACTTCAAAGACACTAATGCCTGCTCTGTAACCTTTTAAGAGCTTAGCAGCAGTGAGATATAAAATGGAGTAGGTTGGCAGCAGTATCATGGTCTACTAGGCATGTTCATTAGCAGTTAATTAAAAACTAGACATCTGCCATAAGAAATGTGCTCAAAAAAGGATGAGTAACAGGTCTGTCTTAGTACCAATTATTACCATTACTTGCAGAGCAAAGGCTGTGTCCACTTTCAGAGGAAAGTGGGAAGGTAGAGAAGAGTGCAATGATGCATACTTAAGTGACTGCACTAAGATAATTAGCCACAGCACTGATTTTCAAAACATCGGTAGTTCACCCACCATTTTGTTGCAAACCCAGAAGTTCTTCATATTCGCAAAGGGAGAAAAGGAATTACAAACTCATATTACTGTATTGTTTAGATGTAGGTTTTATTGCCTCAGCCTTTTATTTCCCAGCACCTCCATAAGCAAACCATAAAGACCCAAAACTCAGCATATAAAAAACAGCATTTGTGTCTCTGAGCAAGCACCTCCTAACAATTTTAAAGGTAGTACAGCTTTGTACCTCCCACATTTTAGGCAAAGTCCAGCTATAAAGAGGTCTTTAATCAGGACTTAAAATGCGGAATTACATTTTCAATCTCTGTCAAAGACTTCCAGAGACAGTATGTCTTTGTGAAATAGAGTTCCTATAATTAAACAGTGACAGGTCTCCTTTAGGCTCTTTGCTCATAAGGATAGAGCACAAGCTCCTACAATCCCACTCCTCACCTTTAAGCAACTCTGTTGAGGTCTGAAACACCTTATTTTATTTAAACACCATTTTTACTTAAATATCTGTTTTAAAATTCCTATAATTAAACAGTTCTTTAACAGAACAGATGTCTGATGTACTCCTCTGTATCTCTTGAAAAACACTGAATTAAAAATTCAGATGTGACTGTAAATAAACAGTGGAAAAAAGGTTATGCCTAGTCCCAAACTACAATAACTGTCTTATCTTCTGCTTTTCTACATAAACACTTGAAAAACAAACAGAAAAATTTTTCAAAAATCTTATCAGCACTAGCATCAGTAATACTATCAACAGATGCCCCCATGCTCCTTAGAGGTGTTCTGAAAAGTATCTGAAAACCATGCAAGTCATATAGAGACCTAAAAAGACACTATTTCATATCAACTTTTGTAAAACAGAAGAAATGTGATTTTGTTCAACTCAAGCAGGCAGAAAGATGTGAGAAAAAAACATGTATTACTCTGTTCAGTTTCATCATCATATTCACTTCTTTTCCAAAGGGACATCTTCTGGTTTTTCATTTGCTTCCTTGAATTTCATAAGGAAGTGAGAACCTGCATCTGTGGCCAACAAACACAAGAGAGCCACTGTCTGAGCACATACAGATAGCTGATCAGGGAATAATCTTTTCCCTCACTGTTTAGAAATATTCTTAAAACCATTATTGCAAATACAACCTTTCAAAAAAGGAAGTAACTCAAGACTATGCTCCTGTCACATCCCATTTTTTCCCTCATCCTAAAAAAACCCAAAAACTCTGCATGCACTATCCACAGTACCAGCAGTGAAATCTGGCAGGAGGAAACTCATTAGACAGTCTAAGCCTTTAATTAATACTTGCATTTAAATTTCTGTAAGTACTTTCCAAAGAGTATTTCAGCTACATGTAAGAACATACAGCAGGACAACAAACAATCTCTTGGAAGATTATAGCCACATTCTTCTATGAAAGTGACTGTATCCATGGACACGGGAAGAGTAACAGATACTATCTATTTAAGACGTCCGGAATGTCTTTGATATGGTCCCTCACAAAATTCTCGCCACTCAAAGAAATAGGGCATTGACAGATGGATTACTAAATGGATGAGGAACTGGCGGGATAACTGCATCTGAAGAGGCAATGAAACTCAACCCAATGAGTCAGTGGCTTCACACTTCTGTGGAAACCAGTAACTAGTGGTGCCCCTCAGGAGTCCAAAATGTGACCAACGCTACCCAACATCTTCATCAATGACACAGGTAATGGGACTGACTGCAACTTCTGCAAGTCTGCAGATGACACCAAGCTGTGCAGTGCAACTGATTCGCTTAAGGGAATCTGTCACATCGAGATGGACTTTGACAGGCCTGAGAAGCGGGCCCATGTGAATCTCATGAGGTTCAACAAGGCCAGACGCAATGTCTGGCACCTGAGCTGCGGCAGTTCCTAGACTGGGGGACAAAGGACTTGGGAATGACCCTGCTGAAAAGAACTGGGAGGTGCTAGAAGACAAATCATTGGATTATTGCATCTGCAGCCCAGAAAGCCAACTGTATCCTGGGTTGCATCAAAAGAATTTGGCCACCAGGTCAAACAAAGTGATTCTGCCTCCCTTCTTCCCTCTACATCATGAGAAGCCTACTGGAGTACCATGCCCTACTCTGGGGTTCACAGTGCAAGACTGATATTAACCTGCTAGAGCAGGTTCAGAGAAGGCTCACAAAAATCATCTGAGAGGGCTGGAACACCTTTCCTAAGAAAAAACAACCAAGTTGGGGTTGTTCAGCCTGAAGGCTCCAGGGACACCTTACTGTGATCTTTATATACAAAGTGGGTCTGTAAGAAAATGGAAAGAGACTTTTTACCAGGGCTTGTAGCTACAGAACAAGAGACTATGGTTTTACACTGAAAGATGGTAAGTTTAGATTGGACGTAATGACAAAACTTTTTCTGTTATGAGTGGTGAGACACTGGATGCCTCATCTCTGGAAGTGTTCCAAGTCAGGCTGGATGGGATTTTGAGCAACCTGGTCTAGTGGAAGGTGTCCTTGCCCATGGCAGAGGGGTTGGGCTTGATCTTTGAAGGTTTCTTGCAAGCCAAACCTTTCTATCATAGGTGAACAGATTTATTTACGAAATATGAAATATGCACTGCTTACTGCTCCATCTCCCAAATTTGCTTTGGCAGCAGCTGCCATGTTTCCTTCTCAGTGCTTCTAGATGTTTCTTTTTCCTTGATGATATCACCACACAAAGCGTGATAATCTTCCCTACAAGACACTTCCTTCTGACCTATTTCAACCCTAGTCTTCAGTACCACTGCAGCAATTTACAAAACTAAGGTCTGAGTTTGCTTTCTTTTGCTGACAGTACCCAACTGGGAAGAGTGGCTGATACACCAGACAGCTGTGTTAACATTCACAGAGAACTCAACAGCCCCGACAAATGGACTCACAGGAATCTCATGAAGTTCAACAAGGGCAAGTGCAATATCCTATACCAGGAGGAGCAATCCCATACACTGATATTTGTTGGGGTCCACACAGCTAGAAAGCAGCTTTGCAGAAAAGGTCCTCCCATAGCAAATTGTGCATGAGCCAGCAGCAATGTTCCCCTGTGGAAAAGCAGGTGAATGGCATCCTGGGCTGCATTAGACAAAGTATTACCAGCAGGTCTAGAGGGAGGATCCTTCTTCTCTACTTAGCACTGTTGAAACTACAGCTGGATTGCTATGTCCTGTTCTGGATTTCTCCTTACAAGAGACATGGACAAAATGGAGAGCATCCAACAATATGCCTGGAGATGGCTAAATAGTCCCAGGTCTCTCAGCCCCTCCTCATATGACATAGCCCAGTCCTTTATCTTTGTAGCCCATCACTGCATGGCCCAATGACAAGAGGCAATGGGTACAGACTGAAACATGGGCGGTTTGTCCTGAACATTAGGACAGACTCATTTTTGACCAAGCCCTTGCACAGGCTGCCTAGGGAGCTTTGGAGTTTCCATCCTTGAATATAAAAGCCGTACGGACACGGTCCTGCATAACTGGCTCTAGGTGGTCTGTTTGAGCAGGGACAAATAGATGAGCTCCAGTCCCTTCCAACCTTACCAATTTCATGATTCTTGGACTGCAGAATTACAGAATGCCTGAGGCTTCAAGGGACCACAGGGGGACATCTGGTCCAACCTCCCTGCTCAAGCCAGGTCATCCCAGAGTACATGGCACAAGACTGTGTCCAGACGGTTCTTGAATACCACCAGTGAGGGAGACTCCAAAACCTCTCGGGACAATCTGTTCCACTGCTCAGTCACCTGCATAGTGAAGAATTTCTTCCTCATATTCAAATGGAACTTCCTGTGTATCAGTATGTGCCTGTTGCCTCTTGTCCTATTCGTCAGCACGACTGAACAGACCCTGGATCCATCCTCTTGACACCCTCGCTTCAGATACTGATAGACATTGATGAGGTCCCCTCTCAATCATCTCTTCTCAAGGCTGAACCTAAGCCTTTCCTCATAAGTGAGATGCTCCAGTTCCTTAATCATCTTTGTAGCCCTTCTGCTAGTGACAGGCCTGCCAACAGACCCTGTGCCAATTCTTACTGCTTACTGTCGTCTCCACATTTAAACAAGTTTTAAAAAAATGAGTCTGGTACTATATAATTTCCTAACTTTCTAACTAATTCCTTTGAAATATCTGTTTATTTTGGTCAACTTGGTTTTCCTTGCTTCCTCATCTTCTAAATCCTGACAGAAAGAAAGCCACACTATACCACAGTAAACAAACTTTAAAGTGACCACCACGGCATGTCTAGCTAATGAGCCAAGCGTGTGGGTTTGTAGAAGTTGTTTGAAAACTATCCTTATGTGAACAAGCCACAGTGCCTAACGTGGGAAGAGAATGTCCCTTCAGAAACAAAGAATAGTGTCTTCAGCAAGTCTCTTCCATTTATAAACCACATGAAATGTCACTGTACTACAGAATTTAAGTCCGTAAAAGGACAACATTGGCAAAAGCTATTCAAAGCCGCATATTTCACACATACAGAATTTGTGTGGCAGTGGCACGATTATTTAAAGGCCCAACTGTCTCATGAGTAAAATCCTGTTCCTTTTGCATGCTGTATTAAAGAAGATGTATAGGGTAGTGTCTTGGGGTCTTCACACTGATTTTCCACTCTCACAAAAAAAGCAAACAAAATCCCACAACTTTACTGGGAAGAGAATTTATGTCAGAAAGCAAATATCCAAGTCAGAAAGAAGATGCAAGTTAACTCAAGTTTGTTGTATTTCTGAACAAAAAGCTCTTCAAAGTTTTTCCCATTTCCTGTTTTTGCTTGTTCAGACAACGCAAACCACACTAACAAGTATCAATTGCACAATAACTTTTTTTAAGCAGTAAAGGGTTGCAAAAATTGCCTCTCATAAAACAGAAAACTGATGCTATACTGGGATAAAGGCAGCTTGCCACACACATTCCCTAAACAGTCCTTTTTTCACAAATTAATTTCAGCTTTAAGGTAACTGAAATAAGGCAGAGAAGTATTTCAGTGCTCCACTGATACAGTGATTTTAAGTACACTAAGCCCTTGTCTCATTTTAACTATAAAAAGAAAAAAAACCAGATACAAGAGGCCCAGCAACATGCTCAAAGTAATCCATGAAGCTACTTCAAAACAACACGCAGCCTAGTTGGAAGCCTGTCACTAACGGTGTACTCCACGATTCAAAATAAGTCCAGTATTGTTTAACTTGTTCATCAGTGACTCGGACAAATGCCTCCTCAGCAGGTCTCTGCTGACACAAAGCTGGGAGCAGTGGCCCATACCCCAGAGTGCAGCCCTTCAGAAGGGCCTTGACAGGGTGGAGAGATGGGCAGAGACCTGTCTGAAATCCAACAAGGGCAAATGCAGGCTCCTGCACTGGAGAGGAATAACCCCAGGCACCAGCACAGGCTTGGGCTGATCTGCTAGAAAGCAGCTCTGAGGAGAAGGACCTGGGGGTCCTGGTGGACAACAAGTTGTCCATAAGCCACCAGTGTGTCCTGGTGGCCAAGAAGGCCAATGGTGTCCTGGGATGCATTAGGAAGAGCATGGCCAGCAGGACGATGGAGGTGATCCTGGCTCCTCTACTCAGCCCTAGTGAAGCCTTCACCTAGTGGAGTTATTAAGGTCATTAGGGAAATGGAGCACCTCTGCTATGAGGAAAGACTGAGAGAGCTGGGCCTGTTCAGCCTCAATAAGAGATGACAGAGAGGACCTGATCAATGTCTGTGAGTATCTGAAGGGAGTATCTTGATGGGAGTATCCATCAAGAGGATGGATCCAGGCTCTGCTTGGTGGTGCCAAGCAATAGCACAAAAGGCAACTGGCACAAGCTGATGCACAGGAAGTTCCACCTGAACATAAGGAAGAACTTCTTTACTGTGCGGATGATCAAGCACTGGCATGGGTCACCCAGAAAGATTTTGGAATCCCCCTAAAGGGAGACATTCAAGAACCATCTGGACACAGTCTTGTGCCATGTACTCTGGGATGACCTGGCTTGAGCAGGGAGGTTGGATCAGATGTCCCTCTGTGGTCCCTTCCAACCTTACCCATTCTTTGATTCTGATTCTGTACATGTATTTTTTGGCTTGTATTCTAAAATATTTTCTATTTTTATGAGAAATTGAATTTTTTCAATGAGAAGAGACAAAAAAGGTCTTCCAACACTAGAAAGGCTTGGGCCTTTAATTACATGGCCAGTACCAGTACACACAGAGTACTTTTGCTGAATCACAAGATAACTACAATATTGAAATTTAAAAATGTGATCTTTACACCTACAGAACTGAGAAACAGGTCTTCGGTGCTTCCCAATATAATTCAAAAAGCATTTAAAAATTATATTCAAGGGTAGGTTATTAACCATTGATTAGTTTCCACGTTACCACTATACATTGCAAAGGAGAAAGGACCCATCTTTCCCTTAGCATAAATCTGAGCAGCAACTCTTATCTTTGCTGCGCCTTCCTGTCTTTCCGTAAACAACTAGGTTTCACTGCCTTTCCTTTTGGCATCTTTGAGGGCAAGTCCAGGCACCAGAATTAGAAAGATAAGAGATAATACACTTCAGATCACTTTTGTAAACAGTAAATGACAGATGTGGGTGACCTCACCCAAATGATTTGCCACCGCACCCAGTGAATAAGCCCATCAGCTGTTTTTCCACTAAAGTGATCAGCAATTAACTATTTAACAAATTTTTAGCGATAATTCTTAAATGGCAGGATTTCTAACATCCCATTAACATAGAGGGAATAATTATATAGCACTGCCAGCATGACTCGCGTTTTCACTGGAGTAGGTCTGCACTAGCAGTCTCTCCACGCTGTCATCATCCCACCCCATGCAGGCAGAGCCCTGCAGCGAGGATGCGGGGCATCACCAGCAGATGGAATTCTTCCAGTTCAGTGACATCTTCTCCCCAAGGTGCATTAACACTCCACTGGTATAGCTGCACCCACACAAAGGCTTCTGCCGACAGAAAAGGGTTTTCTTCCTTCCTCTGTGCTTTTAGGCACTGCAAGTCAATCTAAAACTCCGTAGGCTGTACCATGTGCAGACACACTGAAGCATGAGTGGAGCTTCTATCAGCTGCTATAATGACAACACAACAAGCAGCCCACTAACTAAAGAAGCCCTTTTGCTAGTATAACCTTTTATGTATGTACAAACACACCACATTTTATATGATACACACACAATATTTTACATCTTAACAGATCACTAATATATTGTTACACATGACATATACTACATATTTTACATACTGGTCTGTATATGTTACATATATATTGACTATTTATACTTCTATGTAAAAAGACAGATCTTCAGTGTGTTTGTATATACAGCTAGTCTTCCAAAAATGAATGTTCCAGGGCTGTCTTAAGAACAGCTCCTGTCTCAAACACTTAATAAAATAAAAGAAATTAATCAGAAAACCATGTTTTTAAGGACCCTTGTATTAATTATGTTATTTGCCTTGTTTTTTAACTTAAATAAAACTATGTTTGTTTGTTTTTTTTTTTTTCCTTTTCTTAGGCTAAATTCTGAAGAAATAAGGGATAAACAGCAAAGCTGGAGGCAACCAGGAGAAAACGACTGCAACAATGGAGGAGCCAGACAAGCCTTTGAAAAAAACAGATGCCACAGGACAGGAGGGGTAGAGTCAGTCACCACAAAAAAGATGACCCTTGCTCAGGAAAACATGTCTCCACCAAAGGACTTTCCAGACTCTAAACGAAAGTAACATTCAGAACCACAGTCTGAAAGTCACAGAAGATAACCTTAAAATCTCCTGGTCCAGGCAAGACAAAGGCTGGTTTTCTGAAACAATTCACATTCCTATATCACTGTCAGTTTAAGTCAGTTCAAGAACTGAAAACTTTTCTTTAATTTTAGACAAGTATATATTGCGTTCTCTGAAGACTCAGATGCAAGCCTGAAGTCTCTAGAACGAAGCTGTCAGCGCACACTGCTTCTAGTCTGCAGAAACTGCCAGCACATGTCATTTCTGCGGCAACCATAAATTCCTGCTATTACTCACCTTCTAACCTCAAATCTATGTATTTGCCTTTTTAGCTACTGTTAGCATACCACTACCATCCAACAACACTTCAAAAGCATGCTCCTGCTGCACAGCTGCCAAAAACAACTAGTTCAAGCATGCACCAATTTGGAAATTACTTACAGATATTACTCTAGAGGGTTTTATTACTGAAGTATGATTATCTTAAAAAGTATTTATTTTCCTTCCAGGCTCTTTTAGTCTCCAGAAATTTAACTCTTGATGAACATGACAGAAATAATTAAGTAGCAAGGCTTTTCAGTAAATTAAAATCCGGGAGTTAAGTAGAGGATTTGAAATTATACTCACCACTCTTTTGTCCCAGCTACTACTAACTACAAAAACATTTCAGAGACATCAAAAAAAGAAAAATATGACAGTAATAAGTAAAGCATTACACCCATCTTTATTTACTGTTCCAAGCCAACACCAGACTCCTGTATGTTTTCTCTACATTCCATAATGACTTTGACACACCAAACAACAATCATTTCTCAACAAGCATTTAAGCACTTTTGCCAGTTCTTGCTTTTACTTCTCACTACTGCTGCTTGTAAGTATTCGATTTGAGGAGCCAGTTAGAGCCAGCACCTTTATAAACAGTACTAGATACTGTTTCAGGCAGTACAGTATCAATTTCAGGCAATTAACTGTTATATATGATAGCAACCTTGGTAGTTCAGCAAGTACTCTAAAAAGTTCAAAAATAATGCAGCTACTAGATAACAGAAATTCTGCGATTGAAACAAACTTTTACATATATTGAAGAGTTACAGCAAAATGCTGTGAAAACTGTGTCTTTGCCCCGCCTTTACAATTTCCTAAAGTTATCCTAACTGCCTATGCTAGCCTCTTTCTATGCAAGAATAAGGAAAGCAAGCTTCTTGTCTAGTCCTCCCACACAGTCCCTACCTCAACAGTCTGTCTTGCTCTTCCGCCATGAAAAACACAGCAAGCAGGTTGCTCTTTTCTTGTACATTTCCAATGTTTAATATTTACAGTACTTGTGTCCCCCTGGATCTTCCTATACCTGCATCTTCCCCTGCACGTTCCTACTCTCAGTGACTCCATCGTTGACACTGGCACCTCGTTTGAGGTGTATTTTGCCCGTGCAGTTCACATCGCTCCCATCCATGCAGCAGCCATTAGCTCTCCTCAGTTTATCAGTGTTTCCTTCTCAAAATCCACATGGTTCATTCTTTGCACCACTTTTACAGCAAAGTAGGCCTACTTAGAACGCTACATCATTCAACATACAAACTCCCAACAATTCTCTCTACTCCTACCCACGTTGGGATGGGACAACTCCATGAACACAACCGTCCTTCGTCCTTACTCAACTAACTTCTTTGCATCTAATTTCTCCTCATATGCAGGTCAAGCCGAATTTTTCTTTGCTCTGGACCAACCAATTCACCTCTCCCACCCAACTCCTTCCTCCTCCAAACCTACCGTATTTCCAACTATTTTCCAGACAAGTACTGAAGGTTACATCATATTTTATCACAGCCTACTGACTCTTTATCTACTCCAATTCCCCCACATATCTCACTAAGTATAAACACAAAGCAGACATTTGTAAGAGAGAAAAATTATGTCCATCTCTTAATTTTGTCTTCTTTTACTTAATAACTTCATTTCTATGAATATTATCCACTTTATCACTATCTTCAAACATGGTAAGCTATTCTGCCTATATACTTGAATCTAGAGAGGTGAGTTGAATCACTTTCTAGAGGAAGAAATCCTTTCCTCTAGGATTAAATAACTTACCCTCTGTGCCAATTACATCTATCAATATACACACATACTGCTCCAACTACATTCTGCAAATTCTTGCTTTTAACTGTACTATTCCAGCATTTTTATCCGACTTTAGTCCCTTCTATTCCACCAAAACCATTCTTTCCAAACCAGTCTAACAGAATAATTTGGAGCCGAGTTCACAAAATGAATCAATCAGCTCTTCAATACCAAATCCTTCTATCTAACCCTTCCTGAAACCACATGTTCCACTGAGACTCTTCTGTTCACTATTATCACACATTTTTCCAAACTTACCACTCACCTCTGCTGCAAAACTGACCAGGTTTGAGCTCTACACTGTTCAACGTGCACATGCCGTATCTCCAACACCCATCCAGTAAAAAGGAATCTAGCGAGTGGTACCAACTCACATTTGGTACCTCACATGTTCTCATAAGAATCTACCTTCTCTCTGCATTCACAGTTGCAGCTGCATATCTTAACAGGTTCTAACACTAGGTAACAATATTTTTGTTCAGCTGTCATCCTTTCACTCCCTTCCTGAAAGCTCTTAGGCTTCACAAATTTGTAACTGTACACTTGGTCTCACCTTTGACTTGTAGTTTAGATATTAGATCTAGATGAGAGCCGCCTGAAGTTATTTTGGTTTTGTTTTTGGGCAAGATCCAAGGTGAAGCTTTTTCCATCCACCCCACATGAAGCCTTGCATGACAAGGGAGGTCTGGCCTGCAATTCAATTCCATTGCACTTTTGGATGCAACTTTGCCGTCTCCAGAACGACCAGTATCTTCTTCTGCAGAAAACTGTCCTGTTTAGATATTCCCTTCCTCTATATTGCTGCTCCAAGATTCTTCGTTTCCCCGTCAGTCCACAGAGAGTGTGGGGGTGGGAGTGGGGTGTCAAGCGGAAATCAAGTGTGGTTAACACCATTCTTTCATATTGTACACACTTTCTCCCAGATTTTTCTCTTTTGACTAGATCAAGCTATCAATACACATCAATACCGCTTCGTTATTTTTCCTCCAAGCTTAGTAGCACTAACAGTAAAAATCTGACCATTGTTTGAAGACTGGTATTTTGAGAATACTGACTACCATGCAACAAATACCTTCCTCCCTTGCTATCTATTTTAAACTTGTAAACTAAGTCAGAAGCCTTTGTATTCCAAAAGCAGCTACCATGACAGAATCCTAGGATAAAACTAAGGTTTCTATGTGTTCTAAAATATGAAGAATAACCCAGGACCTTGCTGCACAATAGAGCTCCTATTGCCAGAATACAGTAATTTGGACTTGCAGTTAGGGAGTTCATGTTAAAAGTGAGGAGAGTGTCTTGTGCTCACTAGATCTCATTTTATTTAATTTAAAAGAACTAGGCAATTTCCCCTCCCTCAGCACATAATGCAGCTCATGGCTGAGAAGGATCTAAAGTAATGCTACAGCTGCTTAGCTCTTCCCTTGCACTAAATTCTGCATTCATTTTTGCTCTAGTCTGTATTTCTATTTAATAATGAAACATACAGCCTAGTTATTTATAGGCTTTCTAAGGATTAACTACACACTCGTAAGAATAAACCCTCAAGAGGTTAACCTCATCCTCTTAAGCTTCACACACTACAATCCCAGAGATAGCTGGCAACCATAGCCAAGAGAGAAAAAATAATCCCACATCTTGCTAATCCTTTAGCCAATCACCTCATGCAACAGTGGAGAGGCCTCACAGAGGCCAACAACTCAATCTGTCTCAGGAGCACTGTCAGTCCAAAAGATACATATTTCACAGAATCATTAGCAACCCATCTCAAAAGGCAAAATAAGACATACCTGGCTTCTCAGCGGTATGCTGGAATCATGTATCAAGAATGCAGTGCTAAAGAAAGTTTCCAGCTGGCTGGTTGTATTTCTCATTCAGATATTTGCATATTCTACTCATAAAACTAGTTTATTGATTAGAAAGTAAGTATCATCTTGCATTGTTCACACCTAGCCATAGCAATTTAACTGTCACTCATACTTCCTAGCATGAACCTGTTACTTTCTAGACACAGCTCAAGAAAACAGCCCCACAAAAAAACAAGCAAACAATGAAACAAAACACAAAAGAAACCTCAAACCACCCACAAAGAAGTCAAAACAACCCTTCAAGTTAAACCATAATATTCTACCTAATTCTTTCACGTCATGATCTAGATTATTCCTTAACCCCAGAAGTGGACAAGGCCTGCAGCTGCAGAAATGCCAAGGAGTTAATGGGGGCACTTATCCTTTTAGTTGAAGGTTTCTCCTTTGTCCATTATTTATCTAGCAAAATTGCTACTTCATTCTACTCTAATATAATAAATATTCTATGGTGCTATTTTAAAAAAAATAAAAAGGAGATTGTTCAGCCACACTGCTACCCCATGGCTGAAAGTTAAAGCCTTCAAGAACATGTAGGATAAGTGTAAGGCCAGAAGTATGACTGTTAATAACCAAACATCATCCAGGGATTTTTCCTGAAGAAAGAATTTTTAATCAACACAGAGGATTAGCACTGCTTGCAAGCTCACTGAGTCCAACTATATTACTTTTTAAAAAAAATGTGTCAATTTATTCATTCTGTTTTGTACGTGCTATACACCTATTCCAAAGCCTGGCTTTTGGTTTTGTAGGCAAATTCTCTGAAAAATCCTAGTCCTGTGAGACTGTAAGTCTCTATCCTCATAGACTGTCCTCTAACAGGCTTCCCTCTTTTCAAGTGGAAATAAAAAGTATAAAATAAATATAGTTCAAAATAATTTTGTATTTCAAAACATTATTCCCAGTAATTAAAAAGTCTTTGTATCCTTCCAGAATTCACACATTGTGCAGGAGTAACAGGAATTGCTCTAACTGAAGGAAGCCAATTGGGAAACTCTTGAATCATCTGGTGTCAGGAAACAATGGCCCTCAAGGACAGATAGAAGGGGGGGGGAAAAGGCAAATCCTGGCAAAAATGCATAATTTTATGTAGTCAAGAGAAATCGGGCAAGTTAATACCAGCTAGGAAAATGAAATTTCTCTCCTATTCCCAAGATTTATGCATGTATTTTAGGTAGTGTGACACCAGAAGCCACTCAATTGCATCTTCTACTGTTACGGATTGGTCCAGCCTATTTGCACTCCGAAAAGAAGTTTGATGATCTTTCATGCTCATAATAGGTGTCTAAACCGTTAAATCACTGTATCTTTTCTTATCTTGAAAGACACTGCACTTTAGCAGCATGGCCCTTCCATTGTTCTTTAGGGTCCCTGAACAATACTGACAGCTGCTATCAAACTGTGCCGTGCTCACCCTCAGTGCAGCTGCCGCTTGTAGGAACAGACAGGCTTCTGATGTGTCCTCCCCTCTGGGGAAAGGGCTTGACACCCTGAGTGCTCAGTGAGGGGGAGCAAAGGTCCACTGAATTGTCAGCCTTATTTTATGCTATTCAGATTTTCCAGGACATACACCCTCCCTTTCAAACAAAACCAAGCATATGTCAGAGCATGAAACTTATTGTGCGGCACAAGGTAACTATTGATTAATACGACTGTAAAAGATCACTGGGACATACGTCTAATTTTGGCATTATGTAAATGCATGCACCTACATGGTCAAACAAATTTTGTGCCCAGCATGTTGATTTCCTCACTCACAGTTTTGGATATGTATGGCATCATTCAGAAGTCTTTCACAAGACACAGGAAAGTATTTCTTCAGGTGGATTTAAGACAATTAGAAAACAAAAACGGTAGAGGCTGCTATTCCTGCTTCCAAAGAGCTTCCCTTCCCCGCCCCCACCGCCAAAAAACCTGAAAGTTCTTAATTGCATGTGGTACTTGTAGATCCCATAGCTTTTAAAAGACTGTATTGTGCAGACTTTAAAAAGAACTAGATGACATGCTTGAGATAGCAAAATTTGGTTTGCCTAAGTAGCACTATTTTAAGGCAAGAAAGAATCTTTTAAAATATATCTTAATATGTTTCCTTTTACTGATTAAACTCTTCTTTAAAACTCGATCATAATGAAGGGTTTTCCATTCCATTTTCGTCCTTAAGAAGCCCTTTGTTTTAAAAAATTCAAGAAAGTACAGTTCTCTAATCTTTGCTAATCGAATACCACAAATGTACATGTTGTATATTTCCAAGATCAAATCAGGTATTCATAAACTAATTCATTACACAAGCAAAGCACAGAGGAGATTCTGACAAATACAGATGTAATTGTGTGAGTTTCTAAGATGTGATTAGCAAATCAACTAAGTAACAGTCAAAATTTGATACGAAGGAAAAACAGCACAGATTTGAAGGGGGGGTATGTTTATGCAAAGCTAATCTGTCAAGTGTAATAAAGCAGCTTGAATAAAATTTAAGCTGAAAATCCACTGAAGCTCCCCATTTCAGGGAGGAAAAGCTATTAAAAGGAAATGAAGGTCACCCTCCCAGTTTATTTCACCTAATTGACTGCCAATAGCTTACCACAGGCAAACCGACTGCAGATCTGCAATTGAGAAACTGATGAAAGGAGCATTTTCAAGCTGAGGCTCATTCTTTTAATCCTCCCTCACTCCTTTTTTTTTTTTCCACCTCCAGTTGGGATGTAATTTTAAGCACAGATGGATTAACTGGTTCCATTGTCTGCAGACGTCATTGGACTATGGCACTGTTAATCCGTACAGCAGCATGTCTAATTATCATTACAAAGTGTCTGAGGGAACTATAAAGACCAGCAGGGCATCTTCTCACAAGCAATTAACATAAATTGATAAATGAGTAATTTGAATCCGCTCAAGGCGCTCACATATGAATAAAATCAGAAAGGACAGGTTCTTGTTTCGGCTACTTCTTTCACTTAATCGGAAGGGCAGAAAACATGAGAAATATTCCAGACTTAGTGGCAGGGGAAATGAACTCATACAGTGGAAGGAATGTGTGGTTCAAAAAGTTCATTAATACAAAGCAAATGACTTGTGATTGACAACCAGTCACAAGCAAGTAGTATTAACTTTTTTAGCATATTTAAAAGCACATTCTTGGTGAAAGGCTATTAGAACACTGTGTCAGACAATTAATACTACTTCAAAAGCAAGTGAAGTTTCTATTCAGTAGCTTGCTAATTTAAAATTCATGAAAGATTCACAAGAAAGAGAAAGAAAGAAGAATGAATAGTTGTATAAGCTTCAAGAACTCAAGTGTCACAAAAAGCATGAGGAAAAAGTATCTAGCTCAACGGACATACAATACCGACAAGTAAACAAGCAGCTCTCCTAAAATTATATTTCTTGCAGAAAACATTTTGTTACATGCAGCACTGCTGGACAAGATTATGTTCTGACAAATTACCTTAATCTCTGCTAAAATCTGTGTGAAGCAAAAACACTTCAGGCAACACTTGGCATCAGAACAGTGTTAGATATCAAAACATTAAGTTTATTTTAAAAATAGCAAAGCAGTAAGATATGAAAGCAAGTTATACACACTGTAGGAGGTAGACCTGGAAGGCCACGTACCCCGATGATGGCATTCAATTCAGCCATGGTCACTTGTTTGGCACGTTCTACAGCTTGGGCCACTTGTTGCTGATGCTGTTGAAAGAAGAAAGAGTATAGGGAGGAATTTGTGTTAAGGTATTGACCACACCATATCAAACCAGGAACACAAATACTTGAACAACCAGTTTGTCTGCAGAAGCCCACACTACCCATTGCAAGACATCTCATGCAGGTAAAAGGTAACAATGCCCTTTTTTTCATCTGTTCAAAAGGAAAGAAGAGACCTGAAGGCAGCCAGCTTATCTCTCACCCCACACTACTTCATTATTAGTTCTCTGGCAGATGAATAATAATTTCTAACTGAGTTGACAGGACAATAATGTCAAGTTTACATTATTGTCAATTTCAACATTTATAGACCCTGTGCCCACATAGCAAAACCCACTGAAATTTCAAACAGGGAAAACTGATTCACTGAAATCGTGAATTACAAATACTCTTTGTAAAAATGTAGTTTGAAAATAACAAGCTTCAAAATGTAACAGCAGCTGCCCACAACTTGTTAAAATCACAGTCATTCAGACCAAATGTAGGTTTACAACCTTAAACAGTGTTTTCCATACGATCTAAATACTCACTTTTACTTTATTTATTTACATAATACTTACAAATTATATAGAGAACATGAGCATGCTTATTTCACTAGATCTATATTTGACAACTGACTATCTAGTAAGCAATCACCATGATTAGAAATGAAAGCATTTTCCTGTATTGCTACTATTTTACAGACTCCCACTCTCCTCAGGCAGCGAATGAGGCTGAGCCATTGTCACTAGTTTGAACTCACATTTGTTAGATCAAATTAGCAGGGGGTTTGCACACTTCAGCTATAACAGATGTTCCTTACACTTGTGTATTGCGATAAAATTAACATCTTAAAACTAGCTAATTTGCAAACAGAAAAACAACATAATTGCACTTTAACAGCTGAACAGTTCTACTTACTTCCTGAGACAAAAACGGGATGACTTGTGCACAAATTGTATTCAATCTCTTGGCGATTTCTGTCTACAGAGGAAAAGTATTTTGATTAAAAACTGCATTTTAGGGGGTTTGACATATATTAATTATATACAGGATCATATTAAGTTCAGATAGTGAAGGAAGTAACAAAAAAATTACCCATTTTTCATACTACTGCAAATATAAATACTTAATATATAAGCCCAGACAAGGAAAGAGATTTTGTTAGCTACTCGAGGACATCTGCCATGTCTAAATCACCTAATCTGGGTACATATTTAGGCACAAATCTGTTCCTTGTATACAGTTCATTAACAAGCAGGGCATTTTTGAAATCCATTAACTCCAAGATAAAGCCTTTTAAAAGGTAGATTAATTATTATTGCTCAAATTATCAAGCAGCATAACGTGAAGGCAACAGGCATAGAAGAAAAATCCTTCTTTCACGATCAATTTTATCTGCCTATTAGAAGGTAAAACTAGTTTTACTGACAAAAACGTACCATTGGGAATACAAAAGAAATACTAAAACAGAAGTGAGGAAGAAGGGATATAAAAAGTACAGACTTCTAAAATCCATAATGAAAGAGAATTAAAATAATGCAAACAAGGAAAAAAAAATCAGATCAGAAAATCTGATAGTCTATAAGAGCAAATCTGAAATCCAAAACCCAGCAGGAGAACAAGGTTAGGAACCAGCAAAGAACAGAACAAGACTTCAGTGAAATCAACAGATATTACAGCAGGACAAAGACCTTGAGTCTCACTTTCCAACAGCTTTATGTATCTTGTACATCTGTATCTCCCATTTTGGCATGTCAACTTAAATGCTGGATTCCTGGTGGGGATAAGGAATCTTTTTCTCTCATTACTCAGTATTACCTGTGTTTACAGCTTTTCAGAACTATACAACTGCCCATAATTCAGAACCACTATTATAATTAACTCTCAAAGTACCTATACAACTTCCTCAGTTTTCCTTAAAAACAGCTATTTCAGTCACTGTAGCACCATTGCACAAAATCAGCATCCAGACAAGAACACAGCCTATGTAAAAGACACTGAACAGCTCCTGTCAATCTCTGTCACACAATTAACCCATGAAGATATTTCTTGGTTAGTTGGGGGGCTTTTTTATGTTTTAAGACAGAAGAATCAAGAGGTCACTACTGTGAATCATTAGGCCTTCTATGAAACATATTAAAGCTGAGCAAAGATAAACTCACTTAAGTCAGACTAAAACTGACTGAACTCTTCTGCCAAGCCTTTTCCTCAATCTTCGCATAATTCTGAGGTTTTTTAAGACACTGTGATATGTTGATCCTTATACATCACTCACACAATAATTAGGATACAAAATCTACCCTGTAGTTTTATGTCTCAGCAGACAGGTGATTTGGGATCTAAATATAATTAGCAAGCTTTAACACCTCTTTCCCAATCTCTGACAGACACATGCAAAATACATGATAGCATCTTGACTTGTGAAATACCTCATGAAGCACTCCACCTGACCAAAACTTGATATTTGACACATCCACTCTACAAAGTTTTGCAGAAGCTTCCAAAGAAGTTCTGGCATGGTTTCTTCCTAGGATAAGAGGGTTTCCCTTAACTAAGGGCAATGAAGTCACAGTTGCTTTACAGGAAGTCTTTACCCCCTGCAACAAGGTGAACATTATCTCCACCCTCAACAGAAACAGTTATCATTTCACAGAGTACCACAGTGGTCTTTTCTGTTCTGTTTGGGCCACAACCATAAAATATCCATAACTCCATGTTTAGCCTTTAGTACTAGGACTACATACGTAATAGCAAAGTTAATACTTGGAAGTTACCGGCTTAACTGTTACTAGTTGTCAGACTTAACTATTACCAAATCTGTTGGTATTTCTCTGTTAAAGGAAAAAAACCAACCAAACACATGTACTAAAGGGCATTTTTCCACATACCTAGTAGATCTCTCCAGAAAGCAGGGTACATCAGCTGTGGAAAGGTAGTCTGTTACATAGCAATCTGTTTGGCTGATGTTTAGCTAAGATGTTTAGGATCCAAGGAGTTAATTGCCCCAGACCGATGGGATTAACTTTGTTTTTCAGGACAGAAACCAGTATGAATCATAGCAGGTAACAAGAGAGGACAGAGAAAGAATAAAATAAGAAACTCACTTGGTGTCTACTGAAAAGTTCTTTGGCCTGTATGGCCTACACAGAAGTCTCCCTATTCTGAGGTAAGTGTCCTTATTGTTGCTATAAGGCAACAAAACACAAACCTATTTTTAGTAGAGTCTGTAAAACATGCAAATTGTCCATATTGGATTTTTCTGCCCCAAGTCCCAAATATCTGAGCTACACTGTAGTAACACAGTATACACGACATCACACACTAAGATAAAAGAATGCAACATCATGTGCATCATGTTATAATTACCTTCCAATGAAGGTCAGTTAGATGTTTTCTTTAATTTTTTTTCTAAAAAAGATGGCATAATCAACTTTTCCACTTTCCACGGCAATCTTCCGTTAAAATTGCTTCAGTACTATCACACCTGACTTAATATCAGAACAGAAAAAAAACCCGTGTATTCTTCTTAGTTTGTCTTTACCAAAGCTGGGCATCATTGATGACCACATATGAATAGCAACCTTAATTCAACTACAGTGCTAGGTAAACTTAAATGTACATGCTATAAAATAAGTTTATTTTGAAATTTCTTGCTGTTGTTAAAAGGGCCAGATAAGAGACATCTACACGGAAAACTGAAATGCCTATTCTATTCATCATAAAAAGTCTGCTTGCATTTAAAAGGCAGTTTGCCTAATAGAGTTATTTCACCCACGTTTAAAGTACTTAAAATTATTTATCTACTATGCAATTTCATCCAACTCCTGTTTGCTGCCCTCAAATATTAAGTAAAAAAATATTTTATTCACAAACACATTAAAAAATATTTTTGTTGCCTAGCAAGTCGTGAAAGTTAGGTTTTAATGCACAATTCATGTAATTTTGCTGATCAAGAGTTGCAAAGAGTTGTTTTCAAAGGTGAGAAAAAGGGACATTTGTTACTTTAAATATAAATGAAACTGCTCAATAGACAATGTACATTTGCTGGTTAAGGTGAAATACCCTTGAGTATACATGTGCACGTGCCTGTGAGTGTATACACATTCATTCTGGAAAGCAAAACTCCTTTCTGAAGGAGTCAAGGACAGTTTTGTTAATCAAGACTAGACATCAGTAACTGCTGCCATTAAGAGTAAGCCCCCAGACCTGAGGCTCATGAATCTGAAAGTCTTAAAATAAAGGTACTTATCTCCTCTTTCTAGAGGCCTTCAAATATAACATAACTATTACCTAACTGCTGATCTTGAGACATATAGAGAGGTCCTAAGGCTGAGTAAACAAAGGAAACTTTGCAGAAAGCTGCTCAAACATAGACAAACACGACTAATTGCCCATGTTCTGTGGCTCCTTGGTAAAGCAGACTACAGAAGCCTGCATCTCTCATGAAAGTCCTCTGAGCTCTACAGCAGCTCTTAGCAAAGCATCTGAAGTGCCCTTAATTGTTTGTGTTCTTAATGCAGAGCCTCTTGAATGCATTCATTTTTAATAGAGAACTTGAGTGTGAGGCCCATCGAAGAATAACAAAACTACATCATTCACTGGTTCTTGCTGCTGTAATGATTGTCTTTTGATTTATTTGCAAATGACTATCTTGTCAGACCCCTGACTGAAGTGCTACCCTCCTTTCTGAAGTATCATTAAAAATTAACATGGAGGAATTCAGCTGCATTTTGTAAAATTAAGTTGAGCTGATGGATTTTTTTTCTCTTCGCTTGTGTAATTTTTTTGCCTCTGTTCCATTTAGTTAAGGACTTAAATGTTTTGACCTAACCATTGCCAAACTCAAGTGTTTGTACTTAAGTTTGTCTTGCTCACTTGTTAAAGTGAATTCTCAACATAATGACAAAGAACAAACCAGCCAGACTAGTTACTAAATATAATATTCATTTAAACAAGGCATTTTACTAAGGACTTAAGCTTGTTTGTAGAATTCAATTTTTTTTTTCCTTATGCATTGTTAGAAAAAAGTATTGATCTGTTTCCTTTACAACAGTCTATTCCACATAATTTCGCATTTTGATAGCCTGTACTTTCCAAAGCTCCACGTAAGGTATCATACTTAAAATCACCACGGTTTCTTGAAAACTACAGATTTTTGCAATGAAGTGAAAAGGAATTCAAATTCTATTTCCCAGCATAACAAACACCCATGTGTATTTCAGTTCTAATGTAAGAAGCCCTAGCTTATGGGAACCAGCAGTTTAACTTCTGAGTGAAGAACACAGACTTCCTCTGAGGAGAATTAGTTAATTGCCTTTCAGCTTCAGAGGTTTCAACAGGAAAAATTTTGGGTTTGCTCCAGTCAGTGTCTACCAATACATATCCCAGTAGTAACTTTAGCTATAGCATCCATGGTGATTTAAAGCAAAAATTAAATCTTAAAACACATTAGTTTTAACAATCACTTGTGCTGCAACAGCTCTTCTATTACTATTGCTGAGAACCCTCAAAGCTGTCCAGACTTTATTTTACAAAGCAATGCTTAGCTAAAAACGTCCATTTTGTGTCAGAAGCTTGTTGTTCTTTCTTGCACTGAACTTCCAGTATCACAAAGTTAGAGCGGATCTGAAAGCATTCTATCACCGGTTCTGACAGATGAGTTTATGTTTTCTTATTTACGTTACATTTTTATTTACGCCATTATTTTGATCCAATTTTGAAAATTGAATGTGTAATTAAATTCAGAAAAACACAGCTTAGGAACAACATGATTAAAAGTAAAGCAAAAAAACCCCAAAACTCTGATAATACCCAAGAAGCATGTCTCAATTCATTCCCTTCAAGCAAAAGAATCAGAGAACCGGCCTTTAATGCACAGAAAGGAATATACTGTTAAAACACATTCACAAAAGCTTTAGAAGGTAATTCTTAAGCACTCTGCCTCCGCTTACACTTTGAAGACTTAGAAAGCCAAGTACAACAATGAACTCCTCCTGGAAGGACAAAATGGACTTCCTGCCATTTACAGCATGTAACACAGTAATCCACTGGGGAGTAAAGGTCAATGTTGCACTTTTGGTCATTACTGAATCATTTGAGATTATCTGTGGTGGGGATGAGAAGAAAATCGAAGCCTATGAGAATGCTGCAAATGGCTTGACCTCAGCCCAATTTTCATCTCCATCTGTCTATAAGGCATGTGAATAAAAGCCCTCTTTATGGGACATGCTTGACCATTTTTTTAAATCCCTGCTGCAAGTCAGAACTCATTCAAATACCCAAAGACTTGTGAAATGCAGTAACAAACTGTATATTTCAGTCTTGTGCTGAAGTTTAGTATCCATTTAGTATTTTAATTTTTCCAACAGAACCATTGAAACAAGCAGTGCACTTAAATGACAAAGCTTTTATTCTTTTTGTGATCAAGATCTTCAAAAACAACAGAAAGCCACACACATTCACAGAGCAATCACAGAAAAAGAAGTATTTCACTGTGCTTAGCTTTCTGCATGCTTTGTTAATACTTGTTACAGCAAGACTCTAGCACCTCCAAAAACTTGTTGCTACGAATTATGGGGATGGGGGGAAGCTGGAGGTATAATTAAATCTCAAAACTTAAACACTCAAAAGCTTCAAATGATTAAGGCTAGCATTCTGTGAACTTTGCTGTTCATGAGTTATTGAATCTAGGTTGAGCACAGAGATATGCATATATTATGAATGCCCTTTTATTTAAAATTAATACACCACATTCCATTTTGGCAATGGCTACCAAAAAAAAAAAAAAAAAAAAAGGCAACATGCCATTTAAAAGTTTAGACCCCCACAGTATATCAGTGTCAAACAACAGCGTGTCTAGCTAAGATTCAATTCAGGTAAGTGCCACTGCCAAATTTTCTTGTTCCCAGACGTGCTTTAAGATTATTTTATTGCTTAAAATTTAATTTGTTCCAACTTGCGTTTCCATGACAACACTGGCTAACCCTGCAAATCATTTGGGTAATTGGATATCTTATCTTTCTATTGCTCTGAAATCCAATGATTCTGGAAGAACTGCAGCAGCCAATCAAATTTACAGGCCTCCTGAGTAATAGACTTGCACAAGTAGCCACATCCATCTCCCCTTTACTGCTATATTAACCAACCTGTGACAAACTGCGGAAGCCAGCCTTCCAACTGTATTTTAAATTATAAACACTGTCATCACTAATACTCTCACCAATAGGAAGGAATGGGAAGGTCTATTCTCAACAGATACTTGATATTCAATCTGACAAGCAGCAATGGGTAGCATCCATCTCAACAACAGGAATAATCTCTGTATTTTGGGCTAAACTTCAGTTTAGCACGATGCATCATTAACAAACACAGTTTTCCCTCTGCCCCACAACTGTACTATTTATTTTAATTGTGAGATCAGTCACCCACAAGATGATGATATTAAAATCCCAGAAGACCGGGATGAAAAATATTTAGCAATGAAAAAAACCAAAACACCGTCATAGTGTGAGTGGGGAAAGGAAGAAGTAGCAGAAATATTAACAGAATAAAAACTCAAAATTGTAAAGCCACAGAATGCTTAATAGTTTCCAAAGTGAAATTAGAGGGCTTTAATTCAGAATCTAAACTACCTTTATCCGAATCCTCTTAGATGTTCGTTAAAATTACAGAAAGGTCACATTAATTTAAACATAAGCTACATATGATGCACAAGACAACAGCTACACTTGCCAAATATCTACTACAGATTTGGATCTCATTCAAGTGTAAAGTGACTGGACATATTTCAGATGTCTAATTTCAATGCTTTATAATAATAGAGAGAGGCTGTGTGTAACTCTCAATGAACCACTGTACACAACTGCCCATCCCATTTACAGCTGTAAATCCTCTTGAAACAAAGCCAACTGGCAACAAAGACTCTGTTGTCAGGATGTCAGAGTGCTCCTTTCACATATCTTCACTATGTCAAGACTCTTCTTAAACTTGGCTAAAGAGGGCAGTTACCACATTTCTCCTTTAATCTAACTTCAGCCCATCTGGCTTAAGCACTCACAACTACAAAAGGTGTGTTCATCTAAATTTTAGTTCCATTGTTTAGTTTCCAAGCCTAAGCTAACCTTAAATACACAGAGAAGTATTTAAATCTCTGAAGTGAGCACACAGCTTTGTTTTACTTTCAAGCTGTTTTCCAGGACACAGAGTTCCCACTTTACTTTAGATTCCAAGAGATGCTGAGCGAATCAAAGGCTGACTCCAATCCAGAAGTGGTCTTTGCCACCTTTCCCTCCAGGGACACATTTCTTTGAACCATACTGGAGACATCTAGCGACCTGCCAAACATCTCAACAACTAGTCAGGCGGAAAACATTACTATAATACAGAGTCGGAAAGGGCCAGCTTAGTAGACCACTACAACAGGGAGCTAAATAAACTCACAGGAGGCATCTGTCCGGTAGGAGAACAGCCCGAAGTATCAGGAGAACCAAGACGGCAGCAGAGGTTTTTGGGAGAAACATAAGCTATCAGTGAGTTCCCCTCTTCTCATCTGACCGCACTAATGAGCTGTTATGGTGCTCTAGAAGCAGCGTGGTCTCCAAAATTATCCAGCACACTTTGCAGTATTAACTTTAAGGTCCTTAAGAACTTGATTTACTCTGGACAACTGAGCAACACTGCACTTCACAGTAACCAGGAGGAGATAAAGACAACAGAAAGATAAAAGAGCATAAAAAGTACATCTGTAACTGCTACACTCCTACTAGGAAAGAGCCCCAGTGACTCTTCATTCAGTTTACGATGTTATTTTAAAAATACTTCTTATTTTGCTCTCATTCCCATAAACCACATTGGAATTTCTGCAAATATCTTTTCAGTACTTGTCTCACTGAGCCACTTGATTGGGATGACAGTAGAAAGTCAGGTCTTATACAGCTGGAGAAGTACCTGGAATAATAGAGTTTCTAAAAATTAGAGCATAAAGTTTCTCAAACCAAGCACATACATTTACAGTATGTAAGTCAATAACAAAACTCTCAGTCAGGGTTCTGTCCTTATCAACATTCAAGTAAGGCTGTAACAGCAGTAGAACCTGAACTTTACTAGAATAATAAGCATGCCAGCCAACAAAAGAGAC
>VZTE01002091.1:164862-179291 GCA_013397775.1 Eulacestoma nigropectus
GGGGGGGGTGAGACTAATCACTGTGCTACAACCAGACTTCAGAAATAACTACCAAATTAAACTCACCAACTAAATCACATGTACTATTCTACCTTAAATATAGTTTCACCATTTTAAAATACTTAGTATATTCACAGCTGAGTTTCAAAAATCTATCAAGTCAGAAAAACAATTTAAACACTTATTCATATCAATGCTTCAGGTGCCATCAGGTGACTCACTAATGAATAACAAGTTAAGAGGATTGACAATTCCTTTGATAGCAACGAGCAGAACTACCCACTGAGTAGGATTTGCAAGGAAGGTGAAAATAAAGGATATTTTCACTGCGTGGGGGAGGAGGTTCGCAAATCTTTCAGCAAAACTTTGGGAACATGACAGTAAATTCCTTACCCATTTTATTATTTTTATATATATTCTGTTGCTTATAGAATAGAAACAATAGTAAAAGACCATCTAGATTGCATTCTACTAGACAAGAGCTGATTGAAACTGTCCAAACAGAAACAAATTTGATTAAGACTGCAATCACTGCAGAGTTTATAGTGATTGGGAACGGAAGGAAATGAAAACCAAGTAAAACTTCAGAAAAGCGCACGCCAGTTGGTAAGGTTAGCTTTATAGGACCTGCTACTAATGAGAGAGATCAAACAGCTTTATGGAGAGATGACATTTTCTTTTTGAAACAACATTAAGGACATGGATGACAGTTAATAGATCTACACATGGGAAGGGAGAGAGGAAAAACAGAAAGGATGGAATTGTGCCAAGAGATTAAATCCCAGATTCTTCACTGACTTCACACAAACAGGAAAGCATACATGAAGTGGAAATGAAATCCAGCAAGGGAGTATAAACATAGACAGCACAAAAGCATATATGCCAGTAGTAAGAAACAGCTGAAGTAAAGCTTCTGCTTACAGATTGAAACAGTCAGGTTTGATCCCCTCATTTAGAAAAGGAAAGATATGGTCAAGAAGGCCAGAAAGTCCACGCTTTTTTGCATGCATCTTAACTATGTTAGAATCATTACAAATCATTTATTATAAATTACTAGTTATGTAAGGTCAACATTGCAGCTTAAACAGCAAAGAAACGTGAGAGATTTCCAAGTAAAATATCTTCATATTGACTAGGTCTGATGAAATACCAAAAGCACATTAGTGGAGACTGAGCAGCTAGTGGACACCTTGCAGAACTTCAAAAGTCAAATGGATAGGAAACTATGAAAGGACAGTGCCTAACAAAACGCAGCAAATTAAAGAGCCAAGACACTCTAGCTTAATTACTCAAATTTAGGCCTTAAAAAGCCTCTTATGCATAAAAATTTAAGTGAAACAGATATAAACCACAGCTCAGAAATATTTTTCAGCAGAAAACGTCAGAATTATAAAAAGTCCAAAAAGGCAGAATAATTACAGGTTAGAGAGGCAGATGATGTTAACATCTTTGCTAAGAATCTGACAGTCATAGCATTATTGGGAACAACACTAGCAGCACAGCAAAAACTTTGTGGGAACAAGGACAAAATCGCTTGATTATTAAACCATGTACGGATAATTTTTTTTTTTGAGACTAAGAAGATCTTCATTCATGATAGGCCCAGTATTTTTAGTATTCCCACTAACGAGCATAAAGATCTCTTCATTTACCCTAATCCTCAATTTGCAGTGAGTTTCAAGCTGAGAACGACAGAATATGCTGGACAATAGCTTCAGAACTCACTTTACAGTGAATGGAAAAATGGACTGAAAAGTAAAAAGCAGGACGGGGATAAAGGCCCATAGCATGCCTAGACAGGAACATAAAGGAAAGGAAATAATGGGCCTTAGGAATGAATCTCTTGGTCACAGAGGATCAGAAGTTGAACATAAGTCAATAGCACGCTGTTGCAAAAAAGGCTGCCACCCCAGTAAGCTGTATACTAAGTAAACCTTCTATGCTACTCAGCACGGCATTTCCTCCCCTGGAGTACTGCACTGTACTTCAGCTGGGCAACACCATTCAGAGAATGAACACTCGACTTTAGAGGTATGCAGCACGGTTCTGGAAGGCAGGGGAATGATTTGCTCTCCTTATTCGGGGTGAAGAAAATGCATAGTAAAGAGTAGAAGCTGCAACAGAGAAGACTGAAATTGTAACTGAAGCAGCACTTCAACAGCAAGGACATAAAAGCTGTCTGCTACCTGAAGAGCTTGAGGGTTGCCACTACTGTTGGTGTCTTTGGTAACAGATAGAACAAGCACCCTATCAGCAGTGACACTGGTATAGCTGATCCTGCTAGGAGGACACAGGGAGGCACTAGGTCCCTGCTAGTGATCTGATTCTACAGTTCATATTTCAGTTTGAAGAAACCATCTAAAAGCTTTCCATAGGTCATGTTGAAAATTTTGCATTTGTTTGACAATTTACGGTCACCATTTGAGGCCACAGACAGCTAGTCTAGTTTAGTGTCTGAAAAGTAATGGCTGGAAATCTTATAACCAGTTACAACAACAGAAACTCAGAATTACCTTACGCCCTTACACCTTAAAGAAAGACACGTGTTTTACCTTTTTTTAACCAAACAAAAAACTTTGTTGCAAATAGAAACTGTTAGGGCAAAAGTACAAAAGAATGATCTTTCTCTAAGACATTTTTCCCAAGAAAGTATAGGGTTATCATCCCTGCTCCCCAGCTTAATTCAAACTTCTATACTTAAAGCTGAGATCATCATGTCTTGAAGCAGAGAGCATGGCATTTCAAGGGGTTTAGAACACTTAAATTGATAAATAGGCAGATTTTCACAAATCATAAAACCCACCCAGTTTCAGATGTCCTTTCTTTTTCTCGAGCTAACAAAAGCAGGTTCTCATAGGCTTAATACCTAATCAAGATGCAGCTGAACAAGCATACCTATTCTTGCTCCCCTTCTCCAAAATGAAAGCTATCTTTTGTTTTTGTTTGCTAATCCACAGAAGCCTTTAAAATGGCACAAATAGAGATGGCAGCATTTTGTTCTCTAAATCAATTTTATCCTCAGCCATCAACTAGATGTTCCAGCACACAGAAAGATCAGTCCTTCCCTTCTAATTCAAAAATCCATACTACCATTGCCCTTGCAAACTGCTAAACAAGCAGTATCGGCAATGCACTTGCGTTCTGTAATATATTTACTGCAAATCCCAACGGCTTGCCTCCTAATGCAGTTTTCTATTGTGTCTGTTCTTGTCAATACACTGACTGGTCACCTTACAAGTAAGTTGCTTTGACCAGCTGTTTACACAAACATCAAAAAGCTTCAAGAGGAAGAAAAAAAGACCAAACAGAAAAAAAAGAACATCCATGCTGCTGAGGGAGAGGGGGGAAAAAAAAAAAATCCAAAACCCCAAACCAACTAAGAAGTCTTAAACCAAAATACAAATTAACCTCAGTTTTCTGTTTTGTTATCACAGAGCCAAAAAGGCTAGTTAGCTCTTCAGATCATGTAAGAAGTACAAAATGCTTTCAGATATGCAGCCCTGACACAAAGCTTGCCTAATACTCCTCAAAGAACTTTAACCTGTAATTTCATCATCAGGGCTAATTCGTTCACAAAGAACAAACGTTCTGAAGAACGTAAAGAAAATGCGGGAGAAACTTAGCCAATCCCCAGTTAGTGACTAGACTCTTCTTAAACATTCTGCAATTTCTCATTAGACAAAGAATATTATCATTATAAAAATGTTCAGAGACTCACCAAACACATCAATTTCCTGAACTGATCTCCCCATACTAGAAAGTGTATTTTATAACTAGGCTAGCTAACAACTGAAATAATACTCAGCACTCAAAACCAGAAAAGAACCAAACAGCCCACCCTCATGCTTTCAAGATTCATATAGACTTACGGAAACAATATTGAACTCTCTAACTTGGAAATATAATCACAGTACTTTCAAGTGAAATTGGAAAGGAAAAAGGCTTATAGCATTATTTCACAGGGTTGTAGTATTTAAAGTTTTTGTTTTGTTGCAGGTTTTTGTTTGTTTGTGCAGCACTAGGGCTTCTTTTTTAAAAGAGACAACCTCAGGAAATAACTGATTTTTAAGTCTAACCTGATTTAACTAGAGTTCGGTTAAGATTAAACTCAATTTCAGCAAGCTCTAATCTACTTTTCAGTCACCTCCAGCACTATGCCAGAAACAGTTCACTGGTGGAGTTTCACAGGGGCTTTTGCTGCAATCTGTTTTACTAATACGATCAGCAGCACAGCCTAGAAAAGACAGCAAGTGGTGGTAAGAAAACTTGCTCCATAAAAGAATTAGAAAGAAAGTAAATACAAAGGCTGCAAGGAAATAGAAATACATTATTTTATTTCATAAGAAAGAAAAAGCAATGGCTAAAAAATTGCAAAGAGACCTTATAAGAGTAAATGGGCAATGGAAACAGTTGCACATAAACAAAATTTACACACACTAGGAGCAGACATCCCTAGCCATGTAAAATGATGGTTCCTAAGCTTACAATTACCACTCATGAGGAAGAACTCAAATGTGAAAGCAATCTCCAACAGTTCAGAATTTCATGGCAGTCAAAAGCAAAAACTTGGAAACTTTACTGAAGAAGAAATAAAAATTAAGAAAACAAACAAAAAACATCCAGAAAACAGAAGAAGGTGGTAATACAAATCTCTGGTTCACTAGCATCCTGAGAACTGCATGTAGTTCTAGTTTCCTTATTTCAAAAGGCTAAGTTAAAAATTAAAAAGGTTGAGTGAAAAGCAAGGAAAGTGATCAAAGAAAGCCACACCACTGTTTAAGCTAGGACTGCCCAACCTGAAAAGGAGTCAACAGACGGGCTGCAAGAGGTATAACATTTTGACTCAATTGAAAATGCTGCTAGGCATCAACAGCTTCTGTCCTGAGAAGCAGCAGCCACCAAATAAAGACAGTGGAAACCAGGTTCAAAGCAAACAAAGGTTGGGTGTTGTCCTAAATCAGGAACAACCTTCTCCCCGAAGCACAGCAATGGTGGAAACACACTAGAAAGCAGTTTTGCAGAGGAGGGCTCTGGAGAAACAAGTTGAATATGCATCAGCCCCACACTCATGCTGATGAAGGCAACACCTCATATGAGGACACGGTATAATGACTGTAACCAACTGGCTGGTTGAAATAATTCCCCTTTCTGTTCCCCTTGTTTGGCAAGAAGGAAGATGTTGCTAAACTGGAGCAAGTCTCTAAGTGCCACCAATAAGATGATCAGGCAATCAGAGCACACATCATACCAAGGAGAAAAAAGATTTGATCAGCTTCAAGAAGAAGGAGATTAATGGGAGACAAGACCTCATTGCTGACAAACAAGTGATTATGGAGAGGACTATGTCAGCTCCTTCTTAGAGGTGCACAATAGAAGAACAAAAGGCACACAATGGTTACCAGTGCGGAAAGGCAAACTCCCAGTTGGTGAAGGATAAAATTCTTCAGAATAAGGGCAGGTCAAACACTAGGAAGTGTTGCCCTGACATGTCACACAGTATTACCTCCAGAAAACTATTTTAAGTAGAAATTTGATACTTACAAGAACACAGACTGCAAATTCAGCTTTACTACGGGACCAACTTGCAAGAACTTTAAAAGCCATAGCCTACATGTACATAAGGACTAATCTGTTAAACTAGCTGTTTTGACAATTAAATGCTGACAAAATTATGAATTCTCCCCACCTTTGTTTTTCCCCTTTCTGAGAGGAAATATGTGAGCAACCATTGTTCATATACCTACACTCAAGAGTCCAATTAGGAAGTGTGATGGAGAAGGTGACAATAGTAGTGTTTGACAGAATTGCCATTAGATATTCCCAAATCTTACCCCAAGCGGAAAAGTAATTTCATTAGTTCCATTTAAAGCTGTTATCCTTTTTAAAGTAGGTACTGTGCAGTCTTCTGATAAGTGCCAGTTGACCTAAAATTTGTTTTGAAGGTTTTTACTGTATGCCAATGGTGATCTATCAAGCCGAAAGGATCTTAATTTTCCATTTTGCACAGGAGACGCTGCAATTTTAGCACTTTGCTACAAACATTTAAGTAGAGAGGGAAGAAAGGCAATTCAAATGCTTAGTTTGATTTGGTATAACAACCAACAGAAGGAGGAAAACCATTAAGCTTTCCCCACAAAATCTCTTGTGACAAAAGGATATTGCACATTCACAAAGCATCTTCTCTCTTACTCTTCCCCTTCCCCCGAAAGTTACCAGGACTTATTTTCTTTCCTTCCAACTGAGCAGATACACAAAGTACATGTGGCAATGCATGCTACAGCGATGCAAGGGAAGTTTAACGACGCAGTTGGTAGGAATAGTGTTCCTCTCTCTGGCTCTGTGAGGAACCTGAAATCTGGTAGACCAAGTCTAAAATGAGAGATGATCAGGCACTATTTTAACATATGTACCGTGTTTACACTGTGACACTTCTGAATTAAGTTCTATATGGAGCTGACATAATAGATGGTATCTGACAACATGGTTATGTGAAAGCCACATGGAGATGTACTTGACAGTGCCCTGAATCTGTCAGATAACTCCTTCACAATAATGCTGGCCTCGAGCCTGAAACATGGTTCAAAAGCCATGAAAGTTGAGGTAATTATTCCAGTCTCTTCTCTTCTTTCAAACTAGCAACTCTATTTGTGGTTGAAATGGCTAGGCTGCTGACACAATTGTACTCATTTAGAAACCAAATATTTGTAGAATAAGTACAATTTTTGAGAGAAAAATACTGTCACAATCAATCCTACCATTTTCTCTTTTAAATAAAAACAGTTTTTGCATGTCTTTTGTGGCCGTGCCAACTGTGAAATGCTCTTGAAACATTCACTGCTCACCACCAAAACATTAAGGAGTTTTTCATTCCAATAATTAAAATGCAGGAAAAAAGAAAAAAAATTAATTTATCTTTAAATCCCTTTCAACAGCAAAGCCATCCTTCTCAGGAGCTGTAGAGAGCTAACTAAGCTCCTTAATTCCCTTCTGTTTAACCCACTCCTGAAGACTGATGTTCTAATGAGATATCATTAGAAGACTTTGTCCTTTGCCGTAAAGCATTAGAAATGATTCCACGGAATAGTCCAGGATAAAACGGACACGTAACTCTTGTACACATGGTTAGCACAATGCAGCTTTGGAGTTTGTGTACTTTTCTATAACAGGCAAGCTACTGAATGACAGGTCTGCCTCCAGGCAGGTCACAGAGATCAAAAAGACCCACCCAAATAGAAGGAAACCTTTCCATAACTGTTGGGATACCAGAAACCCAGACACTGCAGTAGTTTATAAGTCTAGCACTTGGTTCAGCACTGATGATTTTTTTTTTCCTTTGGCTGCCTGCCAATGAACAAAAGATAATCTTGCACCTAACCAATCTAGACATTAAATGCACAGGAAAACTTAACTTCTGACTTATGACAGAAGATGACAAGCAGAGCTGGGGAAAATAAAGACACACTGCCCTAGGAGCCAAGGGCAGCAACTCTAAGGACAGCAGGATTTTTAACACCCAACCAACTCTTCGTCTTGGCACTAGCAGTTGATTCATCTGCTTTGCCAGCCACAGATGTCACACTGGGGAAAATCTCACTTGGACAGTATAGCACAGAAAGGAAACTTAAGACCACACAATGTTCTTATTCATTCTGTCTTGACACATATAAAAACAACATCTAAATCAACCTACATCTACCTAAACAAGTCCTCAGGTGGTTGCTTCTGTTTCAGGAAAGCCAAACTTGGTCAGTAACTACCCACCTTAAAATAATTTCTAAGAACACGGTATAAGTGTCTACATAAAACATGCTCCTAAGAAATATCTTCAAAATTGTTTAATTAAAGAAGTTTAAAAACCTACATAGAAAAAGAAGGAAACAAAACAAACAAACAAAACCAAATCTAAACCAGACACTAATGTGTCAAAGAGATTATTTCCTGACCACTGTTCAGCCAGCAGGTTGAAATGCAGCAGCACCTTGATTTCAGCACATGTCACGCAGTTAAAAACTGCAAAGTGTTAAAGCTAGATTTGTGAGGGAAGCCTTACCATGGCCATTTCTGGACCTAAATGCAACATATTCAAGTGGAAGGCTCTGCCAGTACAGCTGTTTGTGTATGCAAAGTTCACCTCAGTTAAGTCCGTTTATAACAATATTCAAGTCTTGACTAACCTTATTTTAGTTAAATTATAATAGATTACTAAATTAAATTAAGACAGAACTGCTGACACAAATCCATCAGTACAAGAACTCAAATTCATTTACATGCAGGCTAACTCCAAGTACTTCATTTTATCTAACTGACTGTACCTTAACAGTGATGTACACACCACACTCCATAAATAAGCCCTGCTGCAGTGTAATTTTGTTCTTCAAACAGCAGCCCAAGCAATCTGAAGAGTTTCACACAGAGCACAGCATCCAAACAGGAGGAAGACCTTAAAAATGTTAACGCTTGTTCACTGGAAAGTTTCCCCATCACTGCATTTTCCAGTAACAAAGATGTTGTCAGAAATGACAATTTTTCGTGTCCCCTGATGATGCCTTGCTAGCATTTGGTTATAAGCCATAAAGCAGGAATAATTTCAGCCTGTCAGGAGTCTAGCTAATGCCCAGTTTCCCCCTAGAGAGAATTGCTGTCAAACGTAATGAGAGCTCCAAAGGCCCTTTCTACAACATAATGAGCACTTAGGCCATGCTGGTGATCAGCCAGCAAAAAGCATCAATTTGAGCCTGGCTACACCCTTGGGGGTAGACGTCACCAGTTAATAAGAATTATGATTACCATCTGTCAAAAGCCTCCTCAGAACTTACGTTAGCAGTAGAAATTCAGAAGAATGTCATTGTTAGGCTTTTTTTTTTTTGCTTCCTGTAATCTAAGGCCACCTACATACTGAACTGCAACACCATTTGGCATCCTCACTGCAGGCATCTAAATCAATAGCCTTCAACATGAAGGTGCTACTTTTACCAGAAATTACAGTTACTTAACATGTAAAAGCATAATATCTGAGACTCACACCCAGAGAAGTGTATTTATGTCTTCAAAAACCCCTTCTTAACAGCACACACAAAGCAAGTGTGCACTACTCTCCCCAACTACAACTAACACAGATATAATGTTCTGTCATAAATCTTAAACGTTTCCAAAGTATCACTGCCTACATGGTACATAATTCTAATTGCCATACATACAGAACATTAAACCTTTATACATACATTAAGGTCAAAGTGGAAACCTTAGTTCTCACACACTTTAATCCTGTGCGTTTAAATGATTTTATCTAAAGTTAATTCCTAGTACATGAACTGAAATCACACTCTTCAAAGATCTCCTGAAAGTAACACCCATTTTACAGCAAATGAGCAAATGAGCTTCCTATACAGATACTGGCTTCCTCACAGGTTATGGTATGCCAAGAAGTTGGTGAAGAGAAAAAATACAAGAAAAAAAATCTTGAAATCACAAAGCTATGAAAAGTCACCTCACAGAAAAACTGACATTCTTCTAAAACACAAGCCACAAGAAAATTAGTTAAGCTACAGTACAGAACCAAGAACAAACACTAAGCTTATTGTTCCATCTGGTTATTCGGTGCATTATTTTTAAAAAAAAAAAAAAGATTGTCATAATAGTACTTCTTTTAATGACATTTTGAATTGAAACAAGCATACCTCCAAAACCCAAAAGAACACCTACCCAGATGTGCAGATAGAAAGCTATCATGGAATTACAACACCACCTTACCAAATATAATATTTTTAGGGGAAAACAAAACAAATTAAAAAAAAAATCAAAGAGTTCAGAGTTATAAAAGCAAAATTCAACTCCGTAATTCACTTGCTTAATGAATGTCTTTGAATATACTGAAGATCTGAAGCCTGAACTAATCAATTTCTTCGCTGTGCCCTAGTCGGTCAGCCATGCTCTTTAATTTAATGAAACAAGAGTTTTAGATGAAATAGCACATACACATCAAGAAAGAATTGTATTGTTGCACTTTGAAATGTGTCCAACTGTGCAACTTCATCTAATGATAATTTTTTTAAGAGGCCATCGATTTCTGAAAGACTTATTGTACTAGCATCTTGATGAAAAAGTGAATGTCAGCATATCTACAGAATACTTACACCCTGCCATTAATGCTTTATTTGGCAGACAATGACTACTCAATTGAGGGTCCTCTGGGCTGTGCAATCATTTAGCTTTTCTTCTCTTATGAGGTCCTTAGTGTCTTGTTCCAGTTCAATACTCTTTTTATTCGCCATTATAGTGGCCATAAGTGTGAATTTTATGGGAACTTGCAAACTCATAGTCATAACTAGAGCTTTCCAAGTCACTAATTTCTTCATACCTTTATAAGGCAAGGATTTGAGTAACTATGACTATATGTGCTACACAGACATAAGATCAGTTCTGCAAGTCAGAGCCTCTACCACTAACAAAACAAACAAACAAAAAAAACCCAACCCAAAAAACCCCAAACTTGTAAAGGACTGAACTGCATTTTTAAAACCACAGATGCAAGACCTTCCCTATTTATGCCAAAGCTTTTCAGGACCAATACCAAAAAGGCATTGCTGCTTAACCTAATCTACACCTCATCTGACAGGAGGCAGGCAAAGGTCTACTAAGCAGGCTACAAATCAGGCTATTGATTCAGACACGATACAGTCATCCAAGCATAAACAGCAGAGCTACATTTAAATGCACCAGACAGACTGCAGATTTTGTGGCTTAGAAAACAAAATGTCTTACCTGTTTGTGCATTTCAATGTTTAATCCATACGACATTTCATAGTACTGCAAATAAATAAGCATACATTATTTTCTTATGCTGACTTACGATGTATTAGGAGATATTTACTGAAATAAACATAAAACCAAATATACTTACCATCACATAATGCCTCTGCATTTCCGTCTTTTCGCTTGCCAGTTTCTCGCATTCCAATTTAAGGCTACAAAACAGATCATGCTTTAATATAACATGACTTTTTTTGACATCTACCCACCCTATTTGTATTTTGACAGAAGCCGCTAATTAAAAAAACCTCAAACTAACTTGCAATGTAGAAGGACTTAATTCATACTTCAAATAAAAAGGCTGAAGAGGAAATGTAAAGAACATTTCATGGGTGCTCTATGAGGTCTGAACTGTCTCCAGAACCTAAACATATCCACCTTCATACTTCGACAAAGAGCTGCTATTAAGTGCTACAACTCACAAGTTAGAATAGGATCTGAATTTCTCTGAAGTACTTCTCAAGAGTAAAATAGATAAAATAGAGGCATTTCTTTTCATACAGTGTTCAGTAAATTACTGCCAAGTAACATCACTGACATTTATAATTACAACTTGAGTATAATCCTTACCTTAAATACACTCTAGCAAATGTTACCTGGCCCAGTGCTTGAAAACTGGTAACTCTGACTATCATTTACTGGCAAGTTTCTTTTCCGTTTTTGTAAACAAAAGTAAGTTGCATTTGGCATTTGCACATCTCATCACAAACAGTGGTATAATTCTGCCTACTTTCACTGAGAGCCTCAACATTCCCTTTGTTTTCTATCAAACTGTTATTTTTTTAATGATACTTGTGAACATCCTATGGAACACTTATTGTGCAAGCGGTATTTTTCACTTACAATCACAATACCGAACGTTTAGAGTTTACATCGTATTTCTTAAGCAATAAATAGCTTAAACAAGTTAATGATTTTTGATAAGACTACAGTACCATAGGTAGAGGAAGACTAACTAAAACCAAGCGATTCCTCAGCTGGGAAACCTGTAAAGCTTTTACTTCTCTCCAAATATTCCAGGTGCACATAAGTATAAAATTAAGGAAGATTAATGCTTCTTAACACCAGTTGCCCAGGGTCAGAAAGAAGCTGTACCCTAAATCTTTGAAATGACCTCAGCAGCAAGCACACACCCACAAAGAACTTCTGAAGGGCAGCGCAGCAACGAGGAGTGCATCCCACGGCCTCCACGGATTCTAGTAAACTTTGTGTTACTGCTCCACGTACTTGTGTGCTTTAACCGTTCTCCCTGGCTCTTAACCACAGGACGCTGGCGTTTTATTAATTTTTGCAATAACACCACACACAAATAATCAAACATGAGAAGCAGCCTCTTAAACGCGCTGCGCCACAGAATTTGCGCAGGTCTTCTCTTTATATACCGAAATGACCCCTCCACATACGGGTTTCCAGGACATACTACATATTTTCAAACGCACAGAGGTGCCGAACGCTCCAGCTTCGACACCACCACCCCTTCGCAGCTGCCCGGGGAGCACGGGCCGGCGCAGGGCAGGGCTGTCTCCCCGTCCGCGCCCCGTCCACCCGGCAGCCCCCGCCGCGGACACGGGCTGCCCGCGCTCCCTCACCGGCCCGTCGGGGTCCCTCGGCGGGGCTCTGCCGCGACGCCGCACGCCACCGCCTGGACGCGCCCGTTCGCTGCAGCCCCCCGCGCCCGGCCGGGGACGGGGCTCTAGTCCTTGGTCCCGGGGCGGACCGCCGGCGCTCACCTGTGGTACTGCGCCTGAAGGAACTGGAACTCTTCTTTGATGCGGTCCAGCGACTCCGGGATGGTGAATTTGAAAGGCTGGCCCGCAGCCTGGTGCGGGGTCTGGCGCGATGGCGGCACGGGAGAGAGATGCACGTTCAGACACAGCGCGGCCACCCCGCGAGGAAGAGGAGGCGGCGCTGCCCATCGCGGCCGGGCCGGAGGGATGGACAGAGCGCTCGGCCTGGTCCGCCCCCGCCCCGGGGCGCTGCGCACTTGTTACCCACCTTCCCGTCCCTCATCTGCGGTGGGGCCGAGGTTAAACCGCACTCCGGCTCCGACCCACCCGCTCCTGCCGCCGCTGTCTACACGAAAGCGGGGCGTGCCGGCTCCTCCCCGACCCCCGCCGCGGAGGCACAGCCAGCCCCATTCCGGGCGCTGTGTTCGCCGGATGCTGCCTGGCCCGGCGGCGACCCCCCGCCGTCATTCCCAAAGCGACTAAGTTGCCCACGCAACAGAAAGTAGAGGGGGCTGCTCCGGCAGGCAGGATGAGCCGTTCCACCGCGGAGGGAATGAACTTGTGAGGGCACCTTCCTCTCCCTCCCCCCAGCTCCAGCCGAGCAAGGGAGGCGGAGGTGCGCTCCGGACCGCCCGGCCCTCGTCCCGCGCCCCTGACCCGCGGAGCGGCGGTCCCAGCCGTACTTACGGGGTGCCGGCTCTGGGGGAACATGGCTCCGGCTGGTCTCCCTCGCAGCGCTGTTCTCGCGGGGAGAGTCCCCACCCTGCCCTGGCTTCACACCCGGTGCGCCAAGGGGACAGGAGCGGCGACACCCGCCGACCGCCTTCCCTCCGCCGCCGCGGAGGAGCGGGGCGAGGAGCGGCTCAGTGCCCCCGCCGCGGGGACATCCCCCAGCCGCGGCGTCCTTTGTTCCTATCGTTCCGAGAAGGGCTGAAGGTGGCCGGGAAAGGCAGACGGGCCGCGCTTGGGACGGTCACCACCGCTCCGCGCTCCTTCGGCGGCGCTTCGACCGGCGGGCGGCGCCCGCAACGCCCGGGCGCGGTGGGACGGGGCCCGACGGGCCGCAGGGGGGAGGCAACAGCCGCCCCTCAGTGGGAGTGAATAATTCCCTTCACGGACTCGCAAGTGGTCGATGCGATTGTAAGGCCGGAAATCCCGAGCGAAGGCGACTCCTCTCTCCACTTCTGCCCCTTGTCAAAAGGGGAAAATCCAGCCTGAGGAAGCGGGACGCAGTGTCAGCGGCGGGACCACCGCAAGCCGAGGGGGCGAAAGAAAGTCTCCAGGGAGGGACGCGCTGCTCCCAGGCGTCGGCGCAGGGACGAAACCACCAGCAAGACACAGAGCGACGAACAAGGGAGGAAGGCAGGAGGAGGAGGAAGGAGGCGGGCGGGGGCTCTTGCACAGCCGTCCCCGATCGCAGCAGCTCCAATAGCACATGCACGAAACGCTGGAGGTCAGAGGAAAGGGTACCACACACGCAGCACAGACTCTTCCGTTAGTTGCAGAGAAGTCCCTAGAACAAAAGGAAAGCAAACCCCTCAAGATGCTCGCTGGCCTTAGCGTCCAAGCAACCAGCCCCGTTGGGCAACATTTACAAAAANNNNCCCCTTTGGGAAAAAATAAAAAAAAAAAAAAAAAAAAAAAAAGCGTCCGTTTGAGGTTTAAATCAGACGGGAAGCTCTTTCGTGCAGCGGCACCACTACAGCCTCCTCCAGGCGGGCGCGTATCTTGGACCTGCGCGTCTCACCAGAGCTCCCCAAGCGCGATACACCGCGGCGACACCAGCAGCAGCATCATCCTCATCCTCGCTCTTCTTCGCGGTGGCCCGCCGCTCCTCGTCAACCCGGGATAAAGTTCTCTCCGGTTGAAAAATCCGAACCCGAGCGTAGGGGA
>VZTE01002091.1:179903-201865 GCA_013397775.1 Eulacestoma nigropectus
CACAGCCCGCCCCGCACAGCGGCCCGGCACAGCCCGCCCGGCACAGCCCGCCCCGCACAGCGGCCCGGCACAGCTCGCCCGGCACAGCCCGCCCGGCACAGCCCGCCCCGCACGCCGACCCGCGCTGACACTGCGGCAGGCGGGTCGGCCGCGCGGCCCCGCCTCGTTCGCCGAGCGGCAGCGGCGGGGCCGTGGCACCTGCTGACAATGCGCCACGGAAAACGCCGAAAGCAAGGATAAACCCTCCCGCGGGCTTGCGCGGCTCAGGGCACGCCAACTGCTGTGCTGGTTGGAATGACCCTCTGATCAGACGGAAGTTGTCCTTTGGGGAAAACTGGCTTCTTTTTAAGAGGGGCCCGATAGAGGAAAGCTGTCAAGAATTTTGGTTTATAGGCCCACTTGAGATAGATGAGGGTCAAAGAAATTCCACAGACTCTGTGTGCTTGCTGAGGAGATGACAAATGGTGACATAGCTTGCAGTGGGAAGTAAACTTGAAAACATATCATCTATTAGCGAGCACCTTATTCACAGCAGAATTCCACAATGAAGTGTGAAATACCTTTGGACTTTAAACAGTGCCTTAAGACACAATTGTGCTGTTAGTATATACCTGTGTGCTACCTAAAAAGAGGTCTTAGAATGTTGAATCGCATCATTTAAACACGGCAAAGGTGATGTTATAGTCTGCATTTTCTTACAATTCCCCACTAACCTATACTAGACAGATTACTTCCTTAGAATTGGGTTGCACTTTATCTTGTATCCTAAAGAAAGCAGTCTGTGTTTAAAATATGATAGGAAATTTGATGTTTTGCAATACCAAGGTAAAGCTTTACTCATTCAGAGGGATAACTTCCCATTATTATTCCCGGAATATTCCGTATTCCCAGTTTTACTTAAAAACAACCGACACAAAAGGAAATGAAACTATCTCAGTCTTCTGCACTGAGAAGTTTGGACTTCATTCCAGGACTGCAGAGTTTTGTCAGTGAGCACTGATACATCTATGTTTCCATGCGTGTCTGTGTACATGTATATGTGTACATGTAATGGTGTCTGTACCTATAGGTGTACATATGTATGTGTGCTTCTGTTTATGTATAGGGTGCATATGTGCGTCCTGGGGAACACACGAATAAATATGTGGGCTTTTAATGGTTTTTAAGAGATGAGGCAAAATACCCTTGATAGTGAGCTTTGATAGATTGTGGTTCCCAGGACGGGAGTGTAAACTTGTCTGGTGTTCCGCCTGCATAAGCAAAGCTAAAAATCTTGCATTCTCTTCCCAGCTCTTCTCTTGTTCTCTTAGACAAGCCAATTCTTTACTCTGTTCATGGCAATGGAAAGCTTAATTACTTAATGCTTATTGAAGTACTTAGATCTTCAGATGAAAGGTGCCATAAAAATGCAAACTATGATTATACACTTTGTGTGTGTACCTAGTAGCTATGGAGCCTATAATAATGTAACACTTACCTAACTTTCATTGTACTTTGCTTAACCTGCTGGCACAAGTTGTTAATGAGATATTGACAGATATGACATTAAAACAACACTGGGTTTTGGGACATAAACAAAAGGAGTTTGGTTTTTTTTAATTGCTCACCTACATGAAAGTTGAAATGTCTTGTTACCTGTATTTGTCAACATTAAAACGTCCAAGGCATGTTTTAACAGAAAGAGAAAAGCTCTGTTTTCCTGGTTTTTATTAGCAAGTGCTTTAACCTACTTAGATTCTGGAATCAGACACTTAAGGGCATTTTGAATCTTATCCATTATATTTGAAATAGAAGAGCTGTACAAGCAGGAGCAGAATCAAATGTGATGGTTTTTTTTCAAATGAGAGCCACTGACATTACATAGCAGGAGTAATAACCAACATGATCTGATATTTAACTAATTTATAATGCATCATCATTGGCTCATTAGAACATTAAAAAAAATTCTTTTTGTTGGATGGGTATAAATCTGGATTAATTCCAGGAAACTGAACATTCCCATTCCATGGCAATATTCACTATTTACACCACAGAAAGGCAGCAAAGTATGGCTAAGCATGTTGTATTCAAGTAGGTAGCATTTTATACCAGATCATTATGCCATCATTATACAACGCTGTAAATACTCTACAAAATTCTCCAACTGGATTAAAAATAATTGTTATTAAATATCTTGTCTCATGTTGTAAAAATAAAATAAAAATATTTCCTTCAGTATTAAGCCCCCCAACCGTTCTGTCTAGTCATCCATTTGACTCTGTTGTTTGAAATCAGTTGTTTTTTACTGTAAGACTTTTAGTATAGTCTTCCTACTTCGTATAGCAAAGGGCCTCATCCTAAACTGGCTATGTACTGAAAACTCACACTGGAAGCAGTTGAAGCTTTGAGTGAAAAAAAAAAAAAGCACTACTGGGTCCAAAACATAGGTTAAATATACTGAAAGGGTTTCAGATGTAGCATCCATTTTTTAGGGAAACGATGTATTGTATGATGTTCTATTTAATGCACTGTTTATTATTTTTTCCTTCACTGTTCACAGGACTGTTTACAAGCAATATTTTTTAACTTTGTGAAAACTGGCACATAAAACAAAATTTTGATGATGTTAATCACTAGGAGTTAGCTGCACGTGGGCGGTAAACAATTTAGCAAATGTGTGATTTGTCGCACTCTTCTACTCGCTATATAGTGAGAGCAAGTCAACGGAGGAAGCAATTCTACAATTCAGTAGAGTTTATGCTTTCAAAACTTTAGATGAATCATTGGATTTTCAACCGAAAGAGAAAATTGCATGTGTTCATGGGCATGGGGGTTGTTCTATTTGGTTTTGTTTGTTTTAGGGTTTGGTTTGGGTTTTTTTTAATGCCAGTGTGGTGCAGATGAAATAGAAAAAAAAAAACGTACCTGAATCATACAATACATGTGGTATAGTAGTGACTGTCTATACAGTTGAAAGAGTAATAATTATTACAAGGGCATGCAAAACAATATCACTTTTAAAATATTCATTTATTTGTGAAGTGCAAATGGTGTGAACAGGGTAAAGCAATTACATTTCTAATTATTTGCTGTCTTTTGGCTAATAGCCATTGCATAGCTTCTTTGTAATTTGATTTCTTTTTAATTAGTAGCTTTCCTTGTAGGCAAGAATGTTCAAAAAGTTGCGCTAGGTCATTTTACCATCATGACTGTATTCACTTCCCCCATTCCTTCACCCTTAAAAAATCCCTGAGCTGAATTTGAAAAAAACCAAGTCAGTAGCAGATTGTGTAGCAGTAAAACCTCAAATAGAATCAGATCCAAAGAATCTCTTTTGGTTTCACACAATATGGTAAAATTAGAGATTGCAGGAAACCAAAAAAATTAAACTGGGAACATTTGAAAAGAAATGACTGAGCTTTATGAAAATGACACATTGACTGGCCAGTGTGTTTTTTTATCGACAATTTCTTTGTTGAGGCATAGATCAAAGAAACCTGCATATGTTTTCATTTTGTTCTAAGTCTAACTAGAAAATTACATCCAGATGTTTAATAGGCATTCTGTTGGTTTTCTGCATTGATTAGATATGTTGGTACTGTTTGCTTACAAGTGTAGCTGGATCATTAGCTAATGCAAAGAAATGTTTGTAGCGAGTTGCTAATTAGGTCTTTTGGAAACTCTCCATACTAAGGAACAATTTGTACAGTGGCCAGAAAAACTTGCGGTACTTGAGAAGTCGCTTTCCCTTCTGTGTCTGGGAAAAAACAGTCAGTCGCTTTCCCTAATCTTCTTTTGCCTACAGGGATTGCAGCTTGATCCCAGTGGGTTGAAGTGCAAATAAATTAGGAAGAGACCACACACACGCACGTGCGCGCGCACACACACACTCCTCACACACACTCCCCCCCACCCCCAATCTGCTCCTTTAGTCAAAATTCAGTTGTACAATCTTACAAAAAGCTAGCCAAAGTGGAGTGGTTAAAACTAAAATGTGTTAAATTCTCAACATTCATGTTATCAAATACACAGCATTTTTGAGCATACTTTAGAGACAGATGGGGAAGCCCTTTATGATAAATGAGTGTACTTGAATTCATTACTGTGGTACTTATAATTAAAGTAGCTCTTTTTCAACTTCACTGCTTCTGCAGGGTACTTCAAGACAAAGCTTGGGGAAAGTGTATACATGGATGACAGAGGGGTGAAAGAGGCGCAGAAGAACTTTAATCATCTGTGTTAAGTCCAAGAAGAGGTCAGATGTGTTACCTGTTTACAATATTGACAGAGAAATTGTTGTAGACTTCATGGCTCTGGCCTGATAACCTTCTAGGTGCAATGTCACCTTCCAAAGGATGCTTGACAGTGTCAATGACCTTTCTAATAAAGACCACTTGCCAGTGTATCACACTTCAGCCTGTAGCAGAATGAGGCCTCCATCACAGGAGGTGACAGCTAAAGGAGCAGTGTGTGTATATTTTGTACAGTAAATGAGAGCACATGATCATACCAGCTCCCTGATCCTGTCATCATGACAAAGTTTTACTCCTGGAAATAGTCTCTTTGAAGTCCACGACAATACTTGTTTGAAAAAAGATACCTTTGTGTCAGACTTCGCCAGATGGGGGCTGTGCATACAGAATAGTAGGTTGTGTGTGACATACATATGCAAAACACAAAACACCTGTGTTTTTGGGTGTGACGCCATGCAAGCGTAAAGTTTTATCCCCCTTTTCGAGAGCCACCTAAAAAGGAAGGTTGCCACAAAGGTACAGTTAATTGTTGCACTTCAGTGGACTAGTTGTGGTACACTATTTTTCCTTGCCTGGCAAAATACTAGAACTTTTCCATCCCATTTTGGTTCCATATATATATAGTCTTTTGACAGGATTAATAGAAGGTTTTTTCCCCCTAAGCTGTCAGTAACATTAGAAGGAGTCTACAGACCACCAAGGACCCTTAGACTTAAAACCACAGGGGAAACAGCATTGAGACAAATGGTCTTGTGGAAATGATGCTTTCAAAACATTGGTTGAAATGGCTGAAGGAAATTTCATTGTGCAAAGAAAGGGATTGTCTGAGAGATGGCTCCAAGTGCACTAGCATTTCAGGATTAGAAACAGTGACTTGCTTGCTGCTGCTAAGGTACATGAAGCCCTGTCCTTTACCCTAGTATCTGTTCTCCACATACGAAAGCAGCAGCCTTTAGGAATCTTTAAAGTACAGATGTGATACAGAAATACTGTGTGTGGAACCATGGCTCTCTGTCAGCCAACAGGAAGCAGATTCAACTGAAAGTTGGAGAGTTTGGCAGCTGTTTCCTGTAATACTTCTGCCTCTCCGTCCTTCAGAAGAGGTTCTTGCCTACTGAGGTTACAAATATCATATGATCTGCTCTTATACCAACCTACTCCAGACCTCAGATTTCAGTCTGGTAGAGTCTAGATGAGAGCAGATTGTCCTGTCCTGCTGTCTCTTCATAATGTGGATGCTGTAATGTGCTGGCATGTTACAGCTGCAACATCTGTGGAGATGCTCTTCCAGCACTGGTGGCAAAAAGGTATTAAGTCTGCTTCCAACTTTCCCCATGCCCTAAAAGCTCTGGGTTCCCATATTCTTGAGGGAATGGAATTAACAAGTATGTCTTTTAGGACCCAATGAGAAGTGGAGGAATATGTAAAAGAAGTTGCTGCACAAGGATAGTGATGAGAAGGAGAACTGGGGAGAGGAATTAAACAGGGAGCGAACATTTCAGTACCGGTGTGATGCAATTCTTAACAAATGTAGAAATTTCCTTAGTAAAACACCATTGAACTTCAGGCAAGATTGTAAACAGTAACTGTTGCTCACAGTATAAAAAGAAAATAATTAACTGTCTGAGTCATCCAGCACTGTCCACTTCTCTGTTTTTCTACTTACACTGCCCTTCCACTACACTCAATGCAGGTGTCTCAGTTTACATCCTGAGGGGCTAACATGTAATGACAACTGTAATTATTAATAAAGTATATCCATTTCCAAAATATGAAATAATAAATTCCACCATTTGACATACACATAGAATTGTCACTAATACGTTTCATCTACTCAGTCCTCACCTGAATGTCCACATGAAGCATCCAATCAAAAAGGCATGTCTTGCCTGTCCATCTATAGTGTGTCAATCTGTGTTCATCTATTCTGATACACTGGTATGCTCATAATCATTGGCATCACCCAGTAGACAACTGGTAAGGAAAGGAAAAATAGATCCATCCTGTTTAATTCCACTTATATATTACTGCTTCTAAAATACCGATATGCCTTCTATTGCTGAGAACCACATCATGATTACACAGACAGTAGAGTAACCATGGTTAGTAGTCCAAATATCTGAATATTTAGCGGTAAGAAAGCATGATGAGGAGTTAATAATAATACTGCTTGTTGAGAAGACAGCAGCCAAAGTCACTGAAAGGATATCTTTTGTGAAAACAAGAGAGCTAATAAGTACAATATAGTTGGGATGTTGAACACTGCTTTGCTGTGGAGGGGATGGTGGGGGCAGGGAGGGGTTGTGTTTCGTTGTTCTGGGTCTGTTGTTTTTTGTTGTTTGGTTGGGTTTGGGTGTGTCTTTTGTACAAGAATAATCTTCCATCTATCCACCTGAGCTCAAAAACAAAGAAAAGTATGCACATATTCATAATTTACTGTTATAAGTTCAATAGTTGGTAGCAAGACATTTTCTACCCAGCCTCTCACGTTTTCTGCTGTAGTTTTACTGTTAATGTGCTTATGCATGCTCAGGTGCTCAGCTGTCCAAGTTAAGTAGCATCCATGCAGAAGAAAATCTCAATGCAACATGACCCTAGAGCATAGCTCAGGAGAATGTCTATGCCCTAAAACTGGCAGTAGATTGTACTTTGGGAACAGAGTGAATCTCATAAGTGAAACCATTATATCTTCATTAATTTTGCAATAAAATAGTTTGCAAATCTCACCCATGTAAACCCCAAGAAGCAGGGAGTAAGCAGTGCAAGGCATACAGGAATAGAGGTGCACATGCACCATTTAGCATCATTATACATTGAAGTGAATATTCTTATACTGGCCATATTTTTTTTTGATTAAAGTGTTTCACTTAAATGAAAGAGATACCTGATTAGTCTCCTGGAGGTGGGACAATACAAGAGCGCTTTTATCAGTTCTTTTCCCATCTGCAAGTGAAATACCTCCTGTCCTGTCCTCTCCTCTTCCTCTTTTCACCTCCTTTCTTTTCTTTCCTCTATATTTTTCTTTAGCTCAACAAAGCTGAGAAACATTTCTCTAACAAAAGGAAGATGTGAGTAAACATTTAGGGATATTTCCTCCATGCATTTTGCAGATTCTACAGTGTTGCAGATCAATTCAGAATATGGCATTTAATTTTCAACAGAAATGTACTACCTGCAGTGAAGAGCAGTTACTTCAATGCAACTCCTCTAAAAGAGCAGAAGTATTTAATTAATTTAATTAATGTGGTAAAGTTTTGTCCTTTTTTGTTTTATTTACATTATTTTATTAGGAGCTTGATTTTGCCTGTGTTTCTTATAAATTCTGATGTGTCTGAAGGTATATAGACACCTGAACGTCTAGCTCAAGTCTCCATTTAAGTAAGCAGATTTTTTATTTTGAAATCACACCTAGTTTGAATTAGAGAGTTGTACACTTTATTTTCTGAAACTTATCAGTTTCACTGGGGGAAAAATAAAGCAAATAAATGTAGGAAGAAAAAAATCAAAGATGACTGTTGAACTTTAGGTCTGTCTTAGTCTGAGATACTATGGGAAGAGAAAAGCCTGTGTTCTAAAGGATTTTTCTTTAAGTGGTTCACACAGGGCTCCTGCTGAACTGGTCAGATGGTGCAGACAAGGTCCCACATGCCCTTAAATAAGTTTTGAGTATTTGTTGTTTCTCTCTGAACTAGCCAGCCAAACCACAAGACAACTTCTGAATTCAAAATTGAGCAAAACTCCCCACAAGCAAATTGCTCAACAAAGACTGGCGTGTTTTGCCCCTGTGTTTGAAAACAATAGGAAAGAGAAGCATGTTTACTTCTATCCCACTTTACTTCTATCCCAAGCTGTCGGGCACCTCACAGAAGGTCCATGAAGTGCAACAGGTCATTTATGGAGTATTGCACCAGGATGGTCGTCTTCTAATGGTTTCCCTTGCATGTGAGACATAAATAAACCTCATCTCTTTTTCTCTACCTCACACATTATCCTACCTTGTTTCATAGCATAAGTCAAGCTGGTGTGTGTCTCCATCCCCTGAGTCATAAAGCACGAGAGACTCTCAATGAATGAGGTACAGGGCTAACTATAGGGTTCTATGCATTCAAGAGGTCCCATTCATTTCAGATGAGGTAGGATTTCACCCTAGGTACCTGACATGTTTAGTAAGATATACTGAATGCCCTAAGATATATTGAGAGTTTTCCTTTTTCTCAGAGAGAAAAGCAACTACCCAGAATCACCTGCGTTAACCTAATTGTCAAGCACAGCTTCTTTTCAAGAAACTTGGGCAATTGTGGAAATATTTCTGGGTGTAGAATTTTACTGTAGGGAAGATTTGTCCCTTTTTGTCCACTCTTTCTTATTTTAAGGTTTTTCATAATTTTGCTGCCATGCATTAATATCTTATTTTGCCTATGAAGAACATGTGGGACTGGTTTACTTACTTGCACAAAGAAGTGCTAGAATGGAGTTTATCTGGAATACACTACTAGTGTTGGGGTTTTAGGAGTTCTCCTTTTGTTTTTTTTTTTCTCTTAAAAGAATTTTCCCCATACGTGTTGCCATGACGTAATGACTGGGTACTTTAGAGAAACAAAAGACCTGGTCACAGGGGGAGGGGTCCAGGTCGATACCCTCTTTTACCTGGGGTTTTCTCCTGTAGGGCAGAGATGCCACGAGATTTGGATTGGGAAGAAGGGGTTGGGTGGAGCCCCGAGCTCTCTTGTTCTCTCAGCGTTTGGAGGGGAGAGAAGCTGTCGTCGCTGTGGGGAGAATTCATCACCACTGTGGGGTTCTGCCTTCTGCTGCCTTCCTTCTACCGTGAGTGACCCTTGCTCCCTGGAGCAGCAGTTGCACGGGGACTCTGTCTAACACCCTACCTCACTAAAAGAGGGACCTTTACAGCATCTGCTCAGGTGCCTCAGGGAAACCCCGGGATCCCGAGCCCGCCTTTCCCTGCCCCGCTGGGAGCCGGGCCGCGGCTGCCCTGCCCCCGCCGTTCCTTTGCCACTGCTTTGAGCCTTCGCTGCAGTGTAGCCCCGCACTCCCTGCCTGCCGAGACCTCCCGGGGCTCCCGCTGCAGCTCCGGAATTCGATACATCTCGCCTACCAGCCGGGATTTTGTGTGCCCGTCCCTGCCGTTCCAGCCTGCTGTTCCCGAGGGTCCGGCCGGGCACCGGGATCGGCTGCCCTGGGGGTTTGTGAGGCGAGCCTCTGGCCCGCCATTACCGCGCGCTCCCCGCGCTCGCCCCACAGCGCCCCCTGCAGGCGGGGGAACCACCGCACCCGCCCCGCTCCCCGGGAGCCGCCAGCGCCCCCTGCCGGCCGTGAGCGGCACTGCACCCTCGGGGAAAGCGCCTGCGGCCGGGAGAGGCGGGCACCGGCTCACTGCTTCTGCTTGTTGTTGCTGCCACAGGTACCGCTGTTTGTTTGCCTCTCTATACATACATATATTAGTAAAGAACTGTTATTCCTATTCCTTGTATCTTTCCTTGAGAGCCCCTTAATTTCAAAATTATAGTAATTCAGAGGGAAGGGGGTTACATTTTCCATTCCAAGGGAGGCTCCTGCCTTCCTTAACGGACACCTGTCTTTCAAACCAAGACAACTAGAAAATACTTACAAGCAGCTCTTGAGTTCAGAAAAAAAAATTCTTTCTGAAGTTATCCTTCTGTCACTTACTTTTGTTAGGGGTTTTTTTGGGGAGTTTGGTTTTGGTTTGGTTTGGTGTCATTTGGTTTCTTATTCAGTGGTTTGGATTTTTTATTCAACAGAGTTTTTAACTTCTAATGAGAATGTAGCAGAACTTTAAAAAAAGAGATCTGCAAATCAATCAGCTAATTATACTGATAGTGCCCTGAACTTTTTTATATCATTACAAGACATCTACAGTAAATCTCCAGTAAAAATTAAGAAAATTTTTATTGGCATAATAAGTATTTTAAAAGCATGAAGAAGTGGAAAATAGAGTTTAATTTATCTTAAGTGCTGCTTTAGATATTTACTTTGTTGGATTTTATTTTTCTTTTCATTGAAAATATTTGAAAAATCATTACATGATGTCTGGGGCCTAGTTAGATATTTTCTTAATGGATGGGAGATTATTGCAGAAAACTGGGCTACTAGCAGTCTTCCAACCCAGGAAAATTTTTCCTTTATAGAAGGCAGATTGTACTGCCTTAAGCCTCTGATTGAACTCCATCTTCTATTTAGTGTGTGACTACTAGTTGCCCATTTATGAATAAGATATATCAATGTGTTACTTGAATGACAAAGTGAATATTAATGCTTTCCCAAATTTTCTGGAAAAGTATATTTTATAAATATCTTGAACATATAAAATGATAGTAAAATGTATAAATGTTATTCCCAGTTTTCTCTTGCATGAGATGAGCAAAAAGGGAAACTCACAGGAACTGTTTAGAGTACTAAGTGTGGTATATACAAAATTATGGATAAGACACAAAATACTGCATGATACAGGGTATAGTTTTGTTTCTTGACTGTTTTGAAAAAACAATTTATTGTTCTTCAGGAAATCAGTTTATGCATATATATATATATGTATGCACATATATGTATAAACATACGTGTGATTACATCCATGTAAATGTAGACATGTACATATACAACAGCATGAGGTAAGAACTGGTCTGTTTAATTCCCAGGCAAGGGCATTCAGTGAACATGAAGGGTTGTGAAGAGAACCTGATCCAGAAGTATTAAACTTTCAGTTTATGCCATGAGTCATTGAAGTCAAACCAAAGTAACCTCACTTTTTTTTTTTTTCTTTTCCTATTCTAAATGATTATTCAAAATGCATACTGTCTGGTTAAAAATGTCCCTTTTAAGAGCATCAGATGCCAGGGAATGCTGTTGTCTTCTGCTTTCAGCATTTTAGATCTTCTGTTCCTCAGTTTAAATGGCAAACTGCTACTGGCACCTGAAAAATAGTGTTAAAATGCACTGAAAGTATTGGCGTGGCGTTGAAAAATGCAAACAGCCTGCCTAAAGGAATATCACCTTCATTCAGATCATCTGTTTGCAAATGTATATATCTGTGAAAACAGACATATTAATGTAGATTTTACCACAAAATAAATACATGGAGAATAATTTAAATTCAATCATAAATATCTGCTGATATCTTAGGAGAAAAAAAGCTTCTGAAGATAGTTCTGTAATTAAGAGTCCAAAAGACCTTAACTTTTTATCATATGATAAGAAAATGGCGGAACATTCTTCTTACAGATTGAGTTCCTGTTTCTTTTTGTTTTTCCAAAGTTTTACACAAAAACAAAGCAAAATATATTTCTTCCTTTTATTAAACAATCTGATTTTATTAAATGCAAACTTAGTTGTAAAAGTAACTCCATATTAACTGATTCATAGTTGTACTTTAGATGTTTTGTGGATTTTTTCCCTTACAAGTCACTCTGTCCATTTCTGGGGCTATATGATTCATTCAAGTAGATTCTAACACCCACGTTTTTAAATACGAGACTCTGTTTTTCCACTTTCTCTCTTGCTCTGTATACACAAGTCTGCACACTTACATACATTCACACAAAAATATACATCACAATAAAAACATGCTTCATGAGTATGGAGATGCAAAGCCACTGGGATTTGTGATCAGTTTATGCAGAATAGAAGAAATCATAGAAAGATTTTGGTTGTGTTTTGGTGAAAAGGACTTTCTAGTTGGTCCTTTAGCTTATTAGATGGGAGGCTGACATGATGTTTTACATTATAGATACGAAGCAAACAAGCTATGAACTTATCTTCATCATTGAGTCTGGTTAAAGGAGAGCATGAGAGTAGATGTACCTTTTGTCTGTGTACAAAGGGAAAACTGTGAGACCATGTAGATATCTTATGTGTGGCTCACGCTGGGTCTGGTCACCCAGAGCACAGCTGTACTTAGTACCAGACTGAGATTTTTGTGTAGTGAAGAACGACATGTTGGAGCTCATACAGGATGGTGATATGTCTCTATTTTCTATTTTAATTTAAAACTCTCCAATGCTGTTTTTAGAATACATGATACTCTTTTCCAGACATCATTCTCTCTTTTCCCCTTTGAATTACCCCTGCTGCCTACTTACTGGTGAAAGGGGGAAAAGATGTGTCTTTCAAGGCTGCAGAAAATCGTGGCAGGACATACTCAGAAGTTACATCTTGCTCTTCAGCTGCTGCACAACAAAATGAAAGAGTCCGTGGTTCACTAGGGGAATCCAAAAACTTCCACTGTGATGTAGTCCTCAGGTTTTATGAATGAACACTGGAGCCAATCAATTCAGATATTCCTACACCACTTCGTGTGTATAGTGGTGCTGGTTTGGTCCCACAAAATAATCACTGGTTACCTTTTTTTTTAACATACCAAGTAACACCCCCAGGTTTCAGGGTAAAAACAGCCACAAATATGAAACCCTGTTTCATCCAGTCTTGTAATTCCAGATTGGAAAACAAAGTTTGGCTTGGTGTCTATCCCACTTACTTTAAAGGGAAGTCAGAATGTTTCTGTGAAGCAAAGAATAAATTAGTCAAATAACTTTTTTTCATTATATTGAAAATATTCTAATGCAAAATTTTGTTTTAGTCAGTCTAGATCAAAGTGTCTGTTGTTGTGTTACCACTTAAAACTAATCTTTTACATAAATCTGCTGAATATTCATGTGCCAGAGGTATTTTATGAAAAATTAGTAAAGCGGAGTTATTATTTTCTTGCGAGTAGGTTAGGCCCACTCATTTCTCTGCTATTTGTAAACCCAACCTTTTATCCATGGGTATCTGAAGGACTAAGGGGGTTCTGTCACTGAGGGTAGGGCTGGTTATGTGTCTAGAGATTCTTTCCAGTTCAGTAAGAACTTAAAGATCCAGCTACAGCTGACTGCTAAAAGACCTCTCCTTTTGGTTCAAAAGGAAGAAGTCTGTAGTTTGTAAATTAAGTATCAGGGTTCCATAGGTGTTGAAGGTTATTAGAGGGAAGCAGTCACAATGACAAGGTTGGAGTTTATACCTTTTGATTTTTCTTTTTCCACTTAAAGAAACCTCATAGAATTTCATTTTAGGGCTTTATCTCTTTCAACTAGAATACAATAAAAATGTTGGCTAAAAACCCCTGCGTACTTCTTTTAAAGTACTTTTTTAATAACTGCTTTGGAGTATTTTGCAAAATGCCTAGGTTCACTACCTGATTATTGTGTGATCTTTGTAGGAAGATATTTATATTTTTCTTTCATGTCATCAAAGATGTGCTTTTAAGGGGCAGAAACAAAGATTCATGTGACCAAACTGTTCCCCACAAACCCTATTTACGATTCTTTTTAAAAATATTTGGGTCTATGCTCATATCAGTTGTGGAAAAAATTTAAGATAGAATTGGAAGCATACCAAAATACAGTAAAGAAGCACTAACCTGCTTTGCAATTAGTGGTCACTGCTAGATCACTTCCAATGTCCACGCTATCTCATTTAGAGCTTGTTATCAACCATGTGCTGGGTATTTTGGTGGAGCACACTCAGACCTCCACTGGAAAAAAGCAACTGTCAAAACATTGAATTTTTCATTTAGTTGAGTTTTTCATTTGGAATTTATGACTGCTGAAATACAGGAATTGCAACTATATTTTATTGATCAATGCAAACTGCTAAAATGGCACTAGCACAATAGGTTAATATGCCAACATGAGAGAGGACCAACAGCAGCCATTGGGAACACTGTCTTAGCTCTCCACAAAATATAGGGATAGCCAACAGGTACATCAAGAAGAGAAGCTTGCTTTTTCAGAAGAGAGTGGTGTCAACATGCCTCTACAATGGAACACTGCCAGTGGTTCCCTTCTCCTTGTGTCAAGTGGGGTGCTACTGTCAGATACTTTCACCTGGTAACTGCATAACGGTGCTTTTGAGATGGAACAGTTCTGTGCAGGTTCCTCTGTTCTGCCCCAATTTCATCTACTTCATGAAAAATTTGGGGTATATTGTCAGATGTAACCACAAAGATACCTTTTACTTACTTATTTTTGTCAAATATTAAGATTTTAGTCAGAAATTCATGACAGAAAAGAGGTGCAACTGTAAAAATAGTAAGAGGCATCTGGTGTACCCAGAGATTTACCAACTACGCTAATATAAGGAGAAAGAACTCCAAGCAACATGAATCACAGCTTTGTGCTCTTAAACATCTAGATCTAATAGAGCTGCACTAAACTCCAAAGGGAAGGAGCCACATCCTCAGACAAACAGATTTCGTGCTAGCCACCACAGGCTACATTGATAATGTGTGGTCATAAGCCATGTGTTCTTTCTGGTGGAGTTTCTCCTATCTTTAGCCAAAAACAACTTTAAAACAATCTTTCGCTGGAAGTCATAGCAGTTTGGGGAATATAAGCAGACATTTCTATACAGAGTGCATGGTTTGGTTTACGTATACTAAATAGCTCTGTTTTATCTATACTTAAATGATAAAAACTATGGAAAGTATGAAAACATCAATCAATCTACGTTTCAAATCAAATATATGTTGAGTTTTCTCATAAACAGCAAGTCACAGGCATTTCTACATGTTTATATGTATGTTTGAAATAATAAAACTCATTTAATGTGATTCTCTTCATGCTGTAGTTCAGGTCCTACATTATTTACAAAAGTTACTTATGGAATTTTTTTTTTTTTTGTATTATCCATTTTAGACATCTTGCCTTAGGTTTCTCAGACCTGTGATGTATCTTAGTGAGAATTAATAAGCCTTTCTTAAATAAGAACAAAACCCAATGGCTGTGAGTTGGCTGGTAGAAGTCAGACTAAATTGTCTTTCACTTCTACAATACTCTATCTACCAGATGCTCTTTTGAGCATCTACCAGGTTTCCTTCTTCGTCTAGATTCTATCATCTGAAATGCAGTATACTGAGGAAAACCAAAGACCTAGTCTGTCCCTACAAAAGTCTGATTCTTTTTAGTGGGCAAAAAAACCCCCTCTGTCAATCACATATGATATTTCCTAAAGACTGAGACTTTTTATGGTAGTGTCAACTGGAATTAGTAGATAGGTCAACAAATGGTCCCAGCTTTCAGTATTCAACAATCTTGATTGTGTTTCCTGCTATATTATTGCTGCTACCTTAAATTTACTTCTTTGTCTTTCGGAAATCAACTATTTTCACTCTCTTTATTAAAAAAAAAGAAAAAAAACCCCACAAACAAAAAACCAAACAAAACCCCAACCAACCAATCAAAACAAAAACAAACAAAACACCTGACTAAAACCCAACACAATGGCTTGTTAAAGAAGTGCAGGTACATCCAAATTGATGAGACATTGAAGTTCTGCATCTTGTAATGTCATTGCTTCTTTATAACATGTTCCTCCTTCTATACCTACCAGCAGATAATGCACATTATGAAGTTGAAAGCACTTACAATGGAAAAATTATGTTTAAAAATATCTCTTTTCCTAAATAATTTTTTTTAAATTAAAATGGTCTAAATGGTAAACTTTTCCGTAATTTTTATATTCCCTTTAGTTATCTGCTGTTCATTGCATGTGAGCACCATTGATGCACATTGATTGCATGTGAGCACCATTGATGTTATGAGAAAATACCCAGGAATGACTCAGTAGCACAGAAAAGTTGCAATTTCTGCTATGCAGTAGCCCAAGAAAGGCATTAACTGTTGAAAGATCTACAGCGTTTCATGGGCTAAGTCTTCTGGAAACAAATATTTTGATTGGAAACATCAAAGGTTGCTTCTATATCTTCCATATATTCTTGCAGAGTTTTTTGCCACTGTTCAAGGTTTCCAGTTGAAAAGATCCAGTTGAAAAGTTTGCTTTAAAGTTGAGAAAAAAAGTCTCTCTTTTCTTTTTTTTCTCTTCTTATTATGAGAGGAAGAAAGCATTAAAAAGCAACAAAAGAGTAAAGTAAGGTATTTCTGAGAAAGCACACCGTGTTTCTTTTGTAGCATGCTGTATTCCTGCCTAGTAAATGAGGGAAAGGCTGTGGATGTAGTCTACCTGGACTTCAGTAAAGGCTTCAATCCTGTGTCACACCGTATTCTCCTGGAGAACAGGCAGCCCATGTCTTGGATGAGTGCACCCTTTTCTGGATAAGAACTGGATGGATGGCTGGGACCAGAGTGTTGGTGAATGGAGTTACATCCAGCTGACAGCTGGTCACTAGTGGGGCTCCCCAGGGCTCAGTGTTGCAGCCAGTTTTGTTTAATATCTTTATTGATGACCTGAACAAGGGTATCAAGGGCACCCGCAGTCAATTTGCAGATGACACCAAATGGGAAGACAGTGTTGATCTGCCAGAGGGTCAGAAGGCTCTGCAGAGGATCTGGACAGGCTGGATCAATGGGCCAAGGCCAGTGATACGAGGTTCAACACAGCAAAGTGCCCAGTTCTTCACTTTGGTCACAAGCACACTTCCCAGTCCCCTGGGGGGCAGATCTCTCTGAAAATTTCAAAGCAGTGGCTGTCTAGAAAGAAGGCTATGAAAAATAAGAAACATTCCCAAAATCCATAGACAGTTGGTGGCTGAATAGGCAAGATGAGACACGTGCCTGTAGGCCTTGCCTGTTAGTGGAAACACCTCTTAAGAAGACTTAGAAGGGTTTGTGCAGAGAGCACAGGCAAGTCCAAAAGACAAACTGGAGACTGTGTAGGCAGTGTGAGAAACGACGGCTCACAAATTAAAATTTGAACAATTTATTCCAAGAGACAATAGGGGACAAAAAAGAGACAATGACCACAAAGCAGAGAATACAGCGCTGAGCGTTTTTGCCATAGGCCAGCCACAGCGAAAAGACGGTTTCCCGCCTTGGTATGTAGTTTTTATAACCTCTCAGATTTGCATATTCCCACCCTCTCTATGTTGCTACAATACATCGCCCCTTCTATGTCTGACTGGCTGGCTTGTTGCTGAGGGGTTCACGTTGGATGACAATCTTCCAATCACAGTGCTTCAGCTATCCCCTTATGCCGTGTAACACCGGTCAACGCCGCTTTCAACAACGTCAACTCCCCTTGCACCTCCCTCCCATGGAAGGGAGCCCACCCATTTTGCTATAACTGACAACCTGTAACAATCAATAATGAACTTATTTAACATTAAACCTTTACAACATCAACAAGTACACTTTTCAACAATTTTTATTACGAAAGCCAATTTCCAAATTCCAATTTATAACAGCAGGCCTCAAAAAGTAGAAATACAACAGGAAAATTTCATGTCTATCATCAAAATAAAAAATAATTGATGAATTTCTCGTAGTGCTGGGGAATAGTCAGGAGCAGTATGTACTCAGGCACATGGCTGGCAGAAAAACAGCCTTGGTTTCTTGTGGTAGATCTGCCAGATTGGAACTACTGACCAAGGTGATGAAGTCGCCTCTCATTCAGTTTGCAGATGACACCAAGTTAGGCAGAAGTGTTGATCTTCTGGAGGAATGAAGGCTCTAGGACAGAATAGATCCATGGGCTGAGGCCAATGATATGAGGTTCCTAGCTTGCATCTGAAATAGTGTGGCCATCAGGACTAGGTAAGGGTTCATCCCCCTGCACTTGGCACTGGTGAAGCCACACCTTGAATCCTGTCTTCAGTTCTGGGCCCCTCATGACAAGAGACATTGAGGAGCTGGAGTGTGTCCACAAAAGGGCAGTGGGGCGGGTGAAGGGTCTGGAGCACAAGTCTTATGACTATGCAAAATCACTTACTTGGAGGTTTTGTGCCTGACATTTCTGGCCCGAACTGTTGGTTAGTGCAAGGAAGATAATTATTTCTCACTTAAAAGAGAAATGTCCACAAGTAGGCAAACAGGCAGATGTTTGCTACTGCAAAACCTGGAGCGTGGCTTCAATTCCTTTTTAACTAGTAACATACCTATAAGAATGTGTTTTATTATCTAGATTGTCAACTTTTATCCTTTGTGGAACGTGTGATTTGATGTTTAAATAGAATATTTTCTTTCAGATTTTCAGATGGTGATAACTAGGGTATAATTTATCTTATTAATCCTTTCAGGTTGCGTTGTTTACATGACTAATGTTCCTGCGTCATGCATGTCTGATGCCAACCCATGGCTCTGTTGTCTCTTTGTCTTCTCAACTAAGCTTAAAATCAACAAAGAGCTTTTCTATCGTTTCAGTCTTGCATTTCACTTTACATGCCATTCAGCTTTTAGAAGGTGTGTGAAACTCCTTTGGAAATAAAGTAGTAATTCATGTTTACCACTGAGAGAAACAATTACCTGTCTCTCATTTCCAGTAATCAGTTTCTATGTGTAAACACTGTTTTTAAAAAACCCTGCCTTCCTATAAAGAGAATTAACTTACTTGCTTCTCAAAGCTTTTTATTAGTAATAATATCTCTCTGTTTGTATCTGTTGTAAGATTCATCCGAGAGGAGAGAAGAAGAGGGGAAGGGAGGGGAGGGGAGGAGAGGGGAAGGAAGAGGAAGGAGGGGAGAGGAGGAGCAGGAATAAGAAACTTTGACGGTGCTCAGGGAAATGAGAAAAGATGGTAGGTGAATATGGCAGAAATGGACTGCCTGGATCACTGAGTCCCCTGCTTCCATTTGTGCCACACAGTAAAAGAACCTTACATGAATAATAAGATTAAATTGTCTGTCTTGAGAATTCTGTATGTAATAGTTAAACAAACTGCCCATGTGCATCTTTAAGTTCTGAGTATCACTTTTACAGCATGGGACTTCATTATGTTATATTACAGTAGAGTTTTGATTGATATTTAAAGTAAGTTCAATTTACTTAAAGAAAAAGAAAGTCTCTGAGACTGGAAGGTCATTCAATTTATAATAAAAATTTCATAAATTAAAGATTCCTTATGAACCTTGCATTTACCTTAGATATTTTTCCTAATCATATTTTTAAAAAGACTTTTAAATATTGCAACTCAGTTTTGGATTCCGTTTGGAAATAATTACTAAAGCATCTTGTTTGCCTATTTCAATTGCATGGAACCCATTTTTCATGAGTTTGAGACTGCCTATATTAATTTATACTTTCATATTTTAATTCATGATGTTGTGAAAATTTTGCTGGCATTACAACGTTCCTCACCATTGGCTTCTCTTGTTGTTTTCTAAAATAGCAATTGTTTAATGCTGTAAAGATAATACATTCTTACATGGATGATTGACATTTTATGCTGCAAAATCTATGCTCATATGATTGTGCTTCTATGTGCCTTTCACAGAAAGTCATTAATGTCTCCTTTTTGTACTGAACTGAGGTGAGGCTTGGGATCCATCCCTTTGTGATAAACACAACACCACAAAGAAAAACCAAGACACTTTCTGCCTCAGAGACTCACTGAAATTAGACTGCACATTCATCCCTCCTGGAAGATTTTTTCTCTTCTAACAAACAAAATCTGACCAGTGTGAAAGATGCAATGCAGGGAAAGAAAAGGGAAAGGTAGGCTTGTCCTAAGTGTCTTTCCATGAGCTGCACAAACCAAATGCATGCCAAAATTCCATATCCTGCTGTCATGGACAATTCAGCAATGCACATAATGAAGAAATGCTGGGTAAACTCTACTTGAATTGACAACATTATTGACATCGAGATCAACCATTATTATGAAATCCAGTGGCAAAACATAAAGTGTATAGTTAGGAGGTTATCTTTAATACACTTTGTGGAGGAGTGCAATTATTTTCAAATGGGAAAGAAGTAGGAGAGGAAAAGAAATTCTGAGTTATTCTTATGTCTAATCTGACTTTGCTTTTTGACGATTTTACATTAGTTGGTCAGCTACTGCATGGAGCCTAAAGCTCTGCCCATCTAAAGGTCATTGCTTTTCAACACCAGCATTTACTGCAGCAGATGCTGTGTTAGAAATTAAAGGCCTATCCAGTCAAATATCTTTGGAATAGTATACTATCTGATGAATAATATAATGAATGACTCTTTCTATAATTCCTTTTTATATGCACACGAGTGCTTTTGCATTGTTTGGCCTACAAGAACTAGTTTAAGAATGTTAAGGAGATTTTTCTCTTGTGTAGTTTTGATTTGTCTCAACGCATAGGAGGAAAGTAGTTTCCTAATTTTCATCCCGTTTAAAACAACTTTTGAAAGTCACTTTATGTTAGAGAAAATGTCTCATAGAGAAGGCGTACAGAGCAAACTGCTTTGTTTCCTTTCCATTGTAAGCGCTTAGTCTAAGTAGTGTCATTGTAAGGGCATTATGGCAATGAGTGGGAGACTGAACATCATAATTTTCATTTCTGTTTGTATGTCAGCCTATCAGGGTCATGTCAGCAACAGTGCTTTTCTTACTATATGACATATTCAGAAGAGGAGTGGCAAACAGAAATATTGCTCTGAATCAGAAAGCTGACACCTGGGAATGAATTTCTGGCAGATACTATAAAAAAATATAAATTTTTTTTGTAATTTTCTGCAGGCAGGGAGACTTTTGAATAGAGGGACAAAATTTAAATGTCATTGTACACACCCCTTTAATTTTGTCACCACACACTTTCTCATGGAAAAATGTCATTGATCCTCCTAGGGAAAGTGACAACAATTAAAGTTACTTTTAAACACAGCAACGGTATTAGATCTGAGCCTAGCTGTCCATAGTTAAAATGCAGTGTTTCTTTTCTGAGTGTTCTACTGTTACACTGTTACACTGTACCAGGACTGCCAGATGGTTATTTTTCACTATGACAAGGCTAATCTTGGCTCTGTGCTATGTAGTGCTTGGTGCTAAGATGAAGGCCACAGTTACAGGGATTTTGAAGATGTAAGGAAGCAGGATGATTTAAAGGGCCTTCTGAGTTTAAAAATTGTTCCAATATTTTTCAGTTACACTTTCCACCATTTCAAGTGAAATTGAGGCCTTACTCACATTGCAGTGCGATCCCTTGCTGAATTGCATAGGGATATGGCCAGGCCCTGAGCTGAGGCCACGGTTCATGTGAGGATTTGGGACTTTTGACAACTCTTAGGCTTAAGCACTTGGTGAATATGTAGTTTTGTGTTATGCATTCCAGCTACTGGTACAGTAAAAGTGAAGAGTGAGGCCCATGGGGAACCCTAGAGAAAAAATAGAGCTACCTGATCCTGGATATAGGGAAATTTCAGGACAGTTGATGTCTTAATTTCTATCTCAGTCCTTTGCTTAGGTTTGGGATTGAGGGGATGTATTTCTCACAAGGAGCAGTGTAGTGGTTTGATCACATGTATTTCACTTTGTGGGATAAGGATTAGAGGAAATGCAAAGCAGGCCTAAAACTTTAAAGAATATAAGGAAGTTTATTACTAACACAGTTAAAAGTAACAAGAAATAGAAAGAAAGTTAAAGCACAACCCTCTTCTCTCCAGCACTCTCCAAGCAAACTCCTTCCCCCCTCCCTTTTCTCCCTCCAGCACTCACGTCTCCTTTTACCACTTCGCACAAAAGGTAACAATTTGGTCAGTGTTACAGTCTTTAAAAGTCTCTTTCTTATGCTTAGGGAAAAAGGTTTCTTCTGCTGATGCCGCGGACATTTCTTCACAAACTCAGTAGTCCACCTGGAAATTACCTACTGAAGTGAAATCTCTCCCATGAAAATTCCACAGTATATTCACACTGCAATCATGGGTCATCACATGGAGTTACAAGTCCTTTTAAAGATGAATTCTTCCAGCCCAAACACAAAGGTTCTCTGCTTCCAGTCTCTTTTAAACATAAATTATTCCAGCT